>CM032666.1:41961857-42161171 GCA_019095985.1 Streblospio benedicti
TTTATTGCTAATGTTGACTCATCATTAACATTTAAATTAGCCGTCTACATGGCAGTACTCATCAGAAGAACAACTGTACTATGTTATCAAACAAAAGAAACTGATCAATATATGAATTTGATTAACAGGGAGTGCGTTACAGCATTATCACCACATACTTCAATATAATACTGACACAGGCAGGTATGGTACTATAATTATAAAGTAAAAAAGAAAAATATTTACTTTATAATTATAATTACCATACCTAATAATTGTGCCTGTGTCAGTGTTACTTGAATATTATATGTAGTATGTGGGTGATGTACTTAACTGTGACGCACCCGTAAGTAAATCTAAATCTATATATTGATCAGTTTCTTTTGTACTTGATAACATAGTACAGTTGTTCTTTGAAGTACTGCCATGTAGATCGTTTATATATTCTGATGAGTGCTGTTAGCACGAAACTGTTCAGTAAATATAAATAAATGTTAATTTAATCTGTCAACAATTTTATATATATATATATATATATATATATATATATATATATATATATATATATATATATATATATATATATATATATATATATATATATATATATATATATATATATATATATATATATATATATATATACTATATATATATATACTAGTATGTGGACGGTTAACCGGATAACCGGCTATGGTCGATTTTCTAAGCATAACCGGGTCCCTACATTGACAAACCCGGTTATTAATTTTGATGATTATTTTCATGCCCAAGCTATATATATCCATATATTTCATTAATTTTGTGTGATTTAACATTTTGGCAGTTCAAATTGCCTTGCTGTTGAGCGTAAAAAGACGAAATGCATAAACCGCGATTTTTTTTTTTCAAACGCTTAATATTGATAGAAACATGCGCTTATGGTTCATCTATACACAAAAACGAAGTGAAACTAGTAAACTGTAAACATGAATATTATTATTTACGCACATAACGTTGCCAAATCTATAGATAATGGATGGGAATGTGAAGGTGAAAAAGAAACAAGTTAGCAATGCATATTATGTAGGCATTAATTTAGTTATCATTTGATCGTGCACCTTGCATGTAGTTCCTGAAAATAACATGAAATACTTGAATGAACGATAATCGGCGGTTAACCGGTTATGGTTCGGTTTTGCAGGGCCGATTAACCGGTCTCAATTTTCTCGAACCGTCCACACACTAATATATACACGTAGTGTTTATGCTCATTTGCTTCCTGTGTTCTTACCACTTTGTGACTGATGATTGTGTGTTAAGAAAGCAACAACGTTGTATCACAACATGATCTAGTTCCTTGTACTTTCTTTTTGTATATATATATATATATATATATATATATATATATATATATATATATATATATATATATATATATATATATTAAAAATGATAGTGACTTCAAATACATATACAATGCACGCATGCACACTGTGCAACATGCTTGCCCTATTACTTATTGTTTTAAACATGAAGCATTTATCAGAAAACATGGAAGATGAATCATCTCTTGCTAAATTGAATGATCCATAGTTATATTCAAAATTGTTCCAGAAATAAGCTATATTCAAATTATCTGACAAGCTTATGACAGAATTGATTATGTACATTGGATGAATGGGATTATTTATGTATCCTAAACATCCATGGGAGTGCCTATGGTCATTTAAAGGCCTGACATTAATCATATTTATTATTTCAAATAAAAATTATCATCATTAGAATCGATCAATCAATCAAATTGTAAATTTATTTGGATAGGCCCTAATCATTCATCACTTTGAGTGTGTGGCCTGGATGGCCAGGTAATTTCTCAACTGTCACATCCATGCTTTTCTAACAATTGGATCTGTTTGATCCATACCCAGACATGGGAGATCTCTTTGCACGACTGTGTCTCACGCCGGCTTTGGTCTTCCCTTGCCTTTTTCTGGTTATCTCAAGATTATTCACATTGTTGAGCCATCAGGACATGACCCAGCAACCAGAGTCTAGCCCTACGAAGTACACTATCAATGTCTGCAGTACCCAGTTTCTCTAGTAAGCTGTCTGATTTGACATCATCATTGGGTTTTACACGACACATCATCGAAGCATAGCTCTGTTATCCACGTTTCGGAGCTATCAACCATTCAACTATGAAAACAGGTAGAGTATACTCTGCCTCTCAATTATTAAAAAGGTATTGCACAAGTTTGCATGGGTTGCAAATATCTCACCTTGTGGGGTTGTCACAGTGTGACAACTCCACAAGGCGAGACTTTTTCTTATCTCACATTCAAACATAATGCAATATTCTATTTGTCCCTGTTTAATTGAGTCATTTCGTCTCTTCAGCAGCTGAAGCGAAAGCCTTGTGATCACTTCGTTTCTTTGTATCTATGTATATAAATACAAAAAATGTAAATGTGGTTATTTAAATGTGGTTATTTAAAGTCGCAATTCACTGTTAATGTGCTCTAGTGACTTTATGTACATGTGTTTACATCAGGTCATTGGCATCCTTGTCACTATATCCTTCTCAACCCCCTGGGGAGCATACAGCACATACATGTAGCTACAGTAGTACAGACGTGTAATCACTCCCATTAGCGTACAATTGCCTGACATGTACCTATTTAACGCATAGATACCATGGAGCAGTATGCAACCTGTTAGAGGTAGGTTTGCTCAACACCCACCATAAGACCCGACCGGGAAGCGAACCCACGACCTTCTGGTCACAAGTCCATCTCCCTATCCACTCAGCCATGGAAGCCACTTGTATGTCTCCGGACAAGCTAGAGCTTTTACTGATGAGGTATGAGGTGACACCAAAGTGATTCAATTTTGGGTACTCTGCCAATTAAATTGTGCTCTCTAGAAGGCCATTTTTGACATTTTTACGATTATTCAATGCACTTAAGCCAGCAAGAAGAAAAATCAATATTCAACCCAGCAGCAAAGTCTACTTGGTGTGGTTTGCTGTTTGCTACTATATAGCAGGAGGAGCCATTATTAATTAGATAATGTCTATTTGTGGCTGATAACATACATTTGTAATTGTGTACCATAAATCTTATAATAATGGCTTACACGTACCTCTAATAACAGCCTACCTCTATTAAACGCACCGCTGAGCTGGCAGGTATTCTGTTAAAAGCTTAGCTCTAATAAACGCCCCCCTCTACTTCTAATAAAAGCATGATCAGTGTGCGAGTATGTTTCAATTTCATAATGCATTATTAACGAGACTGCATTGTGTAAAGCTACTAAAAATCATGCATCATTTGAAACCAGAGCGCTACACAATGTATGTCTCACCATTAGATATGTTTTTTAGGTCTACCATGTTAATACGTTGCTAGATATTCTTTCATACCTTAAACTTTTGGGTGTTAACCATGTTCCTCATCATTATGCATAATTTCACAATTTATTATTTTTTCCACGATTTTGCATTTGTTACTTTTTCAGCATCATATTACATGTATTCAATATTGTAGTCCATACTCAGTATATCTAAAGATCAGTATTATTTATTTATATTTTTTTCACCTCTATGTTGAAACAATAACATTGCTATATTTTTATGTATGTATAAACAGATAATTTGTTTTATTATTGTTTGCCATATTAATGATATTGAATAAAATCAATCTCAATCTCATACTTGTGTAAAAGCCCACCCAGTGAATTTAGGATTTAATGTTAGCATTTAGAGTAAGTAAACTGACAGTATACAAGTAACTGTGCTTGTATATACACGTAGCGCATGATAATTCCCTTTCATTTGCACCCACGCACCTTTAGAGACTAATTATTGGATTGGAGCACAAAAATGGAGTTTGTGAGATAAAAAAAGCTGGCATTAAACTTGCATCACAGAGCAGTTGTATTTTTTGCATTGCTCGAAATCTATAAAAGATCCAACAGTTTTGTTGTTTAGTAGTGTATTAATTTTAGGGGAATATAATTAGTATTGTATGTACATCTATATAACATATACATAGGTATCTGGATACGTAAAGCAATTGCAATCGCCATTATATCTATTTGCCATAACTTGCACATACATTGTTGTATATTTAGTTGTTTGTGCAATATTTGTTACAATATTCTATACCTGTGTTGGTAAATGGATATAGACACCTTTCTAAGGTTTCATTTTACTCATGTAAAATGACATAGGAAGTGCCTATCTTACTCTATTGAAATTGAAGTACATGAATATGTTGACTATGAATTTACTCATGTTGTATACACATCGGATTAAATTGGATTTATAAAATTTATTGGTGAAATGGATCTGTTGTCATTGATATCATGAACTTTTACTTCCATTTAATGACAGAAATCATTTCTAACTTTATGAATAATAGACATCCAGGATAAAGGTTATTTGAATGATCCTACTGGATTTTAAAGAAACTTACATAAACATTTTGGATCATTTGGAGACATCTGCTGTTTTTCCTCAGTGTGATGATCTTGTGATTTACTGTAATGATGTAACTCAGATAGATTCAAGTAACCCTGCTGATCCTGAGGTTACATGCTTACTCTAAGGGAGGATAATGATGAATAGTATTGGAAATGTCTGTGCCAGATTCTCAAATTCTACCTGTACATTTTGTAGTAGTATAGCTTTTGTATATAGTTCAGATAGAAATAATTTCTGTTGTAGTTGATTGGGTTCTTTCACTTTTGATCCAGTTTGGAGTTTGAACTCTTTCTATATTAATGAACTTAATGAATAGACTTGTTCTTTTAAGCTTAATGATGTTGAGATTTGGTATAATAAGACTACATTTAGGTGGTTGATGAAGTCGTGCAGAAAACAATCAAGTAATTAGCAAGCATATTTTCATACAGAAAGAACGTTGTTTGTCTTGTAAATTTGATGGGTTTTTAAAAATTAGCAATGATCTTTAATGAAAATTATCTTAGATACATGTAATGACTGATTTTAGATTCTAAATGGAGCAAAAAATCATCTGGTTACTTGTGTCTAGTTTTTTCGCTGTCTCAAATCATTTGTAAATGCATGTTCAAAATCTAGTGATGAATTACCGGTAATCTAAAAGGTATCAAGTAATATAAGCACACAGTTATTCATTCATGGCGATCCATGTATTTGGCAAAATTGGTTATAATTACTTTTGTTTAGCAAGGACAAACAAATATATAATATTGACACAATTGTTGCACCAAAAACTAAACCATCTTTTAAGTACCGCGGTACATATTATCAAGTACGATACAGATGCACAGTACATGTAGATCAGAACTACAATGTATATAACACCACAGGGGAAAGAGAGGTACTTATACCACAATGTCCCCTTGTGTATTGGTATTTACAATGACCGAGAAGTCAAGCAAGAGACCAAGCTAAGGGTTTTGCTCTTTAGATGTTTTATCACTGTATGCATGTACATGTAGGTCTATTACCATATTACTATACAGATGTTTCATATACATGTAGTATATACTTGCAGCAGGGTGAGAATCACTCAGAGTTAATCGAAGTACATGCTTCTAGTTATAATGTAGATCTTAACCAAGTTATTTAAATGACAAAATCTAATTGAGGAAACGTTTGTGTTTATGTAAATGAGAACGTATTGCTGCTCTCCATGGATATTATTAAGAAAAGAGACATGTTCGGTCTGAGGGTATAAAAATGAGTTATTTTACAGCACATTTTTTTCCAAGTATAGATCCTAATGTCTTTATGTCACTTGCTCACATCCTGACAGTACTACCACCAGTCCTGTAGGAAAGCACCGTGACAGCACCCTCATCCCTACAACTTGCAAGACCATGCCAAGGTGTCATTTCCAAATTTGGAATCAATATATAGCTTTCTAATAAAGAAAACGTCTGAGAAAATAAAGGTTTGAAACACCCAGTGCGGTAAATCACTCGAAGTCATAAATTCATCATACCATTGTGATACTTGTACTGAACCTCGGAAGTTCTCAATCAGCCAAATCATTAGTTAGAATGTATTTGAGACCTTTCTGAAGACATGACATTATGTAGGTTACCAGTGGTTTTTCAACTATATACTATTTATGATATTAGTTTCAATTAGTTTTGTAAAATCATGTATTTGAAAAAGGAAGTTAGCAATTTATTTGAAAATATAGTATCTTACTATTGAATACCACGGGTAGCTGAATAAAAAACAATATTTGAATAAACACACAGGCGTTTGCTAGTCGGGAGATCACTAGTCGGGCAGGATTTCAAGTTAGAAATCGAGGTTGTCAAAAGATGTTCTAAAACATGAAATGGAAATGCCTACATGTACCTGTATGTTTTGTCAGCCATTAACATGATCTAACATATGTAGAACAAACTTGCTAGACATTTACATGTATTAATGCTTGAAATACAAACACCAAGTAAAACCAAAGCTGAACAGCCGTACACATGGTGTATATCTTGTGATGAGAAAGTTGCCATACGTCTAACACATGTTTATGGGAAGATTTACAGATATCAAACAGAATTCTCATGTATTTTCAAATAATCACCCTCCCCTGAGGTACATCTGATTTTAAACATTCACAAATGAACATCCCTGATGAGCCAACTCCTATTGAGACAATTGAGACCAGCACATGGTATGGTCATTATTGGTAGACTGAGACAAAAGATATGTTCTACTGTATAATGAATTCATTAGAGTGAATTAGTATTAATCTGTTAACTATACATGAAAAGAATATACATATCCAATTTGCTTAATTTGAAATTAAGTAGTTATCTGTGAAAATTGAGTTAGTTTAATTGAAGTGGAAACTAGTCATGAAGCTTGAAGGTTCACACCCTAAGTGGTTTGCTCAACGCAATATTTTGTTACACACAATGTTACTTTTGCTAACTTAGCCTGAGTAAAACACACAGTATATTATTGTATCATGTATTATATTTTTGTACACTCACAGCTGTGATGTAAAATCTTATTGAATTACGTCAAAAAGGTTTGAATTATGATCAAAAGCTATCACCCGCTTTTATGCAAGAATAAAGAACTGAAGAGATTCATCATCAATCACAGTAATCGCCGGCTCTTGTAATAAATATTGACAGTCTCATGACTGAAATCTAGACATATAATGCATCATGATGGCTTTAATCTTTCTAATGATACAAATTACAAGACATTGATTTTTAACATTGATATAATTCTAAAGAAATGAAATCTGGTGGTAATGTTATTAATTTTGGTATGCTTTAATGTGGAGTTCATATTCAGGAAAAATTATGGAACATACTGATTTCATATTAAGAAAGAAAAAAACTATTGAAGTAGGGGAGTAAATGTCGCAAAATAAATGGTTGTAATCTGTTAATTACATCATCATTATGCTTATAATCCTATATTGGATACTCATCTGCACAAGCTTTTTACATTATATACACAGTTTAAACTATTCTTTTGTGCGCTGCTTTATTAGCTTAATTTGAAAGTCTTTCGGACCTTCCCGGTCCTTCATCAGTCTGCCAACTGCCTAATCGTCACTTGATCGTGGTGTGACGTCATCGGCAGTGGCTGGTAGGATGTTGGTGTAGATGGCTGGCTGGTCGGCGGCCTCCACGTTCTTATTGAGGTCGGACTTGAGGCGCCTGATGTGTATGGCCTCCCTGATCTTTCTTTCAAAAGTGTTCTGGTCACAGTCTATTATCTTGATGTTATCCAGGGATATGTGATGGCTCTCTCTGTCCGGTTGATATAGATGTAAGGAGACGTGTGAGGAGGTGCTGCTAGGACGTCTATGCTGGTCGAATCTGGTCTTAAGGGTCTTTGATGTTTCACCCACATAGGAGCTACTGGATCCTTCAGAACCTGATCCACCACAGTTTAATTGGTTAACTACACCACAAACGTCTTCTTTCTTGGCTGGATCCTTGGGTGGTACCAGTAACCGTCTAAGAGTGTTCACAGGTTTAAAGTAGGCACTACATCCATAACCACTCATAATCCTTCTCACTGCCTTCGAGAAGTCCATCCCATATGGTATTCCCACCATCGTCTTCTTCGTGTCGTCCGTCCGGTCCTTCTTCTTTCCTGCTTCGTCCTTGTCTTTCACCACAGATCCTCTTTTGATCGCCCAGGATGGATATCCACATTTTGCCAATGCCTCATTGACATGTTTTATTTCCGCTTCTTGATCCGTCTCTTCAGTAATCAGTCTTGGCTCTATGAGAACGTGGGGGCCGCCGACCTGCCAGCCATCTACACCAACATCCTACCAGCAGCTGCCGATGATGTCACACCACGATCACGTGATGATTAGGCAGTTGGCAGACTGATGAAGGACCGGAAAGGTCCGAAAGGCTTTCAAAGTTAAAACTAATAAAACAGCACACAAAAGGATAGTTTAAACTGTGTATATAATGATTAAAAGTGCATACTCATTGGACTTCATGGATTGCTTCGATGCAAATAATATGCCTAGGAGTACATTAGAACTATGAGTATGCACCCCTGAGTTCTGTGGCAATTGTATATACAAATGTTAAAGAATCAAGTGATGTACCCGTGGTTTTACTTGGTGTGAGTATGACAATCAAGGAAAAATAAGAAGAGCCTGAGTTCGGTCTTGATGTGATTATTTAGTTGAATGAGAAACTTGCTCTTTTATGGATAGAACCTGGTTTTCAGTATATGGGGGATAGGAGCAACCAAAGGTGCTCTGTGATGCCCAAAATCCCGTCTATAAATTTGATAAGGACCAAGAGGTCTTGAGTGTTATTAATACAATTTTTGAATTCCTTTTGGACTTTTTCTGAAGCTTTGAACAGCTATAAAGATAATAAAATAATTCAATAATCTATTATTAAGAAATATTGAAAAAAGAAATAATTTAAAAGAGACAGGAAACTGTATACCAAGTCCCACATAGCTATGCTTTCTATAAAGACGTGCGAGAGAAAGAGAAGTTTGAAAATGTATCTGCAAACACTGGGGAAAACATATATACCATATAGGGTACCGTTTTTGTGTTTGGAAGGTTGGTTATGAAGGGTGGGGAGTTGTAGAGGCTCCTTGTGACTCATCCCTGTTTCTGCAAGTGAGTCTTTACAAGGAATAAAGCCCATGTATGGACATCGAAAAGCTGACCTTACATGTATATCGTCTAATGTTACATGAAATTGATTGGTTAAGTTTGCTCAATTGCCTTGTGGTGTGTAATTGTGAACTAACTGGGGAAAGTCAGCTGTATTTTTGTTTATTTGACTCTAATGCCTCTTGATTAGGACTTTTTGTCATAGTTATACCGGAAGGAAGAAATGTGATGAATTGTGGAAAATATAAGTGTTTGTGTATTTGCTATTGTAATACCTTGCAACAAAGTATAAATAGACAATAGACATGATAGCCAATGAATGGTGAAAGTATTGCGCTCCACTTGATATGAAACGTTATAGATTCTTAAGACGTGATCATTGATTTCCAATTATGTTTGGTGATGTTTGCTATGATGTAGAAAAGTTTTATGTTTATACATAAAGTTTACCTGTGGGATATGTCTTACCTCACACCTGATTAAATCTTTGAGGCTGTGAAGCTGATTACATATGAATTTACTTGTAAGTAGAACTGACAAACTTATAGTTACAATGGACTGTTAAGGGGACTGTGAACTCTTTTCTTAGGATTTTATTAAACTTTGATTTTCTCACTCATTATTGCTTCAATTCTTACAAATTACACCTTATTTTGTAGATAATTATCTAATCTAATGACACAACATGTTTTGAATTGTATAGATTGATGAAAAAAAATTTATAAAGAAATTAATGAAAAAATGACAACTTTGCCTGCGAAGCATATAACTGTAATAAAACATCGAAATGACCAAAATCACTATTCAGTTACAAAATCTGTATATTTATCTAGAAAACCTTGCCTCAATTTTTTTATATTTTTCCTATTTATCATTTTACATGCATTTTAAGTTTTAAAACCACCTATTTTCCGAATTTTCTTGCAAATCAATACAAAAACGCTCATAATTCATCAACGAAATAAAAAAATCAAAATCCCTAGTAAGGTTTTCTTCAGAATGAATATATCTTCAAATATATACACGTTTGTGAAAATTTGATTTCATGGTTAAGGAGAAATATAAAAAGAAAAATTCATCCACTATGCAAGCTTAGTTTTGAGAAAATGGGCTTTAAACATGGCCTATCAATATACATTGATAGTACTTGCTGTCTATAAAATGTATCATATAAGAAAAACTATTGATGATAAAAGGTTCATTTTAAAAAGATGTTGTTCTTCATCATTTATAGTATACAAAACATTGAAAATGTAAAAATTTAATTTTTAGCCCATATAACCTTATAAGCCTGCAAAGAATGAGTCATTGTTTTTCACTCCAGCTTGGTCTTTACAAAATGCGTTGTAATGGGAAAACTATTGAAGATAAAAGGTTCATTTCAAAACATGTTGTTCTTCATAGTTTAACGTATAAAAATATTAAAAAGCTGAAAATAGAATATTTTTCCCATAAAGAGTTCACAGTACCCTTAACCAAAGGGATGATTAAATATAGACTCAAATTCATGTTAACACATGAATCAAGCATTAAATTTGGTTGTGTATTGAGAATTTCTGTTGATTGCATGATGAAAAATACCTATATGAGTTATATAAGAACTATGAAGAAGATCAGTGACAAACCCCTTACAAGCAGCGTATTCCAAAAAATTATTTGTTTTTGCATGAGTAGGCTACATATGTTTTAACTCCAAACTACACCTGCGAACGATCACTGAGAATCCACGTACAGGCTCACACTGCCCATTGAGGTATCACGTTTGCTTCTCATGAATTAAATACAACAGCGCATATATTGCTTATACGTGGTTGTATATGAAGTGAGTTTTGAACAGTTCACAATTTGGAATGGTGCACAGCCTTGGTCCGGCGCAGTCATCCATTTACAGCTTCGCAGGCTGCATGTGAGAAACACTGATAACATGCTTATACAATTGGTGACTGCCAAGTGCATCAAGTAAGGCTTCAATTTTATGTGTGATTCATAAAATATAGAATACCATGTTTGTGTTTTAAACATCAATTTGTGTTAGACGAATGCATAGTCTGTCCTTCTCATCGGATATGACTATTTTTCTTTAACCTGTCCAGTGCTGTGCAGCTCAGGTTGAAGCGGATGAGATTCACGCTGCTTGGGTTGAAACGGATGAGATCCAGAATACATCAAATGCACCTCCCTCCCCGTCCTTTCTCTGTCCTCCATCCCTCCCCCCAGCTCCCTCCAGTAAACTGGTGTGGAACATATTAAATCTCCATCACCTACCTCACATTGTTATATCTCATGGCCATATACTCATAGCAATGATTCAATCCCGCTAATATCCCTACCCCAATTACTCCAGGTAAACAGGTGTGGAACATAACAAATATTTCTCTCCTGCCTTCCTTCTGCCGCCCACCCCCACCCCTTCTTCCCTCTTCTACTCCATCTCGCCCCGCCCCATCTAAAAATGTATCTCCATCACCTCCTTCTAAGTGCTTGGGTTGAAACGAATGATATCTGGAACGCCCCACCCCTCCACCCCTCTTTCTACCCCCCCCCCTCCAACCAAACAGGTCTGGTACAGATTAAATGCACCTCCATCACCACCTTCCCTGCCACCATCTTTTAGTAGACAGTATATATGTATAAGAAAAACGTGTGCATGTAGTTTCAATCATTCAGACCTTGGTGGTGTGCTCACCGCAAGTGGGTTATTACGTGCCTCTTTACTCTATATATAAGTTTAAGCTTCTTTTTAATAGTTGATAACTAGCATAATAGACTTAGATCAAGTCAAATTTTAACAAAATAAAATGTCGTAAATCATATTTGTAAAGTGCCATACCATACTTAAATCACTCATGTGTATATTGTATGATTATGATTAGGACTGTGTAGAGTTGAAAAGCTTTAATAAAATCAAAACATTTTGACAATTTTGTTACATTTTGAGAACTATCCGATAGCATAGAAATAAAACATAGTGCCAAAACAAAATTGTACTATTTGTGAATGTATTATTCTGAGCATGTGTTGTATTATCGCAGATGACCAAAATCAAATATTAATATGTATTTTAACAGCATGCAATTGTTGAAACTGCACTATGAAGTGCACAGTTAAAATGATTTGTGTAGCAAAACCAAGTTAGAAAAAATTCTAGATTTTTGTGCATCCTTATTATAATCTGAATTCTAAGAAATGTGTACGTACATGTAGGTGTATATTCTACAATTTGAATTATCAGCAAATGCTATTCAATACAATTCTATTCAACATACTGGTGAATTGACAATAATAGTTTGTGATTTTGGAAGTGTGTTTTGGAACCCTGCAAATACTGTGTATTGATGAGCCCATTGACAAACTATTGACTTGCCATCGATTCTTGTGGATGTCGTTGTTCGGACTTTTTGACCCAAAAGACATCTGTAACATAAACATTATATTCTATTGGCATGGAATTTTCATTTGCTTGGAAAATGAGGAATAATTTGCTTACGTTAATTTCTTCATAATAATGTAAATGGTAAATATGACGTAAATGAATCTGCATTGCAATTTAGTGGAAATCCTTGTAATTTGCTGTTCTTGATTTGTGCTTATTTTTGTCCCTCTTTGAATTTAAATAGCAATTGTTAAGCTATTGTAAAGCGCTTAAAGTAAATATTTCGTGGCGAATCACAAATTTTTGGAATAGTGATATTGTATAATTTTGTTTAGAAAAAATATTGTTAAACTATTAAACGTTGTCTGAACTGAAAACCATGCTAGTGTTGAAGGTCTTTTATTGCAGTCGGTTCAAAATTGAATTGATAATAATTATATGTAATGGGTGGGAAAATTCTCAAATCAAAATAATATACCAAAGCTTAATGTAGAAATAATATACAGGGTATTTATTGGACATAATATTTGTGTGGAAAGCACAAAATTTTCATTATGCTTAGTATATTCTTTACTTATGATAATGTAATAGCAAAAATATTGCAATACTGACTCTCTGAATATAATATTGGATGCAGGGCAAATAGAGGTTTTTAGGAAAACCTCTTATCTGGAATTAAATTATATACATGCTCATCAAAAGTGCTTAGGAGTTGATGTTCACCAGAAAGAGAGACACTTCAGAACTGTTTCCTTAGAAAAGATTTATGTTGATCCTTATATGCTCAGGGTATTGTGAACGCTTGCATTTGCAGTGAAGATAGATGACAATAATCAGATTATTCATATTGATATACCCGGTACATGAAAAACAACATTGTATGGGAGTCGTATGAAAGATTCTTGGATTTGGAGTTGGACTTGTGACCAATAGATGAAGGGTTCAAGCCTTGATTTAGAATGGTGATTGGTGTTAAGCGAACTCATCACTAGCTGTGTGCATACTGCCTATACATTTGTCATATGTGCTTCCATGGCCGAATGGATAGGGAGTTGGACTCATGACCAGAAGGTTGTGGGTTCGATTCCCGGTAGGGTCTGGTGGTAGGTCTTGAGCAAACTTACCCCTAACGGGTTGCAGACTGCACTGTAGTACCTACACGTTAAATAGTTACAGGTCAGGCGAATGAATGCAAATGTGAGTGATAAGTATCATTTGCTATGGTAGCAATGTGCTGTGTGCTCCCCCAGGAGTTGATGCAAATGACCTGGTGTAAAATGTAAAGTCGTGAGAGAAAAATACTTTGATCATGACTATAAAACACGACATTTACATGTACATTTTATACCTCACACATATTTGATGATGCGTTGTGAGTAGTTGATAGTGGTAATTTGCTCTTGATTGCTCCCCAGTATGTTGAGAAAGAATTGTGAATGTACCAAAAAGTATCTGGTCTAAGTGTCAGCTGAGTGCTTTGATTTATCACGTCAAATGCCATGATGTTCAAGTGTTGACATTTGAAAAGTAACTGTGTGTAAAAAGTCTACTATATCAACAAGGTTTAGCCACCGAGTATAACTACATGTATGATAAGCAAATAGGGAGAAACTTTACAGATGGATAAAGCACAAAAAAAATCCAGATGCACATCCCATGCATAAAAAAATACCACAATTCATTGGTTCAAACCAGTGCACTCGAGAGCAGTGGATTGTAGTGTAGTACGGTGTACGTACACGGCATGAAACAGGATCGAATCCCAATTCATGTAGTTACAAGCACAGGAAGGCAAAACCATACAACCGTGGATCATAAGTGTATTGCCTGGCAAGGCCCACCAGTGGCCCGCAATTCAATCTGTACTTGTATAGCCATGGCTGCTCCAGGGTGTGAACATGTGTCAGGTAAGCTCGGAATATTACAAAACTGGGATATATGTTGTAGTTCACTTCAATAACTTTGCGGATTTTAATGATCTGTCATTTTCCCTAATTTTTCTCCAAAATGCCGCGGATCACATCGTGTGGGCGTAATGCTATTGTAGACCAGGTCTGATGTATACCTATTAATGCAGTGGCAGTTGTCTCCCACAGGTTCTGAAGTTACATTGGGTGGGGGTAGGGAGCAGTGTGTGAGTGATCTATTGGTGCATCATTTTTCCAGCTTGATTTTGATGTTGATGATATTTGGGTAGAGATTGTTCCGTTTTCATCTAGTCTAAGTTTAAATTAGTCTGAAAGTCACACTCTTATTTTGACTGCTGTTTCAATTTCCTTCGTAGAATAAGCTCGATGCTGATACATTAGTCGAAAAAAATGATAACTAATAAAATAGTATCACCTTATCGTAACCTCTTATAATTAACAGCTTTCTAGGTTGTCTTCAGAAATTTGAAACAATGATATATTATGGTAATTACTGCAATAATCATGGTTCTTGATTGTGTGTTAGAGGAGCATTATGTGAATTAATAAAGATGTTGGAAGGGCGAACACGTGTGAACATTCTGAATTACCAAGACAGAGCAGTATTTTGTATTATGGATGTTAATTAAGAAGGAACTGATAGCATGAGATTATTAAAATTTGATAAACTGTAAAGTTTGACCTGTTAAGAATATTTTTAAGTATGTATGATATTTCTAGCTATTTCAAGATGCTTCTTATAATGAAATCAAAATACCTGTCAGGAATATTTTTATGTATATAGTTCTATAAAACCATGCAAGAGATGGCAAGTTTGTAAAAACAATATTTTTAACCAAAATATCATCAGTTTGGATCTATGGATATGTATATATGATACTAATGAGTGAGGGTCTTGTACCAAATTTTAACATTAGTCTACAGTTAATTAATTCACTATTTACATAGTGAATGAGGAAAAACATGTGCCAGTTGACTCGGTCATTATGAAATGTCTTACTGAATTGTGAGACTTCTGATATTTCTAGCTATTTCATAGAGCTTCACATAATGAAATTAAAATATTTACATAACATATATTTGATCAAACTGTTAGTATGTTACCAGTCACTAATCGGAGAGAAAATATTCTTGAATAATATGTTGGAGCATATCTCACATACATGTATCTATCTATCTACATGTATCTATGTACATAAAGCTCATACATGTAATACGTACACATGCTCGTATGAATGTTGCAAAATAACATCTAAACCTCAACTTTATAGATCAAAACAATGCAATAAGTTACAAGTATTCTATTTTCAAAATGTATATCGACTGTTGGAAATATGATAACAATTTGTGAACTATGCAAATATAACGCTATCTGAAATATTTATTTTATGCCTATATATTCTTGTTTGCATTAATGACTGGTCTGGTGACTGGCTTTGAAAGTTGTCTACTAATAATGTTACTGTGAAGAAAGTTGGTTAAACTTTTACCCACGATTCCGTTGATCAAGTATTCACTATGCTGTAATTATTGTATTTGAGCATGTTTCCCCCATTTGCTTATTAGCATATACAGAACAAGGTCAGCATGCCAATTCTGTGCTAAAGGCCAGAACCACTCGTGATATAAATGAATCCGGTCTTTTATGGCATCGTGGATTATTCAGATCTCTTGAGGCTCTTCACATTTTGTATGTACAAAAACGGCAAAGAAGCCAAACATGGACTAATGTAACATTGTGTTTGGATTTAATTTTTTTATAATGATTCATTTTCATATATGTAGAAAAAAAATTAAATGCCAAAGACGTTAACCATGTCAAGAAGGGAAGACATTTACCATCCAAAATTAGATGCTGTTGCAGAGAATGTTCCATTAAATCTTGTTAATGACTCTTGCACTTACTAAATGGAAATTTAAATGTCAGTCTTATAAATATATCCATGCTATTGTTCAATAAATTTGACATTTTGTTATTTGCATATGAACATTTTCTACATAATTATAGACTTTCTTGTTGTAAGCAGTGAGCAACAAGTTATTGGTTACTTCCTTTATGAACAACAGAATTTGTTATTATGGATGTTTAATACAATACTTTACCCAAATTATATACATGTGACATAATGTGCACAAAATGAAATAGATTAAGCACCATTTTTTAAACTAATTGTGATCCAAATCAGGATCCAAATGAATGAAAAAATGATAACCATAAGGAATTGAATACTTAACAACTTTAGGCCACACTCATGTCACTAAATGCACACTTATATTCAAATGATTTGTTATTAAAGCTGGCATATTGTTACTTGATAATAATCCTTTAATTTTGTACGGCATCTACAAAGACATAATCCACGTAATCAGCATCATAGTTCCTTTGAGCTTTGCTTAATTTCCCCGTCAGAGTAGTTAATGGAGGTCAGGTTTTACTATGTCCCATCAATCTCTGTTTTTACTGCTTCCTACTATTTTTACTCATTTTATCTCCGTATTTCATCAGTGCTATTGTACCTTGAATATGATTTGAGTTTTTCACCATAATTGATTGTATTTCTTATCATTTTATTGTTTAATTGCATTTTAACAAAGTATGCAGATCAAAATATAATAGTCGATCAGGTATTCTTACATTTCATCAAAAAAAATTCAACTTTTTAACATTTGTTTCTTTATATACATATAATGCATATATATACATGTATACCAGTATGGTTTGTACTTTGTAAGCTTAATATGCATTGACGTACTTAGTGTTGAGTTGGTTGCAGTTTTGAAGGTTTGGCAATTTGCTCTGATTGGTTTTTGTTTTAGGTAGTTTTCCCTTCTTACATTCGTATAGCTCCTTTGTAACTTGTTTTACAGGTTTGATTCAATGACTGCAGTCCCTTATTGCATTTTAACAAAGTATGCAGATCAAAATATAATAGTCGATCAGGTATTCTTACATTTCATCAAAGAAATATCAACTTTTTAACATTTGTTTCTTTATATACATGTAATGCATATATATACATGTATACCAGTATGGTTTGTACTTCGTAAGCTTAATATGCATTGACGTACTTAGTGTTGAGTTGGTTGCAGTTTTGAAGGTTTGGCAATTTGCTCTGATTGGTTTTTGTTTTAGGTAGTTTTCCCTTCTTACATTCGTATAGCTCCTTTGTAACTTGTTTTACAGGTTTGATTCAATGACTGCAGTCCCTTATTCATTTTCTACAATGTAATATTGTATATTGTAAATTACTGCTTAATAGCCCTAGATGATAATTTGGATACTCCTAGGAGTTTATGAGAGGAGACATTGATTATTTGCATTGTCACATCTCACGCCTACATGTATATATGCAGTATATAGCATTGATTCAAGCCCCCTGATATTCGTGGAAGTAGGTCACAAAATCCAACCAGTCAAAAGCCCTATTGCTGAAATATTCAGTGACGTTAAGCTCAATAGCAACAACAACTGGATTTTGGTTTCTTGGCACTGCTGTCAAGTTTCGCAGTAAATGCCTATGTCTAACCCATGGGTTGAAGATGCACATGGACTTGCATGTAAAGGCCAGTCCACGCACCACCAAGACTGGGCTGACGCGATGGTGATGTGAATGCTACTACGATTATGATTTGATCAATGTCCATCGCCTAGGAGGCCGTCGTGAAGATTGAACATGTTCAGTCGTAGTCGGGCATCATCGCATATGGCTGGTTTTCAGTACAGTAGTTGTGTTTGTTTGGACACTCCTGCGATGCAACTGGTCGTCTTAACCTGTTTTAAGTCATAATCCTGTAATGTTATTAAGTTTATGTATCTCTGGTATTACATTTGTCGATGAAATGCATGCGGTCTAATCAATAGTGTTAAAAACTGGTACTAT
Organism: Streblospio benedicti; assembly: GCA_019095985.1. Classification (NCBI taxonomy): domain Eukaryota; kingdom Metazoa; phylum Annelida; class Polychaeta; order Spionida; family Spionidae; genus Streblospio; species Streblospio benedicti. The sequence goes on from CM032666.1 coordinate 41,980,126, forward strand.
ATGAACACACTTGTACTACATGTTACGTCCCAGCGACAGAACGTGTAGTTCGCCAATCAAAGAACGTTAGTTCGATTTTCGTGGTTTATTAGTTGCCACTTTAGTTTATGAAACACACGATGAACTGTTGTGGAGGTGTATACAGGCCCCGTCGTAAGCAGAATGTTTTCCATTTTTTCTCTGCGACGTGCTCTACGACCATTGCGTCGTACACCTTCACATGTAGTCTTAGCTGTGTGGACGCGGCTTAAAGGCAGTGTGAATGATAAAGCTGTGAAACCGATGATGGATTATTAATGAGAGCACCCATGAAATCTAAAAGCGTTTGAAATATTCTTAATCAATCTGAATAAAACTTGATTGAAAGAGAAGTGTTCTGTCCAGTGATAATTATTATTCTAGAACTCATTAAAACCATACCTCCAAATACTAGTGGCAACTACATGTACATGTTTTCAGCTATTTACAGTACCTATAGAAGTTCCAAGGTGATACTTATGTACAGTATCTGTATGTATGCACCTGCACTTGTCTAGTAAGTCAACATCATGATATTAAAAGTGACGCAAATACACGTAATTAAGGGTGCTTGGTATAATTAACTCTATCCTACAGGTTGTAGTGAAGGGAAATATTATTATTATAACATTGTCATTGGATGATACATGTATTTGTAATTTACCATAGTTTGTTGGTTAGAAGAAGGGCATAATGACATTTTTAGAGATATTTGTCTTTACATGTATTCCTTGAGTGATCAGATCTAAGTATTTAGGTGTATTTAAAATGTAGAATACATTTTATATCTGTATGATCATATTCAATTGTAATGATCATTGATGTCTATGAAAAAGAGATGAATTTTTAAAGATTTATACACTTTTGATTGTCAAGAGAAGAAGGAGGGAATTTTCCGTAATTTCGTAGTCTACTTTTGAAATTCCCCTTTTTTGGTTTCGCTTTTTTTAATTCGTAAATTTCTCGTCATACCATTTGTTTAAAGGAATTGCCTGAAAAATATTGACATGTAATCTGGTAATTTCGGATAACTCTTAGTTCGAAATTCAACGTAACACAAATTTGTTTTATTTCCAATTTTCTTTTGTGGGGTTGGATAATCTTATATTTGTAATCCTGGATGAAAACACTTTTTTTTTAGATAGTGAAATATGATTATGATGATTCTTACTTCCTCAATCCATGATGCACATGTCACTTTTCTACAACATTTTCACACAGTTTTACGATTTTTGTACTTCGTACTCTTGCTGTTACATGTATTGGCCAGATTTTATTTTGGAAAGACAAAGTTATCATTTCATAGTCTTAAAGAGGATATTAAAAGCAAATATTTACACTTAAACTGTCAACAGCCTCTGCTGTCTTGGTCACAGTGATGATGTTATCCCCCCTGTCACTGGGGTCTCGAGAAATCACTGCTGTGATCCAGAAGAGAGTGTCTCTTCAACTAAAGAGTGCAGTCCACTATTAATGGAGGCACGACTGCTGTATCTCCAGCTTAGCAATGTAAACTCAATAAATTAAGAGGACACTCTTTAAAAACAATCAAACCTGTAAATTTTAATTTGTGGATATCATAAGGGTGACATCAGCAATTTTTGCAGAGGAGGACCAGTTAGTTTTGATAAAAATTAACAATACTTTAGTGACTAAATGTAATTGGCAGAGTGAGTGGGTGGGTGACAGCTGCTGAGTGACAGCTGGTGGGTGGGTTGCTTCAATTGGAGGTACAGTTACTGCTATAATTATCTAAACTTTAATAAGTCATAAGCGATTATTATCAGCAGGGCTGTGATGTTGGTCTAATCCTAATTATTTTAACAGTCTAACGTGTAACTTTGCTCAAAACCTGCGTTGCATTCCAGTTGATTCTATTTTGTTGTAAGAAACTTTATGTATGTAGTGTGCATTTATAGTACTCGTCTTTCTGTACAACTGTAACATTGTGCATTATAAATATCTTAATGTTTTCATAGCAATGGCCTTTATGAGACGTGTGAACGCTTTTAGCAATTGTTTTGTTTGAGCAATTGTTTTGGTTTTTGAAAAAATGTTGTGGTAACAGAAAATTCATGCCATTGACTATGCATCTTCTCCAACTGAAACTTTAAGTGCTTACTGGACAACAATTAATGTCACTTGAAACACATTTGGAGTAAAAGCTTTTTACAAGAGTACCAGTTTGAAATATTAAAGTACTATATAAGTGGACACACTATTTGAATTGCTCATCCAATCTGTGGTTTAAACTATATATGTATATTCATGTATCATCCATTAATGAACTCATTTGTATCATTAAAGGGTCCCCTTAAAGTAATATCAAACATTGACATAAACTCACTGAATGAACTCTTCTGAAGAAAATCATTTTAATATGTTCTGATTTACTCACCCATATATTTGTACAATGGTGTGTGCAGACAAGTGGTGTCCACACTGCTGTATGTGAGTGCTCAGCACACAACACCATTTTATGTGTCACAAAACAAACACATTGTCTAATCCAAGTTTTATCAATGTCAGTGTAATCTATTTTGTAGACAGTCAGACACAGAAAACTTTAAAAGTAGAATATGTTTGGTCTGGGAAATCTTTCATTATTGAACTTAGATTTATTAAAGGATAATATTATACATGTATATGTCGATTTAAAAAACAGATGAATTTGTCATGTGTAAATTGGCAAGATTAATCAAGCGCAAATATTTCTAGTTTTGCAGTACTGTGACCTATCTCTTAGATCTCTGATGGTCCAAGGTTCAAGTCCCAGCAGTTGGTACATGTACATGTTCATATGTACATGTATGTGAAATAGCCCTATAAGCTTGATTACAATGAATCTTCTAACATCAAAAGTTGACCTCCTCAAAAAAGTTGAATATTAGATGTCTTGCCGAAACCCTCTCTTTAACTGAATGACTGATCATTTGTTATGTTAAATGAGTAGATTATTCTTATTATTATTGCTATGCCCAATTTTTGTTACTTGAAACATTTGAAGTCTAAATTGTGGATTAAGAGCCGTTCACACACAATATTACGTCCAAATCACGTCAAAGAAGTTATGAAAATCTGGTGAACGTGGTTGTCAGTGGTAATTTTTGATCAATTTAGACTGGAACGCTATTTTGTACCTGGTGTAGCAATCGGTGATCAATTTAGACTGGAACGTTATTTTGTACCTGGTGTAGCAATCGGTGATCAATTTAGACTGGAACGTTATTTTGTACCTGGTGTAGCAATCGGTGATCAATTTAGACTGGAACGTTATTTTGTACCTGGTGTAGCAATCGGTGGCAGTTCCACGGCGGAAACACTGTCTATACACTGCTAACCACGCGTCCCAGCCTTGTGTAAGAGTAAATCAATCCAGCGGCCAATTTGCCGTGCCGTGTGATTTGTGTACAACCTGAATGTAGCCACAGTAGCACCTGTTGTTTTAACTACAGCTTGTTGCGTCCCGGGCCCACGCATTGAACACTGACCAAACAATGCTTGCCACTTGTGTTTCATGTCTGCTGCGCGTCTTAATCTGCTGTCCGTGGTTGGACACAGAATAAAATTTTGAACAGTTCAAAACTTGTTTCTGCGTCCAACTACGTTCTGATGCATTTCCACAACTTCCCACGTGTATAACTCGACTGTACCACGTCCTAAACTTGTCAATACTACTCACAACCACGTCCACAAAATTTTTGTTCAATTTTTGCATGTGACGTGCACGTGATGTGGACGCTGAACCCAGTGTGACCAGCCTTTTCCATCGGAATGAGAGGAAATGAAAAATAAAAATCAAGTGCAGCTGTCTAAATCCTACTAATACTTCTTTCTATGTAGGCATTGATACAGATTATCTTTATAGTTTTTGTTTCGTTCAACTTATTTACCAGGTATCAATGTCAACTTTTTAGCAAGATTTAGTCTGTGTTTAATGATAGTGAGCAGTGTGCACTATAATCACCATAGACTGAGGCATGCAAAACTGCACCACACTGACATTCAAAGTGTGGACATCGCTTCATTTTAGCAACAATTCTCTGCAGACCAGGAGCAATTTCCTCCATCATCACAGTGTTAGTGGAATATAATAGGGTTGATACATATTCATTTGAAGAGGTTACCAATCAAGGTCTTGTAATGACCAGATTCATAATTGTAATGGAATTGATGGATGATGTCAGATTAAATCGAGAAGACAATGAATCAAACAACTAAAAACTCTATTGCTGCAATCAATGTGACAATGATAGGATGATTGTGTTCAAAGTGATTCTTATTTAGTAAAGTCTGCTTTTAGGTGATGTTATGATGGATAAGTGAGTGCTTAATAATGGATATATTTGATTTAAGCATTTTGTTTGATAAAGTATTTTTTTCTAAATAATGTGATTTGGTGGAATTTAATGTTATGCGTTTACAAATGATATTGAATAGTTGTAAATTAATGAATCATTGTATGGTTAAAAATGAGAAACTTAAGATGAGAAATTTTATACAGGATATCCAAGTTTGAGTAGAGATAATATTCTCATATAGATTAAAATTGCTATTAACTCAATATTGCATTTAGCAATTTTCAATCTACCACACAACATCAAGTACCAGTCAGCAGTGTTATAAGACCTTGTTTTATCATTCACAATTTCACGGACTACATTCATGTGTACTTAATGAGAAGCTACATGTACTTTTAGTAGGTGCAGAACCATGTTTATTTGACGATTTTGCATAAAGAACATTGTAGCTATTCAATCCATATGAATTATTTTAAAAATCTACATGTATGAGACTTCCCACCCCTACTACCGCATGGACACTTACCTTCTAATGAATCACTATTGTAACTTGTCATCATGATTTATGATTTTTTGCGCTTGCCATAATATCTTGCTTCCGTGGCCAAATGGTTAGGGAGTTGGACTCCTGACCAGAAGGTCATGATTCCTGGTCGGGTCTGGTGGTAGGTGTTGAGCAAACTTACCCTAGCCAGTTGCACACTGCTCCTTATAGTACCTACACGTTAAAACAGACTAGGTACAGGTCATTGGGTTGAAAGAATGAGTGAGTGATCGTGTGAGAGATTAGCATTGTGCGCTGAATGTGCTGCCGATGCAAGTTTGTGAGAAATGATCAATTGATGATCATTAAGTGTGCCAATGACCTGGTGTAAATTGTAAAGTCGTGAAAGCAAGATTTGGATCAGGACTATAAACCACCACATTTACATTTACATTCACATCTCTATAGATTGATAATTGTAACTTGATACTAGAAATTTATTTTAACAAGAATTGTTTAACATAGCACGCAAATTTGCATATTTTATCTTTTGCAAATTGTCATCAAGATTCGCAAGTTGCTCATGTATGAATGGCTATCATGGGCACAGGGCAGTAATCTTGTAACTGTTCTGGGTCACCTATGAAGTGCGGATCAAGTTTGATTGTTCAAAATACTGAACAAATATGATTAGTACTATTATACGTATATTGCAATAGATACATTGGTTGATTTGGTGATTAAAAGCATAAAATTTGGCATCTTGACCTTAAGGTCATTGTTCTAGTTCCCATAAACTTAGATTGGTAAAAAAAATTGAGTGCACATGAGCAGCAATCCTTCTTTATTTGAATGTTGGGTACTGGAATTATTGTAGAAATTCAAGTTGACTACAAAATCACTATTAAATACATTTTGTAACATGTTTCTGATGTATTGGTAATTGTTATATATTTGATATCATAATATAAAAAGGCATAATAGATATATATATTTATACAAGATCAGATGTCATCTGAAGAGACAAAAGTGTCCAAAGCAGGTCATTGTTGTCATTATATCATATGAACACTGTTTATACACATGGATGCTACAAGGGCTGTATAAATATTAATTAATTGATTAATTGATTGGACACTCAATGCTCTGTTCATGACAATCTATTCAATGGATTCAATCAATAGGCATTCTACTCTAGAACATTGTTTTCTCAACATCACGGATTTCAAATAATCCTCCTAATTTGAGCTTATTTTGAGGGTGTTGGACATGTTAAATGACAGCCCTCGACAATCTTTGCTTCCTCACATCATCCATCTTCTGGCATGTGTATGTTCAACCTCTAAGCCACCAGATATTCCTTTATGGTATTTTCCAATAATTTCAAGGTATTCCCTCTCTCTCACCAGCAATTTCTATATTTTGACATCTTTTGAAAGGTATATGTTTTGTTGCTGCGCACGTGACCAGCCTGATGCAATCTGTTTAGCCTCAACACTGACTCCAAATTCTGTTAGGGAACGATCATAAATAACGATACTGGGGGGGTCGTCCATATTTTAGGGCGCGAAGAAAAAGTTAACCGACCCCCCCATCAACATTTTAAAAAGTTGAGTGACCCCCCCACTGTCGCTAAAGAAAAAGTCCTCTATATAGTCATTGCATTGCTAAGAGAAAATATTTGAAAAAAATATACCGTAGCGTGATAAAAAGTTCAGCGACCCCCCCATAAGGAATCAGAAAAGTTGGATGAACCCCCCACCTTTTAGGACGACCCCCCCGGTATCATTATTTATGATCGTTCCCTTAGCTTTTCCAGCCTTCTGTACAGAGAAGCATATGTCATATTAACATGCACATTTCAGATCCAACGTATCATCGCTTTGTTATGAGTGTTGGATTGTTGTGTACAATTTCAACATGATTCTCCATATGTACATGTATGTCATGTATGTAAAATGTAGTTTTCCATGGGTAAGGAATGAGAGACTCTTATTGAAATTAATAGTTATAGTAATAGCCCCATGCACATCAACATGATACTTGTGATAAAGCTATCTGTGGAACTTTTTGCAGCACAGATTGTGTCAGCAATTATTATTCAAGCAGGTGTCATCAGCTGGAACATGTTTTCTGGGTCCTCCATGACTATTGTAATGATAACTAAGGACACTCGTAAGCAAGACCTTCCTCAATTGAGCTTTTATGCCATTATAGCTTTTATGCACCCACAGAGAACAGCCTTGACACAGAATGGAGTAACTCATTTAAATACCCTTCCTACACACTACTGTATATACACATATGCAAGCGCTTTACTGTTAGTTATTTCAGTAACATCTTAGTCTTCATGTTAACACACAAATCAGTCCCTTCAAGCTGTCAGCTCAGAGCTTTCCATTCTCTGGTTTTGGTAATGAACTCTTAGATGGAATCAGTGACAATAATATCATCAGCATAGAGCATGTTCTAAAGAAGCCCGTGCAGAGCTTACAGTCTTACACGAAAGTATTCACACTGTTGAAGCAATTATCCAGTTGTATAGTTTGAATATTGTACACATTTAAGTTAACCTGGATGACTTATCTTCATGATATTGTTGAAATATTGGTTTATCATTTTGATACTTTACATCCCTTCGGATAGGAGTAAAGTGATTTCTATTATTTTATTGTATAACTATACAAAGATATGAAATACAATAGAACCTCCAATTAAGACAACCTATCTTAGTTGAGACCACCTCTGTAATAAGATCATTTTTCATGGTCCCAAACCTTAATAAAGCTACTGAAATGAGCTTCTCTATAATGACCCCTCTCTATTGAGACCACCTAACACTGGTCCCATTGAAAGTGGTCCTAATAGAGAGGTTCTACTGTATGCTATATTATAGAAGGCTCTGTTTGATAAATCAAACTTGAAGGGCGGAAATAAAAAAATTTGTGGCATACGAAAATTCTAGTAATGATATATAATCATATTTATGTATATTAGTTTGAAGGGAAATGCTAAATGTTAGCGCGCATTAAAAATAATTAGTTCAGGGTTAACGATAAACAGGTCCAAAAGTCGAATGCCAATGATGATTTATGTTCTATCTTTCAATAGACTGCAATGGACTAGCTGTGGTGTAATAACTCACAATTTGTGCCGACATCTCATATGTAAATAGGGTCGCATGTATGCCATGTATTTAACGCCTACATTCATGGAGGTATAAATTTGCAGCATTGATTCACTGATAAGGTCCTTTTCATATGCATGAAAGGTTCACCATGTCACACGACAGGGCATTTGTTGGGGTTCATTACCACAGCTTAATGTCAGAAGATGCACATATTTTGTATTTCAGTATGAGAGGTACATGTACATGCTGATATACATTTGTTGTAAATGACAATTCTTGATTTTGGTTCATACAACTTGAGTTGCATCACACATTTGTGGTGTACTAGGTTTCTAAATTTATTGCTAAAATTATGCTTCAATGTTTCCCGATAACATGTGTACAAATGATCAAAGAATGAACACTTCTCTCATCATGGTTTTCTTCATTCATGATATAAACAAGAATTTAAAGATTCCATAAGAAACCAGTGGAACTCACATTTTGACGAGGCTTTCTCTCTTATCGCAAGAGCTTCTTCAGGCCGAATGACAATATGAGTTCCACTGGCTTCTACTGGAATCTTTAAATTCTTGTTTATATGTGTACAAATGGTTCATCAAAGGCTCAAATTAGGATATAGTTGATAGTTGATCAATACATCACTATGTATTGTACACAAGCAATATGCCTACCATAATATCATAATAATCGTATGGATTTCCTGTACATTTTCGGTGACTTGCAAAACTTTTGAAGTACATATGTAAAAAAAATAAAAATAAAAAAAAGATTGAATTAAATGTTGTAAATTTCCATTTCGAAACAACAAACTCATCTTCAAATCACTTTGATAGGATATCACAAATGTGTGTTCAAAATATTATGACTTAACTTTTTCTACTAGTAATTATTGTATAAAAATCCTCCACCCATATGAGAAATGTTTTAAAAACACAGATCACTGAAAACAAATCAAAGCATCTATACTATTCTGGTTGAAAAAACTGTAAGTCAAAGCATCTATTCTGTGTGGAGAATACCTCAATCAGTGCAACCTATAACATTTAAAATGACCCAAAGAGGATGATAGAACAGTGTGTAGGAGGCAAACTGGAGTACAATGTGGGAGCATTTCACCTCAACATATGAGTGGCCCAGTCTTAAGATGTTAGTTGTTGAGTGTTTTTACTTATGTAAAACATGTTTGGACATTGTCACTATGATAAATAAAATAAACTATACTAAACTAAACATAATCCACTGTAGGTATTTGAAATAAACAACAGAAACGAATTGTCCACAGAATGCCCACACAAAAAGAAATTCCTCCTGGCAAACCAATACCCACCATGAACCATGACTATAAACATAACCCCACAATATTAAATATTAAATAGCATAAAATAGTAGTACCTTACAATAGACTGTTAAACCTTCAATAGCTCTGATGAATGCCAAACTGTAGGCATGAAACAAATTTGTAAGCCAATAAAACAAAAAAAAAACTATGAAGCTATGATTATTGTGAACAATTTAAAATTATACCAAGCTCTCAATTGATTGAGCACTCTATAAAGTGTAAGGAAAACACATTCATAGTATATATATATATGTATATATATGGTGTTCAGCATGAAAGTGTGAGAGAGCAACCAGTGAAAATCGAGATGAATCGACTGCAACCTCCGTTGCATTCACAGTATAGAACTTCCTGTTAGTTCCTGTTAGAGAGTATTACTCAGTTTACCCTTTCAGAGACCAAACAATGTCCTTCCTATGAGGGAATTATACCAACATAACCAGATTACTTTTAGTTGAACTTCAACTAGCGACCAACATGCTTTTAACAAATTGATACACTGTAAAGTATATATGGCTTATGAAAACTCCCAAGTACCCACAGTTGTCTCAAAAGACATTTTAGTGTTTATACTGGCTAAGACCACATCCAGTTAATTTATCTGTCAACAGGTCACATCATTTGAGCTTAAGAGTGCTCAAATTTGTCATGTCAGTTGTAAATGATGACCGGAAAAACCCTATTTGACAGGGTCCATATTTGGATCCATTCTGGACCATTATTCGGTCAATTCAATTTTTTATAGTTACCCTTCTACAAGTCACATTGTTTTAACTAGCCTGCTCAAATTTGGTTTGTCAGTTGAAAATAGTGACTTCTTGGAGCCTATTTTACATGGACCCAAATGTATTTGTGATGATATTAAAAGTGGACCTTTAATGGCTCTGTGAAAAATACACATTATTAAAAAATTGAATCACTTCAATTGTCAATTCATAACGGTTGTGTAATGTTTGAATGTGGATGAATATGCCTGTGATATTGGGTCATAAAACAACCAAACGTTCTCTATAGTATGCCCCTTTCCATAAATAATGGTATACCCCTAAAGCGAGGGACACATTCCACCTTGTGGCGGTGGTCGCCGCAAGGCGTGTTGAGGTCTGGGGCGTCTACGGCGTTTTCTGCATGCATTGACAAAAGTGCAGTTGTGGACACATACGCACAGGCCCCGTGCGTTAGGAATGCGTCGGGACAAGGAGTGGTTTTTATTGAGTTGGCTGTGAGATCAACTTGCATAGAACGTGCGATGTACTCACGTACAACTTACGCTCTAAGTACCGTGTGATTACAAAAGTACGGGATCCGCACGTTCATGGTACAGGGAACGCACGGCCCCAATACTGTGTCTGTGCTGACAACGTGCGGTTAAATCCTCTGCGTTTCACGTAAGGTCTCCGCACTGCCTCCTTACGGTTAGGCCATGATGCAGGGTGGTCGTAGAAGAAGTTTAGCAAGCCAAACTTCTTCTACGGCCACCGTACGGCCTTGAAAAAACGTACGTTTGCTGCACTGTACACTCACGGATCGTTACGATCTCCTTGCGTTTTTGGTCGTAGACTGGCTGTAGACCCACCTTGCGGTAGAATGTGCCCCTCGCTTAAGTAACCAAATGTTGAAAGTCATGATCCATCAAGTAAAATTTACATTTTCATTTCTGATAATTTTCGTTATATTTATAAATTGATGTCCATCACATGGAGTTCTTTTTTAGATTTTGCCAATAATAATAATAATATCTTATGATATCGTTCATGAGGGCAAATTCTAACACTAATGGAAACCACCTGATAAAAATGTATGAATAGAATGGCTACTTAATTAATGTCACAGCTGCTCATTAGAAAGCCTCAAGGAATGAATGCTGATGAGTAAGCTCTATTGAATATGTGCGTGTTCATAGTAATTTGGTCAAGGCCACATAAATCTCTGTTACAGATCAAACTGTGCAATATTAATACTTTATTTAATTATTTTTGTATTGAGTATATATTTTGAAATATTGCTTGGCAATACAAGTTACCTTATCATCAAGGTAATCAAATACAATTAGTCCATTTCTATGGAAGAAAATCACGAACAGCTTGAATTGTTTTACTTGGGCAAAAGCTCAAAGTTAAGGACCGAGCCAAGCATCATTGTAAATTGCCCTACCCATGCTGTAAAGGGGTGTTTTGTAAGAAGTCATTAAAGGTTAGGGTAGTTATCATTTATATAAATTAAAATCCATCTACTTTTCCCAAAATAATGTTTTGATGATTTCAAAGGACAAAGGGGGAAGAATTGAAGGCATGGAACTTACAGATTTGGATTGCAAATGTCATAGAGACATGTGGAGAGAAAACTTACGAGCAGCACATCTGTGTGATTCTGTTAAATGAACTGTAGCATCTGATGCGATGTAAATGTACCCCTGGTATTAAGCAGAATGGGTATGTAAAATACTATGTATGAAATATGAAAATTTGCTCATGGATCACAGGGCCAGCAACTGTGAAAAAAGGCCAGCCTTGAAAAAAGTTTGCATATTTTTATTATGAAAATATTGAGAACTCCCAAAATAGAGCTTACTCATTGGGCCGTGCCCGGGCAAAAATCAGCCGGCAGCTGGCTCTATCTCATATCCTGACTCAAATTATTATTAATACTTATTAATGTAAGCATATTATGTATAGTGTATGACCGCAAATTATACATATCTGATGACAAGCATGTATGAAATAAAAAGGAAATGAACAAAATGAACTGGATAAAGTAGAATGCGTTCTAGGTTTTTACTTTATTTGCATCAGCTATTTTTTTATAGAATTTATGAGACAATCTTTTTATCTGCTATGAAATATACGTATATTTTCCTACCATGCAATACATGTACTTCATTTATCTGCATGTTGCCCAATTGATTATTAAGCTACATGTATATCATATCATTATGTACATTTAGCTGTCCATTTCATTCTGATAATCTCAAATAACAACAGGTACATGTGTATATGCTGTGGCTCAAGGCCCGCTATCTTATTACATTGTACATGTGAACGTCTGTAAATAATTTTTATCACACTTAATACAGCACTTATTTACAATAATTGAATTATGGCAGCTTTTTGCAGACTTTGAAGTCGAACATGATTCAAGTGAGCAAACAAGCCCATGTATTAGCAACCAGGATATATTTATAGTTGAGACACATGTAGAATACAACAGCTTTTATCCATATATCCCTTATCCAAATTATTCTATTTAATCCGGATGCCCTGCTATATACCCATTCTTCCGGATGTACACTTTGAGATCAGTGATGGACCCTAAGCTATCGTCCAATTATATTATTGAACCACGAGGGTGAACAAGCACAATGCATGCCGGAATTCCCCACACCTGTTATTAGTTATATTGATGGTATTGTTTTTTGTAATATGAGTCTATGGGTCAATATGTTAAAACTAAATTAAATAAAACATGGTCCACAATGCAAACCAACTATATCTGTAATGGAAAACATGCCTTGGATTGGCCCATTCATTGTAGTATCAAAAGGGATATGAGATTATTAAATATTGATACTTATCATTCTTATGCATGTTATATGGAGTGATTAGATGTGAAACTCTGACCTTTATATAATCCTTCATTGGAAATAAGTGCACACTATTGTTGGGTCATAATTGCAGATTAAAATGTTACCTGTTTTATTTTGGAAGTAACTTTCTTTTCAAAATTAGAGATGTGTAATATGCAATTCTATATATTTCCCTTATATAATTCCAATCGAATGTTGCCTTATACTAAAATCTGATATTAAAGTCTGCTCAAAATTGTAAAATAGTTAATTCATCTCATTTGTTGTCATCCTAATTCTTGCTATTCAGGGTCTGTGCGGAATCTGTACATTAGTGGTCCATTATGCTATTTTCTCCTAGGAATTCATCCATTATGGACTGGAAAAGGATATTAGATTAATGATTGTCTTCGTAAAGGTATTTGTATATGTATATTGATACGCCTACAGATGTGTCATATCTTTGTACATTATAAGAGTACATGCCTATATTCTTCTTGCAATATTATACAATGTATATATCACTCCGTCCCCGTGGCATTTATTCGAAGAATGCATGAAAGCATATTTAAAATCACCCTTGTGCATTTATTCAAAGCCTGGCATTTATTCACCTGTCAATGGTAACTGATGAATAAAAATGTTTTCAAACAAAAAACACAAACAAGACATATCATGGCATTGTTATTCACCCTAAATCAGTGTGGAGATAAATGATGGAGGCTCAACGGATTTGTTTGTGACGCGAATGGCATGTGATTTAGAAATGCCTTTTGCTGTAAAAGCTGGAAGAAGACATGATCAGAAAACTGATCAGCTTTCAACTCATCAAATCTTTTTTTAACATTCTATGATCTATTCCTGTTTATACATGGTTCCTTTGGTTTTTTGTTCAAGTCCTTTCATATTATATTCATATTTATATTAGTTTAACATTCTATTGTAAGTGATCCTGGCTTATATTGAAGAATATATTAGTATTTATGAATAATAACCTACATACATGTAGCATTCAAACAATAATGTTTATAATACATCAATTTATTAAGTTTTTTTTTAGATGAGATAGTAACATTGACACAGCATTTCGCATACTGGGTGCATGTAGGTGTGGAGAAAGCCTCAGCATCAGATGCGCCTGTAAATTCTAAATTCTTGTACATGTATTACAGGTAATATATAAGGCTGGATCAGCTTGAAATGATCAACTTCAAGCGAAAGCATACCAACCTTCAACCAGCGAAACCCAATTACAAGCCCATAGAGAAATGAACTGAAGCAAATGTGAAGCCGAAAGCACCCAAAATTAGCCAGCCGATGATAAGGCACTCACAAACAAAGACTCCACAGAGGCTCTAAACAATGGCCAAAGCAACTTGTAGTTTGCCGAAAGTGTTTTTTTTTGGTGCAGCTTTTCCCTAATAGTCGGAGTATAAAAGTTAAGATCCAGCACGATTTCCTTTCCACCTTAAACCTCCTACAACACAATAATGTGAAAAGACAAATAAGAATGTTAACCCAGCCTTGGCTGCAAAGTTTTGCCCTGTGAATGAGTACTTTGCTGATCGTGCAAGCCTTTTCAACTGTAAATCTGAGCATTTCATTATTACTGTGGCCTCTATGGTGTTTTGATATTTCTAAGGTAGATTTTAACACAGCAAGGTTCCAGGTTCTAATCAGTCATTACGACCCAGTATTAAGGGGGTCAAGAACAGTGGGTATGCTTGAGTTATGATCATCACATAGTGGTGGACGCTGGTCACTACATGAGCTTTCACCAGGAAGTGTCCAATGGCTGAGTAGCGTTTGAACCAGTAACCCGTTCACCCTGTGTCTGTTGGCATGATGAGTGACCATCCTGTGTAGGTGGTCACTCACAGCAAACTGCTGGCTGCTAATGGCACAACATGGGACATTGCTGATTTCATGATGTTTGGAGCACTACGGTACAATGCATTATGAAAGAGCGGCAACGAGAAACACCACACGGCATCAGCAAGATCAAAAGGAATTTCAATAAATACCGATCGACAATCCCCCGTACCGCATGGCACGGACCTGAATTGTATTTGCCGACCTTTTCCTCGAAGTAGCATATGCCGCGCAATTCTTTCTTCGCGGTATGAACGTGGCACAAAAAGCAAAAACGCCACTAATTTCATAATGCGAGGTACCGGACCGTACCGCGCCGGCACCATGAGGTACCATACGGCACACTTACGTCCCCCCCCTTGCACACACCCCCCGCCCCCCGGTTCAATATTTTCCAATTTTATGGACTTTGTCATTTTTTTAGCATCAAAATCGCAATTCCGCGTAGTGCCGCAGCTTACTATAATTTAGGGTGTAGAGAGCGTATATTTCTTATCATGCATATAAATGCAATCTTGAGAGTAAGTAATACAGTGTTGCTATTCGTGGAGTTTCTTTTTTGTGATCAGATTTGGTTAAAAATCCCATGATTAGGAAAAGCTGATGTGATTTGCCTGTTGTGCAATTGACTAAAATATGTAAGAAAAATGAAATGCATGCATTTAAAATCTGTCTTGCATCATGATTAATTTGATTGATCTAATGTCAATATGCTCATGGCAATCTGGCTTTGATGCGCAAACCATGTACATACATGGATATAGCACATGTCAAATGCACTCTGTGCCATCATTTTGTTAGATTCAGAAGCCTTTCATGTCTATTTTGGAATGTGTACATGTACATCTATGTATATTGGTTAATCATTTTTATAAGCCCGTGTTAGAAAAAAAAATTGGCTAAATTCTTAGCTTGTGCATTATAATGATAGCAATATTTAATAATCTACATTTACACAAAAAAATCTTAATTAATCTCTATCGGAGTCATTGAATTGGATACACTGAGACTTCGTTAATTATTGAGTTGACATTGATATACTTTCATAAAGGTTCCAGCGTAAAAGGAAAATGCACATAGATGTATGATCCTTGGTCAAGTGGATGTATTTTGTAACATTGCCTGAAGCTGGATGCGTGAATGAGTTTTCCGAGAGAAGGTCATTACAATTAATCTAGTCTAATCCATTGTATATTCAAATCAATAATTCTTTTTAATGATCAAACTTTCTATGTAAGAAGCAAAATAAGACTAATGACCTTTAAAATAAGACTTTCTTTATCAGGTCCATTAAATGGAGAAGACTGTTAATTATTGAAAATGCCAAAAATGATTTGTTGGTGGTTACAATGACAAACTGCACACCAGAACTGCTTCAGATTTGGAATTCATAAAAAATAGCATCATTATATTGGATACTGTAAATAGTTGAATAATTGCTAGTATTTGAATGTATACTGACAGGGTGGATTTTATGGGTAGTTTTAAAAATAAAGTTCATTATAGATTTTGTCCCAAAAATATATGTATTAGAATGTCATAACACAGACACAGGTGGCACTCTAAAAATTACATTTTGTAGGAACATCTTGGGTCTAGTCAATTCGTATTTAGAGTGTGGGGACTTGGGGATCGTTCACAAATGATGTCACCCGGCAGGGGTGGGGTGGGGTGGGGGGGTTGGGGGGTGGGGCGAGGTATAGCGAAAGATGACGAAAGATGTCACCTTTTGAAAAAAATCTTTTAGTTATTTAACAGCACATGTATTTGAACTTACTTTCTGACATGTTAAGTGAGTTGTGATATATCTACTAGTTGAAATCACATTGCCTGACGATGATGTTTGCTTTATGTCCTAAATACATTTTTTGTAAAATTATGTCTAAATTATAGACATATATATTCAAATGTATTTAGATAACAGCTCAGTTAAACTGATGTTAAATGTCGTCGCGAAATCATGTCGTGGGGGGAAAGCAAAGATGACGTCACATATCAGATCGGGGGAGGGGGGGGGGTGGGCTGCAAAGATGACTAAAGGTGACAAGGGAGGGGGGTGAGAAAGGTTTTATTTAAATAAAATGGTTGTCACTGACAGTTGCATAAAAGTGTTTGTGAAAAAAATAAACAAGCACCTGCATCCTTGAATATCATGACTGACCTTAGTAGAGACTTAGTAAAATACGATGTGTAGGGGCTATAATAAGGCAGACATGTTTAAGTCATGTTCTGTTTCATGAGTACATTACTTATTTAGACTGGCAGTTTGTCTCATTTGTCAAATTATATATTTTAAAAAAGGGGTCAAAGTACTTTTGTCTTTTAACTTGTTTATAGAATCATACTACAACAAGTGATTGCCACTCACGGTGCTCTCAGACTGTACATTAGAAGTTCTAATGTAAGGTAATGATTGCTCACCACAGATGAAACAATTTCAGCAATTATGACCAACCAAGGAAGAGATGCAAGGAAGAATCACCTTTTTTTCTATTGATTATTGCACTTTGCCAAAAGCACTTGTGATTTCTTTTGTCTCCTTATGAAAGATTACTACAGTGAGACAAAAATCTCTTTGAAAAAGATGCATCTATTTTAACCTGATAATTATGTAGCATAAGAAATATGTACAGGTAGTCACCCTCCATTCCAGAGAGAATCTTGTAGCTTTGCTCCTGGTGGAGTCAGTGTCCACATATTAAAATAACGAAGTTAGCTGCATGATAATGCTTCTTACCTACAGTGTATAATTTTGCAATCAAAATAATTAAAATAGAGTTTTTTTTATAAATTATTATTTTTATTTTCATGAACCTTCATCAAAATTTAACAAAGTTATTATGCTTGGAATATATTTTATATTCTATTTTGATAGGTACATCGTAATAAATGGACTGGTGTTTAAGAATTGACATAAAGGATTCTTTCTCCATGTCCATGGGCAATAACATTTAGTCTGTACTGGGGCTTTAACACTGGAACACTATTATATCAATGTAAAACCGATTCACTTTAGGCAAGCGCATTGACCACATGGCTAATCATGAGAAAACTAGATGCTCTTCCATTCAACAGAGGGAGTTATAGATAGTGTCTTATGAAATTCTATATTTGATTGAATTTTGGTTTGTGGGCAAAGTTGAGGAAAACCTATTCAAGTCATTGTAGCATCAGAGTTCATATCATTATTGCGTCGCTTCAGGCGCAGCTGAAGCAAAGACTTGTTTGTTTCATTTGTAACTAACTACATGTATGTATGTATGCAAAGGCACATCCAGGTTTTTGGAAAAGGGGGGCACTTACAAGATCTCATGGGTTCTGTACGCGCGATCGATAGCGAACATTCCAAAAACTCTATAAAAATAAGATATTTTGGTGAACAAGGGGGTCCATGCCCCCTGCCATGGATCTGCCTATAGCATGTATGTCTCTGGTCAAGCTAAGAGCTTTTCCCAATAAACTGATTTTGCTCCAACTCTGCACAACTATGTAGTATGACAATGCACTGAAGTGATTCAATTTTGGGCACTTTGCCAATTTAAGTGTGCCTTCTACAGGGCAATATTTGGTCCATGTTCAGCATTTTCTTCAATAGCTTTCCTAATGCTAGTAGTAAAACATTTTTAAACTTAGAACTATTCTTACGTGCCTATTGAATATCAACTGT
Organism: Streblospio benedicti; assembly: GCA_019095985.1. Classification (NCBI taxonomy): domain Eukaryota; kingdom Metazoa; phylum Annelida; class Polychaeta; order Spionida; family Spionidae; genus Streblospio; species Streblospio benedicti. The sequence goes on from CM032666.1 coordinate 41,998,502, forward strand.
GCACTCTACCACCAGACCTAGTTCCCTTTAAGGTTTTAGTGTAATCACTTACAAACATGAAATTTTCTATGGACTACCTGGGATAGGCCATGATAAAATGATTATGTTACTGTTTATTATTATTATATGTTCTAGGATCAACAGTTTAAAGGAATCATCGTATTATATGTAACAACAGATGATTAGTTATTAGTCCTAATAAGTAACTACTAATTATTGATAAAGGGATTCAGCTCAAGTAATTTCCTTTCTCATTTTCACGTAATTGTATAGTACAGATTTATTGTGAAGTGTGATAATAGGAAACGTACATTATTCTGTAATGATGCTGTTGCATATCTATTTACGTATCTATCCTATCTATGAAAGGAAATATTTGCAATAATACAAAAGTCTTATTAGAACATACATTGTAATCAAATGTAGAGAAAATGTTGGTGCTTTCGCTATCAGTGATTTTTAGCATAATGTTTTTTCCCATAAATACAATAATATATTACCGTCATGTACATGTAGTAGAACTCATATACAGTACTAATATGATACCGTCAGAAGGACACAGAAGAAAAATCTTAAGAATTACGCTACGATTCCTTATGTTGTTCTCCTATTTTTTCTCATTGTTGTGACTGTTACAAACAAAAAACGTTCTTTTGCTTCAGCAAGTTGTGGCTTTCTTCATAACTGGCCTGAAGTTACATTCATTCTGATTTTTTCCCTTGTATTTTACACATTTTATGTAGGTTCCCGTAGTAAAAAGAATATTTCTAAAAGTTCATAAACCCCGCCAGACATTTTGACAGATTCTGTTTCATTTGGGTGTCCACACTTTTTAACCAATCAGCAATGTCGCTGTATCGGAAATAATAGGGAACGCAGGAAAAAATCCGAATATTTATGACCTAAAAATTTTCAAAGATGAATGCCGATGTACAATACTGACTAGGGAAAAAGGATACAGAACCATTATGAAATTAGAGAAATCGGCGTAGAAAAATATAACACAGACGATATCACTTATTTGCAAATATGATAATTGCATAACACTGCTTTTAATTGCATAAAGACTGCAAAATCACTTGTTTATTAATATCTTTTAAAACGTACTGATAATTGCATATATTGCTTTATCACATAAAATGTGTGTGCACGGAGGTTATGCAATTAAGCAATCCCGTCTGCAATTCGTAACAATTTGAAACAAAGTTACAGCTATCACTGTTTTCTAGGAATTGCTCGATCACTGAAACTACGATACTTATGATTATCGAAATAAACAGAAAAAAACATAATAATCAGAATAATTTCTTACACTTCAGCACATTGGCATCCATCTTTGATACTTTTATTGCTTATTAATATTCCGAATTATTTGTTTATTTCCGCCACAGTGACAATGCAGATTGGTTCAAAAGTGCGGCGTACAGACACCCAATGTGAAACAAAAATCTGTCAAAATGTCCAGCATGGTTATGAACTTTTAGAAATGTTCTTTTTTATTACTGGAACCTCCGTAAAATTCGTAATACAAGGGGAAAAACAGAATAAACGTAGCTTGCGGCGAGTTATGAAGAACTTCCTAACTTGCAGAAGCATCAGAACGTTTTTTATTCGTATAAATTACAAGAATCAGAAGAAATAGGCGAAAAATATAAGGGATCCTAGCGTAATTCTCAAGAACTTTCTTCTTTATTCTTCTAACAGTTTTGTTGTAAGTTTAATGTGTTGTGATTATTAAGAAATGACTGTATATATACCAACACAATGAACATGTTCAAGGATATAATGTTCTGATTTTTACGTTTTTTCTGTTTATTTCGATAATCGTAAGTATCATCATTTCAGTGATTGAGCAGTTTCGAAGACAACTGTGATAGCCGTAACTTTGTTTCAAATTGTCATGAATTGTTACGATTTCTCTAATTTCGTTACAGTTCTGTACCCTTTTGATGTTGTCAGTACTGTATTGGGTGCTGATGCTTCCATTATGAAAATTACCTTTTACAAATTTTAGAGTTTGAAAATGTTGAAAATTCTGTCAGTGTACATATCTTTCCGCGTTGTTTAAGAAACAACCTTTTAAGTAAGAAGGGTATTTTACTTAAAATCATTTTCAGTCCTTTTCAGATAGTATCTGATGAAAATCAATTTATGAGTCAATTTTAGGTACCTGAATAAAATTGGTATCAGGAAAATCGTGCATGTTGCTGTACTAAGAAAGGATGCATATACATGTAAAATAGTTTTGTAAAAGAACATATCAATTCATCTTATTTCAAAACCACAGCTTAAGACATGCCAAGTTTAAAACTGAGCAATAGTCCAGGAACAAGACTTAAATTCTGTGGTGCTATTTTGAGGAGATTGATGTCCGTTTCGGACAAGCACTTTTGCATGTCTCATTGCGGGTGTATTATTTTAGTCATATATTATAAAGATCACGTTGTTTCTTTTAGTTTACAACTCCAGAAGTTGTACACTCTACATGGTATTTATGATTATGTCTCTTTCATACCATATTAAAGGGTAGTGCAAAATTGAGGCAGGTGTGCAACTTTTACATATTAAAACTTGAAAATTTGAGATAAAAATGTTTTGTATGATAAAAGATATATTATTACATGTATACTTCATAATATACAATTATATAAAAGTCTCAGGTATTCAAAATATGGGATCTGATTGTCTTTCATAAATTTTAGTTGAAATTCTCATTTGAATTTCTAGAATATGCTTGATAAATTATTGCAGGATAACTAGAACTGATAATTTTATCATTTTTGATAGAAGAATGAACAAACATGAACATCAAACAGTTTATTCTTTTTAGCTTTGGACACACATACTTACGGGTACATGTAATATAAGTGGCACTTCTACGTCAAAGATATTTGCCATGTTGTCTGCAACAGGAACTGGTGCAAGTCACATGCAGGAAGAGGCAAATTGGGAGGGTGTGCATTAGAAGCGAGAAGTAGAAGGCCAGATATAAATGTTGCAATAATGCATGACATTTTTAATACTGCGGTAGAAACTCATCATTTCAGTGTTGAAGGGACATAGAAAGAATGTCTCAAAAGTCACTAGGATCAGCCCCACTCTCATACTGTTAGGCTCTTGTAGGAATAATTAGAGTAGTTTAGGCTTTGCTTATGACAGATTATAGGAAATAAATTTTACATATAGGCATGTACATGTATGAGGATGCCAGTTTTTAAAGTGTGGTTTGTTGTAGTATTTTCAGCATATGATAAGGTTTCATTAAATGCTATCAAATATTATTTCATTTAAATCAGGAAGTAATTTAGTCAGAAATGGGCATTTACACGTGAAGATAAATGTTCCTGTTTCTATATACAAAACTATTATTCTCTGATACCTGGATTTTGTCCTGCTTACACGTTTAGTAAGCATATAGAAATAGCATGTATTTAGAAATAAAACAAAGCCATATTTATTTTTCATTTTCATTAAAGATCATATTTCAATGGTTGGCAAATATAATATATGTATATGGATATAAATTAAAGCAAATATAATTAAGATAACTATTTGGGTTTTTAAAACATTGTATTTTTCTCTATTTGCAGACTGTGACAGGATCTATGAACATCTACATGGAAGGAATTTAAAAAGTACATGAAACAAACCTAAAGGATTTGTAAAACTACAACATGGAGGGATACCTAACACTTAGATAAGACTGAATGCACCGTGTTAATACAGAGCTTTATCATCCTGCTCATCTGATGAATATCAGCTTAGTCACTCAATATTTCAAGCTAATAACATGGATACTCTAATGAGAAAAAAATAAATCTATCAAAACATTTGCTTCTTAGCAATTATGACGTTTGGAACAGATATGTTCAGCAGGTAGCATAGAGTTTATAGTGTTGTCATTTCACAGTATAAAATGGCTTCAGCTTTATCTAATGAGTCTGTTCACAAGAATGGTGTCAGCCATCTTCTGGCACCCACAATCATTCTCCCTGAGGAGGAAGTAGCCAACGATGACATAGAAGAAGAAGCAATGGTATTGGAATATACTGAAGATGGAGACCCAGAATTACCAGAGAGGTTTAAACATTTCACTCTTAGGAAGCAGACGTCTTACAGGTAAATTTTTATTTTGTACAGAGTTATTTAAGTTTATTGTTTATTAATTTATATTGAGTATCAAATGGTTTCTATCATGTATAAAATATGTTTTATTTCAAAAATGAAAAAAGGATTTTGTGTGGCAATATGCGTAGTAATTATGTGTTCAAAACTCTCTCTCTCTCACATCTTTTTAGCAAGCATATTTCTACCAACGATAGATATAACTGAAGACAGGTTTTACAACCCTAAGCTTCCATTTAACTATATCAAGTGGCTCTGGCAGGACTCGAACTCACGACCTCAAGGATGTGAGACCAGAATGATACCATCATCCCAAGCAGCGAGCTGTTAAAATGTTACATGGCTGGACTGTTGTCTCTGTAACCCCCAGCTTACATACATGGTCTGTTATCATCTCAACCCAGAGGTCGTGAGTTCAAATCCCACATGAGGACGAAAATTTTAGAGAAAGAAGGTTGAAAATGCATCTTAGTCTATTATATATAAGCACTGGAAAACACACATATAATTATAACGTGGATGCGGCAAAAAATAGTGTATCATTCCATTAATTTTTATATTGATATTTTGTACCATTTTTTCATTATGATAGAAAATGTCACTCCATGCACTTGCTGTCAGCACATTAAATCAAAATTATTGGCTTGAAAATCAGTGCAGGTACAATAGATTGCATGATCTTTTATCATAGGATGTAATGTTGAGCTCCCCATCCATATTACAGGATAGCCAAAATAAGCTATTTTATTTGAGTAGATAGAGGCATTCCATTTGTGTATTTGCCAAGTTGAATTAGCTCATCCTCATAGTAGGTAATAAAATACAAGCCTTTCATCTGAATTCTGGCTTTGAGCAACACTCATTACGTCATTATTGCCATTTGTTTAAAGTCAAAGTGAATGCATTAGATTGCTTTGGATGATAAGATTACAAAACAGTTCTGTGCTGCTGAAGAAACCATGAAGTTGAGCACAACTCAATTTGTTAGCTTATACATGTACAGGTATCACTAAAAATGGAAAAATAACCTTCCGTTATCAAAATGATTTTATGGTTGATACAACTTAGGAGAAAGATTTAGATAAAGTTGGAAATAAAGAATTAATAATTATATAAATGACCGTACGAAACTGGTTCATTAGTACATTAATCTTACTACATGTACATTGTACTATGCATGCTTGTACATGTACACGTATGTTTGGAAAAGGGGCCATAAATTAATACAAATTGAAACGTTTTTGTGAGTTAACTTTTCTTTTATAGGCAAATAAGTATATATTTTCAAAGAATAATTCAATTTGTACATTGGAAATAAAAAGAAGCCAAAGTTTTTCACATGGGCCCAGTTATTCCATATTTTTGTCCATTCAAGACAGTTATTTAATACATTTTTTACTTAATCTTTCTACAAGTCCTATCATTGAGCGACATGTAGGGTGCTCAAATTTGGTTTATCAGGAAAAATGGAGACAAAACATGAACACAAATGTTCCATGTTTGGCTTCATTTCGGATAATTATTTGGTCCATTTTTTTTTCACTTTAGGATGTATCATTTGAGTTATTGTGCTCAATTTTGTTTTTTTTCAGTTGAAAATGTTGACTTTCTGCCCCTAAATTGTTAAGACCACAATGGCTTCTATTTGGGTACATTATAATGTCGTTGTTAATGCTAGTTCCAACCTGTTACCCAGATACAAATGTACTAGTAACATTGTTAGACCTAGATTACTCAAATTTGGTTTGAAAGTCAGCAATATTGATATCTTGGCACCTATTTCATATGTTCTCATGCATGGGCCCATTATGGCTATTTGTTGGTTCTTACTTCATTCAACCTGTCCTCTATAGGTGGCTTCGTTACAGTTATAGTGTTCAAATTCAGTTTGAAATTGGAAATGGTAAACAGTGGGCACCTACATGCATGTCTTATGAATCAGAATGCTTGTATTTGGGTGCATTACGGCTATTATTTTCTTCCCAACTTGTTACCCCTCGACAGGCCATGCTACCCGGTATATGGCTCAAATTTGATTTGTAAGTTAGAAATGTTGACTATTCTTTGCCATTTTATATAGACTATAACAGCCCATGTTTGTGTCCATTGTGGCTATTTCTAGGATTTGGTCCTTGACTTCTTACAAACTATGGAATTCACCGTTATAGCTAAAGCGCAAAATTTTGATATGTATGCGAACAATAATTTCAACTCGGCATATCATCCTTAGGGACCACAATGGTCCCTATTTAGGTCCATTATGGCCATTATATAATCCCATTGTAAACAATGGTTTGTCATCTTCGGTGATGCTTTTCATGTACCAGGAGTTATATAGTTAATCCTCATTTCATAGGAAGAAAAAATCTGACAATCTGTCTGTATCATATCATCTTTGAACAATTGCCTGCATTGCAAAGAAAAGCAATACACTTGTATGGCATTGTCAAAATAAAACTGAATTATTACAAAATACATTACACAGTATTTAGGAAGAAATAAACACTGTCACATAAAAAGCAATTTCTTCTTCAATTCATCATAAAACCATTTGTTCTTGGCAGCGAACCTGAAACTCAGAATAGATGAATCTCTATATAGGGGCCTATAGGTTCTATGAGTATGTTGAGCATTGCAATTTATGTAGAAACAATGTGAAATATATTGTTTATAAACTGTCTCACAAAGTATAGTACTAATTGAAGCTCATGAGTTGTGAGCACTGACCATTAATATTTTCAGCAGCTTGTTTTTTATGGGGCAGTTTTGTGACATCCGATTCGCATACAAGAGAGTATGCATATTTCAAAAACCTTGTTTCTTTAATATAGACATACATGTATGTAGTATAACAACGTCATGATGAAATGCATAATTTTTACTTTTTGAAATTATATTAAATAGATATAATCAGTCCCGACTTGGGGCTAATTATAATTGCGTCGCTCCAGCTGCTGAAGCAAAGCATTGTGTTTTGTTTGTTTGTAACTAACTATGTATGTCTCTGGACAAGCTAGAGGGTTTACCAATCAACCGATTTCGTTCAAACTTTACACAACTAGGAGGTACATGTATGAGGCGACAAACATGCTTTTAGTCTCTGTTATAGGCCCATGGGTCTTAATACGAACACATAGCACACTCCCAATGTTAGACCCATGGGCTGTAAAGATATTTTGTCTTTCACGGAGCCTGTCTACACAGCTAAAACTCCACGACTATTAGTCGTGCACTTTCTGATTCTAGCAACAAGACGCACTGTTAACATATCCTGCGTGGAACGAATGCTACGCTATGATTGGTTAGATTATGCCCCGACGATATATCTTGTTTCTAAACATGTCTACACTAACACAACTGTATCAAACTTCTTCAAACTACATTAAACTTCATAAGACCAAGACTGACATGTCAAATACTCACGCTGGCTTGCGACGAGGCGGATAATCGTGTAATCTTGGTTTTAAGCGTGTCTACACTGCAAAGATGTTGCCAGACAAAACGTCTTTTCGGATACCGTTTGAAGGAAGTCTTTGCGCTGTTACGTAAGACTGGGCTTTATTGGGGAGGACTAGTGCTGAATCTAATTCACTCTAGTCCTTATGCATACATTTGTACGAGTAGCTGCGGAGTCAAAACATGTTTGCAACTTGTCAGGAAGAATAACATTTGGAGAGGACTAGTAAGTTTTTTAAAGTTACTAGTCATGCTGAAGAAAATTTGTTGTGTCACCCTATAAAGAAGTGGATTTAGCTGCCTAATGTACATGTTGTATACGTAGGAAAATCTTATTAAGGAACACATGAAACATGCAGACTAATGACACAATGTTCATGCATATGTAATGGTATTATGAACTGTATACATTGTACTTTTGACAGCTATTAAGGTGAAACTACTGATATAAGGGATTTGCACATTCATTTGAGCCTGGAAGCAAGAGTTAGCTCAACATACATGTACATGCCATGTCTTGTGTTATTACATCCATAGACCTTCTGCCTGAATAGTAACAAATCCACATGCAAATTATGTATGGAAATGTAATACATGTAGTCATCTGGATAATAATTTACCTACAGCCATCATTCATACATCTTAGTAGTGTTGGGACGATTATCGACTATAATCAGTGATCGATCATTTGTACCAAACGATTCAGGGCTCGATTAGCGTGAGGCATAATCGATTGTGTAAATGATTGCTTTTTTTCAAACACGATTCAAACTCGTGTATGATCTATTAGTAACGTTATTCAATCAATCTATTACAAATGCTTGCCAGAAAAAAGAAATAACTTACTTATATTTGAAAAATATACCCACGCATGTTTCTGGGCGTCAGCGCGCATGCTCAGTAGTTCAAATGTCGAGCCCGAGCAACGAGAAAACGAAAGTAAGTTTGCGCCCATACGTAGTTAATGCATCTTATTGTGTAAAATGGTCGCGCCTATTAAAGCTCCTACGACATGCGGACCATATTCAAGTGGGTGATTACATATAAATATCGTATGAAACGATTAACTCTGATGATCGGTCACTTATTAATGGGTCAATTGATTTTAAGTGATGATCAGTTGTCAAATTCCAACTGATTCCCAACACTACATCTTAGTATTTTGTAATATTTCATTACGCAATCTAATAAATCCTTTAAGAAGAAAGTTTGTCACTAAAAGGGTTGACATTCATAAGACAGATTGAGGTCGTAAGGTGCTGATGTACTCATTTCTCTGTAAAATGTGTTCTGTCATCTTTTGCGAAATGGATAGTGTAAGGATTAGGAGTGTGTACGCTTAAGTAATACTCATAGCATGAAAAAGGTAAGTTTCATTCCCGGGTTTTAGTTGACACAAAATCTTGGACATGCAAAAAATAGATAATGGAAACTAACAAGTCACATGCCCGATTTCTGAACTAATTACTTATTTCCAACCTACACTAAAGTTGCTTTATCTGTTCTGTATCATTAATTATTTTACTGCAAACTATTTACCCTCACTTCACACTATTACCCCTGTCCCTCCCTCCCCAACAGCCCCCCCCCCCCCGCCATCACCTAGGTTAATGTTGGTCATATTTAGTTAATGTGTACAGTTTGTAGGTTTTTTTCATATATTTATTGCAAACAAAAAGAAACACTTAAATTATGTACATGTAGTTAAATAACTGATTTTCATGCACATTTCTACCTAGCCTTTATAATGTGGCATGCATGCTGACCTTCAACATAAATTGTCTATGGCACCAGCGAAAATAACCATTTTTCACAAGAGTGAGAACTACATAAAATAGGGTTAATAATATATGTGCCTATGAAATTCTCGATCAATAGGTTAAGACATGTACATGTACATAGATATATTGTAACTATTGACTGTAGACAAGAAAAGCGAATCTTTCTATGTTTAACTTCGGAAAAGCTCACCTATTTCCTTTCTATGCCACTCCAATTATAAGCTAGAAAAGAATATCAATAATATTGCTGGACAATTCCTGTAACCATCCTATGGTTTAAGTATGGGCATATAGTGGGATAATCTGGTGAGAAGGACATTAGGGGTGGTGCAGGGCGTAGGTCTCCTGATCAACACCCACCATCAATACACTGTTATTTGCCAGCTTCCATTCAAGTGGCAAGCCTTGTAATGTTCACTTCTGATGCTGTGTGTTCGGATTTGTAATAACACTTACTAGTATATCATGTTATCATTATATACTGGACATTCATGGATTACTTTGTAATTTGTCAAAGAAAAGTATCCATTTTTCAGACTGATCAATATGATGCTAAATATTGGCGCTTTTAGATTATTATATATGATGGTACAATATGAAGATTGTCTTTAAGCAAGTTAAAGCAAAGAACATTAGCTCAATTGTACAGGTGTTAGTGTGTAAAAAATACAATCAATGCAGCCATAATAACCACTGCTTATGAGATAAGACGAGAACCATCTGGCATTTCACATTTTAAGAAATATAGACTTACTCAAAATTATCATGCAATTGTGAAGGGCAAAAAACTATTTGTCATGTTTTCCGGGGCCAAAAGTCAGTATGGTATTAGTGAAGAAAGTTCGGAAGTCAAGGACAAAGATAATGTGGATACAATTTGTCTCAGGTAGGATACTGAAACTTTAACTAAATGTCATTGTGCAAATAAGTTCTGAAATGTCCCCATGTACCATGCAAACTTGCATGTGTTATGCATTGCAATTCATTTGTTTGTGAGTCTTACAAATCCTATGTACAAACCAGTGAAAATTTCTACAGATGTGACTTGAATGCATATTGGAAATGCAATACACAAGAGGCTTATTTTGTTGCATATCATATTCATATTAATCATGATAATTTTCATGTTTAATCGTGAAATTATAAAGACAAAGATGAGGGATATTATGATACATCTAGTTAATAAAAGTCTAATACAATATTATTTTATTGTATTGTTGACTGGGACAGTTCTGTTTGGATAAAAAAAAGCTGATTCATAGATGGAACATTAAAAAATAGTAAAAACACTAACAGTAAAAAAGGTAAAGAGTAATAATAGAATATAAATACATATTATGTAAACAATACCCTTTGCCGCCTAGCTAATGGAATCTTTAATATACATATTGTAAATCTGAAGTTAAGTTTAAAGTTAAAGTTTATTTTATTGGCTTTTACAGAATTTGTTATAAACATGGTACCGGTAGTTTAGTTTGAGGCAGCTACATTTTTGTACTGTGCAGCGCCCTGCTTGGTGTCGCCACCATCTAGTAGCGATACTGTACTGTGGCGACACGCTGTGTGGAGATCAGCAATCCAGTGGCAGATGTGCGACGTAACAGTTTTGGCGATACTAAGTCTAACGAGGCCGGGCCGCGAACTCATGATGCAGACAAATCACGTTTTGAGGTTGTACACTCTAACCACTGCCGCCTAGCTAATGGAATCCATGGTTAAATGTGCAGGTAATTTGACAGGCTAATATAAGTCAAATCATCATCTTCAGAACCAAATAACATCACATCATATAGTAAGATGTCATACCAGGAAGTAGGTCAGTAAGTGGGGAAAGGAATGAGGCTGTGCCTTTGGGCTGCATCAAACTTCAAGGAAAGGGACTGTTTTAGCTGTATAAAAAAAATGAATGCAATCGTTTCCCACCTTATGCTCCTAGATATAAATGCTTTAAATAGCTGCCAATTTTTCTTTCCAAAAATATGTTTATAAATATCAAGTAAGTCATTAAACATATTTAAGACTCCCGATGGCCCCGGGCCTGGTGCTGGTTCCTTTTAGGAACTTGGCCGGCTGGTTTCAAAAGTTCACGGCCCTGTCACTGGCAGGGCAGGCTACTTTTTTTAGAGCTATCCATAGGAAAGTAGATAGGGGTACACACCTTTTGTCTAGGCTGGCTACTTTTCATCATTGCTTGCTGTTTATGCACAAATAATTTCATGAGTTTCATTCCCTGTTGATAGACCAACCAACATTAACAACCTTGTGTTGCAAGTGCTGTACTTTTAGTGGTAGAAACAGTTCATCAAATGGTTTTGTGGTGAATCCCCTTTTATATGTGTGTGCGGAGTGTGCGTACCTGTAATAAAAAATAAAGTTTCACTTGTTTTATTATTCACAACAACTACTCTTAGTACAAGGCATGTCATGAATCACTAAAAGGTCCTGTTTAGTTATATTTGAACAGTATAATGTCTTTGGCTGTGATCTTTTCTGGGTTTGTCCAGTAGTGGCAGTACTTCCCATTTGGACAACCTCGGCTCTCAACCTGTACATTTGCGGTGATCCCAACTTTTCAGTGGTCTACACAACTGCTAGCAACTTTGTTGGTGGGGATTTACTCAGACCTGGTACTTGTGTTTCAATATTTGCTGTGGCTCCACTGCGGCTGGCTTGGTTGTTGGGGGACTTGTGCAGGTCTTCAATATTTCCTGTGGCTCCACTCTTCTCATCAGGGCTTTAACAATTCCTGTGGCTCCAATCTTCTCAGCAAGGCTTCAATATTTTCCTGTGTCTCCAGTCTTCTCAACATGGCTTCAATATTTCCTGAGGCTTACAAACTTTTGCTCAGTCTTCTGCGTCTTATTTTTCCTGAGGCTTACAAAGTTTTGCTCAGTCTTCCGGGGCTGGAACTCAATGTGCTTGCTCACCTTCTTGGAGAGGCGAAGGTGTATGAGCATGAAACACACTCCACCAGTCTATGACCAGAGCACTCTCCTCCATGTGTTTGCTCTGTTATCTGTGGTACTGGATATCTAATATCCAAACATGGTCGGCAGAATTTCAAGTGATTAAGTCAGCATGCAGTCATACAAATTCACCTTAATCTATTTAAATGAATGCTCCACTCGAATCAATATCAATTATCATTGTCATTGAATTCAAATCTTTAAATATGTTTTGTTAAGTAGTTTGATTCATTAAATCATGAAATTGACACATAAACAAAACATTACATAAACGCTATTAGCCAGAGTCCACAAGGGTTTACAGCTGACACTGCAGTCAATGTTGTTACAATCCCATGCTATGATGATCGAGGATCGTCACAATTTATACTTATAGGTTCTTTACTTACTAAGAACACTTCCTCAAGAACACTCCACCCTTTGACTTAATCTGACTGTCGTTTATTGGGGGTATCTTTTCTGTAGAAATTAGTTTACATTATGATTGAACACAATGTAACCTAACACATTTGTGCAACATAATGTGATTATTCAACATAATAGCTACATTATGATTATTGGAATGAGCACCTCAATTTTAAACACAGTAGAAAATACCTCTTTTCCCTTGAATAAACCAAATCTGCTTCACCAAAATCCAAGACCAACAAAGTCATCACAGATGAAGAGCTTTTTATAACTAAGAGCATTGTCACTAAATGCCCAAGATGCTATTCCATACCAACCTGATATAGTGAAACTACATGCAGATTTACTATGGCTAGAGGCTTTCGACCGTTTATCTAGTCTGAAAGCACCAGAGGGGGTCGGTATTCCATCAGAGCTTAGTGTAATCCGCTGGTATCTTGTGTGTGACCACATCATGCATTGATAAAAAATGTTTGAAATAAAGTGTGCGAAAATATTTAGCAAGCAAATGTGAATTAAAATGGATTTATCTCATAATCAGTACATTAGATTATATTATTAACTGTTATCAACGATGATATGATAATAGGTTGTTCCACGAGTGGGGTTTTTCTGTTAAAATCACCACAAGATGAGAGATTGCCTCCTCGTAAAATTAACTTTTCTCCCATATTTATATATCATTTTTAGGTTTTAAATTTTTGTAGTGTACTGTAGATTATTTTTTCTGCTCTGCCAGTCAGCCTATCAGAATCAAGTATTTTCATGAAATATATGGAAGAAAAAAAGGCATTCTAATTGTTGGCATAACAAGATATTAATTAGATGGAGCGTTTGATATGTTTCCATATCCTATCTATGATAAACTAGCTTGACATCCCACTGATCATCATGAGTTAGTAAGAAACAGAAAATTTCTTAAATGGGAATATTTAGTCCATTTGCAACAGTTTGGTTTAAAGTTCTATATTCCATGCAACGACCATCGAACCGCCTACCTTTCATGCATTCGCCTGCCCCCCCCCCCCCCACAGACACTTTTCAATATTCAATATACAATCCCTGGTCTAAAACCCATCCCTGTAAACACCCACCCTGGGCGGATGCATGAACATGAGTCGTAGTGCCTACCCTTGTCCATCCATCCACAAATTACATCATGCATGCGTCCGCTGAACACCCTGTTTGATAGTTGTATACGGTATTTCCCATATTAATTTGTTAATTGTTTAAAACAGAAATTATATATATACATGTAATAGGCTGAAAAAGACAAAAAAATGTCACTGCAGAAGCTGCTGGTGTGGCGACATGATTAAGCTTTACTTTACTTGCAACACAGTTTTATTACATTTCATCTGATAAATGCTTTGCCAATGTCAATACATATTCAGTGAATCAACATCACTGCAATAAATTGTTTTTCTGAACAAGATGTAAGTAATGAAATATTGGATTAGTGATTTGTGCATAATAATATGTTCATATATTGTTGTAATAAAGTATGGCATTTGATGGAAGCTTTTACAAAGTTTACATTCTTTCATAGGAGATACATAATCATTCTTATGATTTTGTGTAAACCGTCATAAAATTTTATTATTTTGGATATTATGTACAAAGCTTTTCTAGATCCATCAATATCATTACACTACATCCTTGTGCTTATTTGGATTATTACATGTAGTACTTTTATATAATGATGAAAATGCAATGATGGTGTATAATAGTAACTGTTCTTTGTGGCAGTGGGGATTTAATATCTGTAAAAGTATTGAATGTGTTTTTTATAAAAGTTTGTCAGTATAGTTTCCTCGGAAAGAAAAACAATATTACACTTACCGGTAGATTCCAAAGTATCTTAGAGCATGTAGTAACTTTGAAGAAATTTAAGTATCGTTAAGAACACACCTCTTTTTTAATAATGCAAACATTATTTTACTCTATCAGTAAACCTGCGTCCACCCCCCAGCCTCATTTCATTTGGGTAAATCAGACGTCAGCATGCTCAATGTCACGATTGACGCTACAATCTCATGGTCAAATACTCATCCTTATCTATGTTCTAATTTAAAGCAGCAATAATGCTGGCAGATTTTGAAAGCTCTCAACCATTCAAATCAACAGAGGCAAAATAAGTTCAGCCGTCATTGTATTTATCAAACATCAGAGGTACGATTTTACATTACCATGTGAGAAAAGCTGAGCATAGATTTTGCTTTTGACATAAGTCTAGCCCGGTGAATATTTGCCGCTAAAAAGGCGATTCTTAACCCACGGGTAGTTATTGTGAATTGCTGCTTTCTAAGTGTGTATTATTGTATGAGTTGATATATATACTGAAATTTTACAAAAATCCATGCAATACTTTTTATATGATAATCCGTTTAGATCAAATAATTACATTTGAATAGTATGTCTTTGCCACTAAGTATATACATTAAAAGAAAGGAAGTGTTGGAAATACGTTTTTATAATGGGATCAGTACACAGGTAAGTAGTATACGTTGTACTATTATGCTGACACTAATTTTATTCCACTTCTTTTTGCCCGGTAACATTTTTTCTAAGACACTTACTTTAAAAATTATAAGAAATATTTTAAAGTACATTTTGTAAAATGCCGCATTTCGACACACTGACAGCGCTGGTTAGTGAAAAAGTGTGGACCTACATGTAGTAGAGACACCCAAAATCTGTCAAAATGTCCGGCATGGCTATGAACTTTGGAAAATATTCTTTTTGTTACGGAAACCTCCATAAAATGCGTAATAAGTGTATAAACCAAAACAAATGTAACTTCAGGGGAGTTATGAAGAAAGGTTTAACTTGCTGAAGCAACAGAACCTTTTTTCGTTGGCATACATGTAGTAATCACAATAAGAAGAAATCAGAAAGAAACGTAAACATTCATAACGTAATTCTTAATATTTCATTTCTGTGTCCTTTTGACTGGGTCTGAGTACTGTAGAAAAATACACATTTTGACCAGGTACAGCCAAATTGAAATGTAAGAGCTGCATAGTTGGGACTGCCACTGTCCTAAATCATTGAAGGAAAGCATAACTTCCATTGATCATTAATGTTATACTAATGGAAGTGGCTAGGGAGCCGACGTCGGCACCCTAGCCACTACCTATACTAATACTAAGATTATACAACACCACTGATGTTTATGTAAGCATTTGATGTGATACAGTAATATGTATGCAAATAAAAAATATAAACAAACTTTGCTGTTCAAATCATGGTACATGTACATAATCCCCAAAATTAGGAATGTTCAAAATGTCCGACTCTGTCTCACAGAAACAGAAAAACTGTCATTTTCATTATGTAAACCAATCAGAATAATAGAAATTACAATGTAGATGTGGCAACAAAATATTGTATCATTTCTATCATTTTTGTTTTGATATTCAGTACCCTTTTTCAGTTATGATAGAAAATGTTACTC
Organism: Streblospio benedicti; assembly: GCA_019095985.1. Classification (NCBI taxonomy): domain Eukaryota; kingdom Metazoa; phylum Annelida; class Polychaeta; order Spionida; family Spionidae; genus Streblospio; species Streblospio benedicti. The sequence continues at coordinate 42,014,695 of CM032666.1, forward strand.
GATGAACTTGCCGTCAGCACATTTACTTAGTTGTTATAGGCATTAAGTGGAAATTATTTTTGTGAATGTCTGGTAATATTCACTTTACTTGCGAATTTGGTTTTTAAAAGACAAAGTGATAGCAAGTAGGCATATAGTTATTCCAGTAGCAGGTCCTTTACCTATGAAGACTGAAAAGAAAAAGCGATACTGCAAAGTAAATGGTCCCACTAAATTCACAATGCAAACAGAATCTAAATTTAGTGACCATAATAATGTTGGAGAAGACTGCAGCCATAATGTTCTCAGCAGGTTTTCTTCCTTTTCTTGATCATTGAGCACATTGCCACATTAGACAGACCTACTCCGTTAGTTGCTTAAGGAAATGTTATGCTGCTCTACGGAAATGATGTGTCACTCTATATTGTAGTTCCAGCAATCAGGAAGTTTTCCATGATGTGCATGTACCTGGAATATGAAGATGTTGCCTGACACCAAATTGGCTGCTTGGAGCTTTGAGATGTAACCAAACTTCAACATCCATTTTGGACATTTTCGCATTTTAATAAAAATGCAAGAAACTCTGTATTAAAACTGACATTTGATATTTCCGTATTTTATTTCACTGTAAGATACTGTATAACTTAAGTAAAAGGTTTAATGACAACTGGAAAAATATTTATGCAGTGATTTACTTGAAATTTGAGAAATTTAATATAAGAGTTACGTATTTCACATTTTCACATGTTTGTATTTTTTATATATGCATTTGAAGCCTAATAATAGACAAGTTTCAGAATGAATCTATAAATGTCTTCAGCAAACGCAAGTAAATGTTGTCAAAGGATAAAAAATATGAAAAAAAAATAACAATTTTATGAGATAATTTTGCAAGTCCTCAAGGAAATAAGTTCTTGTCTTTTTGCTTGTGAATGTCAATTCTGGCTAAACGTGCTGGTTTTTACTGAAATAATCTGTGCTGATTGTATAAAATCATATGAGGTGGGTGTATACAGGTACTGATGTTTCCAAGTATACAAAGTTTTGAATTCAAATGCGTAAGGTAACTTAAAAATACATGTCTATAAATAATGTATATACATGATTGTTATATTCAGTAATACATTGCAAGTGCTGTAACTGAGCATATTTTTCCATGCATTTACTTTGAATAAATCATATCTTTTAAATAAACAATTATATCTGTCCATGAAGAAATACTTTCTTCTTCAATGCCGGATGATACATTTGTCAGAGATGTTAACCATTGAAGACTAAACATGTTGCAAGCCATTCGTACATGTATTCAAATTTTAACACAGAAACTCATAGAAATGCACATTTCTCATTTAAAGGAAAAGACTTTCTTTACTGAATGAAAATTTAAGAACATGTCAGACTTGATTAGTTGAAATTAGACAAGGGAAGTTAGTTCAGCCAATCAGATTAACAGATGCCCAAAGGATCGTTTTCGAGCAATATCTATTGCCAGGAAGTCACAACTATTTTACAGAAACCATGGCAAAATTGTAACACAATAGAGTATACTGAAAATTTTAATGTCAAAATTGCACTAGGTTTGAGAAAGAGATTGCATTACTGTGAAATATTTATACATTATGATATAATTTTGAATTATACTATAAATATAGAAATATACTTAAAGGATTGAAGGTGGGTAGTCATTCTAGTAAGTGCATGTAAGTGCTGTTAAAGTTAAAATATGTTCTTGTATAGTATTAAAACATCTAAAATGATACAATGATAAGTTTGAACGCATAATGGACATTAATTTTTTTCACGTGAATATATATCATCTTTCTAAGTCTTATTTTGCTATCAAAACCATTTTATTTTTAATCAAAATTTTGAAAAGAAAACCATTGATCAATGATGTTTAAGTTTAACTAACTTTGAAATATAGATATTATTATGTATACTAATAGTGATATATTGGTAGGATTTATAAGAATTTCCAAACCTTTCTCTTATAAAAATGACTAATTGGATAATAAACAAAAGTCTATGTTTATGAGAAATACATTCCATTAACCAAATCAATTCCCAAAGAGAATGGGATCGCTGGTATAACATTGCCAATAAAATATCAATATCTCTGGAAGGCACACTTAAATTGGCAAAGTCCCAAATTCTTTCACCGGGTTTGGAAACTTAATTATGTAAACATTACACCAAGTTTGATTTTTTAATTCAAGCTGGGTTGAAAGTATTTGAGAAAATACTCAAATCAGACTTAGAATTACTATGTGGTAAGCATTTTTTCAATAAATTGACAAATTACCGAAATTGGACATGGGTGATAAACAAGTGTGTAAACAGTTTACCAAATTTGACGGTCATGTTTCAAGTTGTATTTAAACTGAAGGGAACAACATAAAGGGACAACTGTATAGTTATGGGCACATGCAGCACTGTCTCTGTGCATTATGATAGCATCTGCATTGGGAATTATTTGATTGAGGTGACCATGAGATCAACGTGAGTGGAACCTGCAACAGGCAACGTACTACCTTAAAATGCCTTTATTTGTCACAGGGAACCCTCACTGATCTTTACAATTTCCTTAAGTTTTTGGCAGTAGACTGGAAATGGACTGACCTTGTGCCCTATTGTGCATAATTACATCTCCCCGGACGAAGTCTGGAGGGAGATTTCTAGCTTTGCGTCTGTCCGCGTATGTCTATTTGAGCGATTGCTTTGCAAATTGAATACGTTTTGTTTGAGGAAAACAGTATGATCAAAAAATTTTGTTTGTACTTATGAGCATTACGTAATAACGTTTGTTACCACTCTACAGGAAGAAATATTTGACCTATTATCACCAAACTTCATATTTAGCATCATTGTAGGACTCTCCAGCGCTGATTAGATTTTGGTATACTTTGGCCTACTTTTGATAAAGTTACGATGTGTTTTTATAAACAAATTATTACGAATTGGTGTTTATCCGTCTCCTGGGAACAGTTTACATGTATTACTTATCATCACCAAACTTGACATTTGGTATGTCCATATCACTCTCCTCACGTGATTTGATATTTGAGTACTTTGGCCTACTTATGAAAAAATATGGAATATTCGAATAAAACTATTGTTACCACTGCACTGGGAAAAGTATTTCAGCTATGGTCATTAAACTTTACAGTTATATGCTAGTCTCCACAGTTGAATTAAATCTCCCCGGACGAAGTCCGGTGGGAGATTTCTAGCTTTGCTTCTGTTCGTCCATCCGTCAAAAATAAACAGGCTGATAACTCGAAGACTACTTGAGCTATCCATTTGCAAATTGAATATGTCTTGTTTGAGGAAAAAAGTACCTCTCAAAAAATTTTGTTTGTACTTTGACCTACTTTTGACGAACTTATGAGCGTTACATAATAAACATTGTTAACACTCTACAGGGAGAAGTATTTGACCTATGGTCACCAAACTTCATATTTAGCTTCGTTGTACTACTCTCCAGAGCTGATTAGATTTTGGTGTACTTTGGCATACTTTTGATGAAATTACGATGTGTTTTTAAAAACAAATTATTACGTAATTGTGTTTATCTGTCTCCTGGGAACAGTTTATGACTTATCATCACCAAACTTGACATTTGGTACGTCTATGTCACTCTTCTCACGTGATTCGATATTGGTGTACTTTGGCCTACTTCTGAATTTTTTTTGGGAATGTTCAAGTAAAACTGTTGTTACCATTGCACTGGCATAAGTATTTCACCTATGGTATGAGTGTTACTTAATAAACCTTGTTACCACTCTACAGGAAGTATTGGACCTATGGTCACCAAACTTCATATTTAGCATCATTGTACTACTCACCAGAGGTGATTAGATTTTTGTTTAGTTTGGCCTATTTGTGATGAAATTACAATGTGTTTTAAAAACAAATTATTACGAATTTGGGTTTATCTGTCTCCTGGGAAGAGTTTATGACCTATTATCACCAAATTTGACATTTTGTATGACTATATCACTCTCTTCACGTGATTTGATATTTGAGTAGGGTAAACCAGCCTATTTTCGGCCCTTTAAAGGCTGAAAACTGTCTTAGCTATATTAACTGGCACACACATTCTACATAAATGTTTTACTTACAAGTACATATTTAGTGTACTATCTAATATGATTCACCAAAACACTGATGGTATCGAAAGAGCACCTGTATAAGGAATTAATTGGGATTATGAATTTTCACGTGTTTACAATTTTCGACCCCCCCCTCGGACAATTTTTGGCGGTCAGCATGATTTAAGTGACAATTTTCGGCCCCCTCCTACATGAGTCGAATGTATATGTGCAGGCTAGAGTCAAGGTCAAATCCACGTAGGAGTAGTAGTCGTGACAAACATCAACAAAAAAATGAATAAAATCGAAATAGATTTGGTACTTCAAGACTGTTTTTGTAGCCCTTAATGTTACGGCGAATTTTAGTGTATATACGGCAATTCTTAACTTTTCCCCAGTTACCTTCAGAATTCTCTTTGTAAAAATTAAGTGAAAGCAAAATTGTTTACAAACATGACGTATAGAACAAGTGTGATACTATTTATGACGCATTCACGTAACTATGACGTAATTTCAGAGAATGAGGAACGTTATATGCAGTAAACGGCCGAAAACTGAAGGGGCCGAAATTAGGCTGGTTTACCCTACTTTGACCTATTTGAAAAATTCACGGAATATTCGAATAAAACAATTCTTACCACTGTACTGGGAAAAGTATTTTTAATTTGATACTACGTTGAAATTATGTCTTGCTTGTTTTGAGAAAATAAACGCGTGAATAAGTGAAAATGGTGACAAGCAGCACAAGGAGGCTGCTGCCAACGTTTATTTGAGAAAAAGTTGGGGGTCTAAAACCGACCCACATCAAAATAGTGATACAAATATAGGAATAAAATTATCGAGCTTCGACCAACTAGTGATACAATTGTAAAATAAGTAAATATGATACTACACATACCAAAACACTTAATTAAGCTTACTCTAACAATCAAAATAAAAAGAAACATTCATACACTACAAAGATTATAAACCTAACAAAGCAAACTAAGAAGTTGGAGAAATAATTACTAACACCATAGAAGCAAGTATGGAAACTTAATGTACTAACTTATTAGCACAACCAAAAATTATTTTATAAGGGTGGAGGTGGGGAAGTGGAAGGAAAAGATTTGACTAAAAACCCCAACAATTGGGGCAAATTTACAAAACATGCACATGGCGGAACATGTGCATTAGATGAATCTATAGAAACGTATTGAATTCCCAGACGACCTTTTAGTCGTAGTAACTACGGGATAAACAAATAATAAATCAACGATGCGACATAACAGGGTTAACTGACCATAAACAGGTCACCAACCACCAAATGTAAACTGCACTTTGTACAAATTAAAAAGTAATTTTTGTAGACAAAAATTCAGATTTTTAATTTGATACTACGTTGAAATTATGTCTTGCTTGTTTTGAGAAAATAAACGCGTGAATAAGTGAAAATGGTGACAAGCAGCACAAGGAGGCTGCTGCCAACGTTTATTTGAGAAAAAGTTGGGGGTCTAAAACCGACAAAAAAAACCAACCAAGACATAATTACAACTTACAACTTGAAAAGTGAAGTGTGAATTATAACAGTGTACACAAGAACTACTGGACTGGCGCAATGTACATTTGATTAGGATAACCATAAAGACCAGACCTAATAAATATGCATGACATAATTTAATAATATTCTAGTTTGTTACTCAATTGAAAAAGCTAAATTAACATGGAGATAAAACATTATTAAAAAATACATGGTATATAAGCAGACTTTAACAATGGAAAACATAGGAAACCGAGATCTAGCTACACATTTCAAATGTCTCAATGTACAAAAATTTCCACTAAGTTATGATTATCATCCTAATAATTACAATAAATTATTTACTTAAGCTCATACAAGATTTATCAGCTTTACCATAGTATAACCGAAAACATAAATACAATTAATTCTTACTTCAATCATATCACACTTGCTAAACAGAAATCTCTGCCATATTTAAAACGAAAATTAATGTCTTATACAATTGAGGCATTAAAATACCTTTAATAATATTTTCCAGATAAAACTAATTTCATAAGGAAACCGCCTTACATTTCACCAAAGGAGAAACATCAGCAATATAACATTAAATTTGATAAATCGAGTAAGTTAGAAAAACAATAACAATAATAAGAACAGACGCAAACTAATTGAGCGCTGTGTACTACACCACATTTTACAAACTCTGATTACAACAGTACCAATGAGATCAACAACTGGTTCCGATCTGCAAGGAAGGTCTAAAGGAAGACCCACAGCACACCCCGTGCCCGACTAGTACTTTTGATGAAGATACAATGTGTTTTAGAAACAAATTATTACGAATTTAGATTTTGGTGTACTTTAGCCCACTTTTGAAGAAGTTTAAATATGATGTATTTTTATTTTCATTCTTATTAGATATGTTGCCTTTCTAGGATATTCTTTATACATGTATGTACAATGAATTTGAATTACTTATTTTAAAATTGATTGACCTAAAAGGGCCTGATCTACGCATGGGGAGATTTATGGCGTTCCCGTCGACTACTTGTTAACAATTGGTGTCTCAAACTCATGGAATCTAGCTAAGAGAGATTCCCAAAAATGGACCAAAATGGCTTTTTGAAAGGTGTACATTAACTGGCAGAGTGTGTCAAAGGCAGATGATGGTTACGACATCTGTTATAAGATTCCACATAGTGTCCTCACAAGTACATAATTTTGAACTCCGGTTCCAAGCTGCCATGACCCAAAGTCAGGTGCCTGATTACAATTTGTACCGGATCACAACACTGAAATCACATGGAGTAATTTATTGTTAAATGTAGTTAAGTGTGCCAGGTACTTCCAGTTAAAGCACATATCTCACCAGAGTCCACGTATTGAAAGCAGATCCATAGAGGATTAAAACGGTCCACATGCTACTCCAGATGTTTTGTGCTGCTCAAAACCTTAAGAGTGCATGCTGCCAGGTAAAAATCGATAATTGTACATGACTACGCCGACATTGTGCACATGCTCTGTTTATAGACTGTCTAGCAGTCTGCGTCATATTGAGAGCTGATGGAGTGCAGATGAGGAGCAGATTTAAAAGTTGGCATAAGGTTTATAGTAGACCTTTAGTACATTCAGCGGCAGCAGCTCCTTGACATATCCTCAATGTAGGTTTTGCGGTATATGGTTATATAGAATTTAAAGTCCCAGCGTTCAGTTGGGGTATTATAACAGATAGTTGGCGCCGGATTGGCATAAGAAAGCTTGTGAATGTCGTATCACTGGCATATTCACGGCGTTCAATCGATGTGCAGTGCTCGTGCGGTTTACCCAGTGCTCGTGCAAAGATAACCAGAATTCGTGTGTGATTTGTTTACTTTTGAACTGACAACTTTTTGTTTTTGGCCCCTGGTTACTTAACTGTATATCTTTTGGCCAATTTCTTTAGTGCATGGAAAATGGGAATATCTCTACTGTCTAAGGAAAGTTTCAATGCGCATCTGCATTGGCTGGTTTTTGCCGCTAACTCCGCAATACATGACCACCACCCCCTCCATATGCCATTCATCCAGTAGAAAATGGAGAATATTATGGCTTTAAACACTGCATTTGGACAATGTGCACATGAGAATATATATAGATCTTGATAGGCAACAGATCAATGCATTCTCATGCTAGTTGAAAGCATATACTGAACAAAAATGTCAAAAGAAGTGGTAAGCTGAAATCACCAGTGCTCGTGCGAGCTGCAAACCAGTGATGGTGTGTACTTCATCGATGTTATATATCAAGGATTGCTTTCAGCCTCACTTCTGAGGGTGAAACCATCAAAATTTACATATGTGTTTCAGTACTCTGATTTTTGAATATTGCACAGCATTCACTTGATTGAAACCGAAAGTGAAAGTGACAAATTGGTTTAACCTATGAGGTGAGATATAATTCCATTTAAATATAATTCCTATTTAAAGTTTTGAAGGCCATTTAAGCCTGCTAGTTGTTAATCACTTGATATACCGTAATGTTCATCATTGGAAGCATTTTTGTTGAATTGTTGATGATCAAGTGGAAATAACAGCAATAAGTAATTGAGCCATAAATGATCATATCTCTAATTGACAATGCACATTGCTTTCTTCATTTGAGTGCTTGACTGTTTTAGGCTCACTCCTACACAATTACACAGTTGTTCTTACATTTTCCTTATTTTATATGTAATATGACGTCAGGTGTATTATACAATGTTCAACTTATTTTAGATCATGAGTTTCCAGGAAGATTTGGGGGTGGCACCCCTGACCCCTGACCCAGGTACAATGTTTTAAGATATTTCATATAAATACATAACATCAATGAAATACACACCATTACTGGTTTGCAGCTTGCACGAGCACTGGTGATTTCAACTTACCACTTCTTTTTACATTTTTGTTCAGTATATGCTTTCAACAAGCATGAGAATGCATTGATCTGTTGCCTATCAAGATCTATACATATTCTCATGCTCACATTGTCCAAATGCAGTGTTTAAAGCCATAATATTCTCCATTTTCTACTGGATGAATGGCATATGGAGGGGGGTGGTCATGTATTGCGGAGTTAGCGGCAACAACTAGCCAATGCAGATGCGCATTGAAACTTTCCTTAGACAGTAGAGATATTCCCATTTTCCATGCACTAAAGAAATTGGCCAAAAGATATACAGTTAAGTAACCAGGAGCCAAAAACAAAAAGTTGTCAGTTCAAAAGTAAACAAATCACACACAAATTCTGGTTATCTTTGCACGAGCACTGGGTAAACCGCACGAGCACTGCACATCGATTGAACGCCGTGATGTTGTCAATGCACTTGATTGGAGGCCTCGGTTTTTACGTCGAGTATATGCCGACAATGCGCCGAGGCTCTGTTAAGTGACTGCTGAGCATCTGTCGCATGGACGTGGCAATTCTACTGCCAATTTGCCATCATAAAATAGGCTGACCGCCTGCTTTTATACTCTTTCTATACTCAGACTGTATATCGCCAGTCTGCTGACTTGTCTCTTCCAAGATTGCAAATAGGTCATTATTGCGCAACATATGGTGGGCGTCCAGATTCAAATTCTTCGAAAATCCTAGAAACTATACGCTGAGTATCAGCTAATCGTGGTGAGACATAGGCTTTAGTCATGGTTCATTAGACTGGCACAGATATTAATTATCATTTTATTGTTAGAATGGGCAGATATTAAATTAACAGAGTAGCCTCAAAACAATATCACTAGCAATATGCCGCAAGAGGTGTCAGTAGATAGGTGATTTCTCCCCAGTTTGCCGTTCATTCTCGATTCTGATTGGTTAAGAGCCGTACTTAGACACCACTCGTGCAAGCTAGTGTTATCTCCACACTAAAACAGACCATTACCCTTATAATCTATTAGAAGTGTCTATGGCAGTTTTGAGCTGGAAAAAAGATGTTATTGTTGGGGCAGTCAATGTTAATATATTTGAAGTATTAAAGTCAATGTTGTTCTAGAGATGCTGTGTTCTTTGAACACTTTTGATCTAGGTTTGTAAAGAGATTCATTGGATTTCTTTTTTCTATCAACAAGTATCACTAATTTTGCGATAAATCCATAAAAACTTACTTAATATTTTCGGACATTTTCAATGTCCATCGTCTGAGACTTTTCTGTCACCAGGTGGGAGCACGTGACAGAAGTGGAAGTCGGTCAGAGATGAGCAGACTAAGGTCCTCAAAAGTTTAGCTAAAGATGATACAATTATGATTCTGCCAGCCGACAAAGGTAGAGCTACAGTCATTTTGGACAAGGAGACTTACAAGGAGAAAGTTATGGTTATGTTATCTGATGAAAAGACTTACACAAGATTAGGTAAAAACCCAACAGCCAAGTACAAACGAAAACTGGTAGACATCCTTGTGAGACTCAAATCTGAAAACAAAATCACCGATGCTCAAAAAAGATACTTATATCCAACCTCTGAGACCATACCCAGACTATATTGTACTCCAAAAATACACAAGAAAGATGTTCTTTTAAGAACAATAGTAGATTATACAGGATCAATTATGTATAATTTTTCCAGAAGCCTTGCTGACATTTTGGCCCCTTTGGTAGAAAAAACAGAACATCATGTGGAAAATTCAAAAGATTTGGTGAAGAGTCTCCAATCTTTGACGGTAAATGGAGATGAAACTTTAGTGTCTTTTGATATAGTCTCACTTTTCACTAACACTCCCATTGACAGGGCCCTTGAGATCATCAAAGATCGTCTCCTTAATGATAACAAGTTGAGACAAAGAAGTTGCTCACAGAATCGGACATTCATGGAATTGCTAAGCCTGGTGTTGACTACAACTTTCTTCAGATTTGATGACCAACTATATCAACAGAAGTTTGGTACAGCGATGGGCAGCCCAGTGTCTCCAATAGTGGGCAATTCAAGAAGTGAAGAGAAAGAAGAAAGATACCAACAATAAGGAGTCTCTGAAGACAGCAGAAAAAACTCCAAGGGAGCCAGAGGTATGGTCATTCTCCCTTACGTTAAAGGCTTGTCCGAAAGAATGGCTACGGTTTTAAAAGATCACAAGATCTGTTCAGCCTTCAAACTTTATAAGACTCTCCGCAAGATTTTAGTTCATCCCAAGGACAAAATCAAACAAGAAGAAGTATGTGGGAGTGTGTACAGTATTGGGTGTAAGAACTGTCCAAGTTTATACATTGGTGAATCAGGCAGGAAGTTTGGCACACGCCTCAAGGAGCATCAAAGAAATGTGGAGACACATGACCATAAAAATGTGCGCACCAGAGTCACTCGCCTCAGCACCACAGAAGTTCACCAATCAGCCATAACTGACCACATGAACAACCTCAACCATGTACCAGATTGGGATAGTGCTAAAGTTGTGTGTAAGGAGTCGAACCTACTGGACAGACAAATTTTAGAGTCGATAGCAATCCGAAAGACTGAGGAGAACATGAACAGAGATGAAGGAGCATACCAGTTATCTCACGCCTACGACAACCTTCTGAGACCTACGGCAGCCCCAAACCACCTCGCGCGCCCTCGACCACCCCCCAACAACAAACACTGACCAATTTCAACTTCTGTTACGTGCTGCCACCTGTTGACAGAAAAGTCTCAGACGATGGACATTGAAAATGTCCAAAAATATTAAGACACTTATAGTAAGTTTTTATGGATTTATCGCAAAATTAGTGATACTTGTTGAACTTTTGATCTAGTTGTTATCGTAACTTTATTATGGAATTTGAATCTTTTAAATTTCATGTTTTACTGATTTGATGTAAGAAAAGATGTTACAAATGCCTGATGTTTAATGCACGTTAACCCCATAGACTAGGAAAAAAATACTAATGTCAAGCCTACATATATAGTTATCTGATATTTATTACAGGATGGTTTTGTAAATGTACAATTCAAAATATGATCTCAGAGTTCATTTCTAATGCATTAAAACAGAACTTCTTCAAACAAGGAAGTACTAAAATTGTGAAATGTCTGCAAATCTGGTTACTGAAATTCTGTTGCTTTAATGCATAAATGATGGAATGGTCAATTATGAATATTACATTAGTAAATCTATGGCTTCAAGGAATATGAGTAAATGGCATGTCTAAGAATGACAACCAAAGTATTAAACATTGCTCACTAGCAAGACAGCTGTCAATCAACGTCCATCAGTTTGTGATTAATGGCATGTTCTAATGGTTAAGCAGCACATTGAGAAGATGATAAAGAGTCAATATCAGATGGCTTTAGTCTACTTGATAGCATGCATGCCAACATGAGCAGCTCATACATTCAAAGCAAACATGTGCTCTCTTACATTGCAGACAGCAATTTAAAGTCTGGAATCACTGTGGAAAATATGTAATATACCAGCAAGTATCTTATCAACAAATATTACAGTGAGTGCTAATGACAAGAATCTTCTGTTTACCAGACTGCATTAGTTAACTTCATCCCAGCGGTGTGCTGTAGCAGTGCTCATCAAGCAATTCTGTGTGGGTGTGGGCGGCAAATGGTGGACCTGTTGGATTACTTTACCGTAATCCCTAAATTGATTGACAGTAGCTGGATTAGTGAGTGGACACAGCCAACGTGTTGATGGTATACGATCAATTAGCTGACTTTAGTTTGCTATAAGTAAGTGCCTGTTGCAAAATGAAGGATGAAAATATCTGGATAATTGTTAAGTGGCATAGTGGTTGTTGATCTTCTGGTCATATTTAAACAAAATGACATTCTTATCAGTGAACATGACAGTGACAATACATTGTGGTGATATGCTCATGTGTACAACACTTTCTGCTGGTATTGCTTTACTAAAAGGAGACAATCTTTCATGAGTATTGTTCACACAAATATTAAATATTAAATGAATACTAAAACATAAAGTAAAATTGAGTGTGAGCAAGATGATGTATAGCATTACCTGAAATCTTCTTAGTAATGATTTGTGCAACTGGCAGACTGTGAACGAGTAGGTGTAGGAAATAAGGATTCTGTTGTATGTTATTTCAATCAGCCTGATCTAATGCCACAGTTTTGGTTTCAACGCTCTCCAACACCCTCTAGAAAAATGAATCTTTTTAGGAGAGGACGATCACGTTCCCCATCTATTCCGAAATTATGCATTCCAAGGGAAAAAGTGGAACCTTCAACTGAAAGTGGGCAAACTCATGTCAGTTTTGATTGCACCGATTTTGGCTCATCTCTAGAAGTACCAAATGTTCCTCGCATCAGATCTTCTAGTTTTGATGCAAGCAGCCTACAACAGGAAGATAAAGAGATCTCAGCATATCATACTCTCACTGTACCTAAAAAAGGAGGAAACAGATCTCGGTCCTTTGACAGTGCATGTTCTTCGGAAGACATATCTGATAGAGAAAGTTACTCTTTGAAGGTACCAGGACTCCCCAAGTATTATAGAAGGAGATCGTTGGAGATTCCCAGGTTATGTATTCATTGTGTTCATTTAGAATCTTTATCAAGTCAAGAGGCTACACCAACATCACCAAGTTTTAAAAAATGCTTTTCATACAGTAAAAGTGATTTATCAGTTTATGACATAAGTAGCTCTTCAGGTAGTGATAGTGACCTGGAAGAGGATGATGATGATGAGGAGGAGGATGAGGAGGACACTGATTGGGATATAAGCAGTCGAAGTTGTTCAATAGAAATTACAGATCACAATGATCCCTGGGTTGAACGCAAGTCACTGAAAGCATTACAAAGACAGTTCTCATTTGAAGATGAGGAGGATTTCAATGTAATAACAAAGTCAAACAGTCCAGATGGGCAAAAAATAGAAAATAATATTCAATCTATTGGCAAATTGTACAGAGACCTTCGTCATGCAAATAGTGAGGAACTGAAACCTCGACAAGTAGGAGAAACGGTTGTGACACTGGTTGTACCAAATGTCAAGGCTAGGTCATCTTCAATGGATGGGAGGATCCCATCGCCTACAGATGAACATCGGTGTAACTCATTTGACTTGGATAGCTTATCAGTGCCAACTTGCAAACAACTGCGGTCAACATCAATCGATGTGAGTCTGCCAACAGAAGAACAACGTCATTATCAGGCTGTTCATAGGCATGTTTCTGATAGTTTCAAGTGAGTAGTGAAAAAAATCTTTTTTAGTTTTAGATTTCTTCTAATGCGTTTAACTTTCTTGATACATGTAGGTCCTTAAGAAGGCCCAGAATCTGGATACTGCAGTGACCCCATAAAATACTAGTAAATGAAGCACTCAATCTGCACCCCAGTTCTGTGGCAATATGATTTATAATGAACTAAGTGATGTGCCCCTAGTTTGACTTGGTGTCCATCTGATGTTCCCCCCATAGCATTTACAAAAAAACAGCTGTAAAGATTTTTCCGCTTTTGTGAAACAAATAAGAAAATGTTGACATGTTCTAAATAAACAATATGTGCAGTCCATAATAAGTAAACAGGTTTTTGTACATGTATATGAAATTATTTACACTACACAATAATAACATGTTGATCACCAGTAAGACATATACAGGTAAGAAAAATAAGAACAAAACCAAATAAAGGTTGGGTGCAAATAATAGAAGAGGTGTATTGATCATTCCCGCTTTCAACAAATAAAGCTAACAAAGTTAGGAATACCCTTTTTCTTATTCATACTTATAATGGTGTAACCAAAGAAATATGTTGAAGTGAGCTCAAGTCCCAATTTGAATATTTAGGAATACAAATTATTTATGGACACGTAGGCACTTAGAAGCAATCATATGTGGTGCCTATTGTCAATAATTCATGCTTCAAGCCACACTTAGCGGTAAATGTGGTGACTTCTGTTCTTACGAACAAAACAATGGCATTTAAAAATTCCATGTTATGCAATTCCAGAAAGCGTGTATTGTAAATCTTTAAAGAAATACTAATAAGAAGTGATCATATTCAATTATTTTAATTATTTGCAGAGTAAGCAATTGTATGAATTTTTAAAGTACATGTAGTTGCCCCTGATCAAAAGTACCCAGCCATGAACTTTGCTAAACCTAAATACAGTACTGCCACCATCAGAGCTAATAAGATAAGTGATCATATTCAATTATTTTAATTATTTGCAGAGTAAGCAATGGTATGAATTTTTAAAGTAGTTGCCCCTGATCAAAAGTACCCAGCCATGAACTTAAATGCTAAACCTAAATACAGTACTGCCAGCATCAGAAGGACACAACATTAACATATATAAATTAGGGGAATCAGGAAAATAAATAATATTCATTTTAAAAAAAAAAAAACACAGAAGAAAGTTAATTTTATGATGTGTTTCATATTATTGGATTTTATTTCTTTACAAATATATGCGTATTTTCCAAAACATTTAATGAAGTAATAAAAGTATCCAAAATGTTTTTTAAATGTTTTCAACATCTGTTGTCTTCAGAATATATCTTATAACTAGAAGATGTTTTTATAGAGTTTTTCCCGCAAGTAAGCTGGTTCATGTTTATCTTCATATCATTTGTACACTTTATGATGACACAGAGTAATCCTATTATTTTACAAGTAAGAGAACTTGTAGAAATTCGTCTTTCTAAAGGGTGTCTAGAACCGGTGTTATTTAAAGAGACATGCACAGGTGACTTCCAAGGTATATAATAAATTTATGTCATGTAAATGGTACTTGCTAAGTCTGTTGAATATATACATTTTCAGCTATTTGTATCATTCCATTTCTTCATAATTAAACCTTTTTTAACTCTGGGAAGATGTTTTGTACCCAAACATTGGTGATGTCAATATTATTATTCTATCACCCTTAAGAAACATTGCGTACACGGAAATTTCAGCTTGTGGCTGATAAGTGATAAAGGCTAAAGTCATGTTGTTAGTACAGTACCTTCCAATGTCAATCAACTCATTTTTCTCTCGGTTTTAATTTATTTATATTTTTCTATTAAACGCGTGTTTATGATTGTAAAATTGGAAGTTATTAGGTGCAACATGTCAAGTATATAGAAAAAAAAATTATTAAGGGAAATTGTCTTAGGAGGTGGTTGCTGTTTATGTCTCTTTAATCGAGGGCGGCAACAGCCACATGTTTGGAAGATATTCTAGGCGTATAAATCCATAATCTTATAACTAAATGCTGAAAATAAGAACGGTGATACGATTCTGAGTACACATGTAAAATTTATGTAAAAAATTAAGTATAATGAAGGCACCAGAAAAGTTATTGTCTCGGACGTAAAACTGTCAAAATGCCAGTGTTTACATTCTCTGTAGCCGATATAATAGCGGTAATAACAGTACTCTTCACATAGAAAAATAAACCTAAAAAGTATCAAATCCTAGAAGTGGATTTTATACTCTGCATCTTATGAATATTATGGTAATAGATTAATTATAACACTATTGTAACACTATTGTGACCAACTAACAACGTACATGTATGTATTTAAATAAAGATATAAAAAAAAATCCTAAAAGTACATTATAAGTTGAAGATTTTAAGATATTTTGATGGTTTCTTGGAACTATGCATAAACAACTGTGAAATATAAGATTTATGGGAGATTTGTAACCAAGTTCATAGTTACCAATACTAAAGCCCAGTCTACACCGCTAAGGCTTCCTTCAAACAGCATCCAACAAGACGTTTTGTCGGACAACGTCTTTGCGGTGTAGACACGTTTAAAACTAAGATTCAATGATTTTCCGTCTCGTCTCAAGTCGTCGTGAGTATTTGACATGTCAAGTCTTGATCTTATAGAGTTTGATGTAGTTTGAAGTAGTTTAATACAGTCGTGTTGGTGTAGACAGGTTTAGAGACAAGACGGATCGTCGTGGCATAATTTAACCAATCATAAAGCAGCATTCAGTTCAACGATCTATAGTGCTACTGTACATTACCTCTGATGCTATGTGCATGTAGAAAGTGCACAACTAATCGTCATTGAGTTTTAGTAGTGTAGACAGGCTTCATGAAAGACAAAACGTCTTCATATTATTTTATCAAACTGCTTTAGATTGTTTCGTCGGATACAGTTTGAAGGCAGTCTTAGAGGTGTAGACAGGCCCAGGGCTTTATAGAAAAGTCGTAAAAAACATTGATTTTTCCTCCTTTCAGTGACAAGTGGCATGTATCTTTGATACATGTACATTTATTTGGATTTGGATTTGTTTTGGCATTTTTGTTACATTTCTGGGACAACGACAACATTGATTGGATAAAAAGTGTGGATTTAGACACCCATTTGAACAAAAATTCATCCTCAAAATATCTGGTGTGTGCGAAGGGTGAAGAAAATTATTTCTATGTAACTCAGACAAGGGAACCTCCGTAAAACGCTTAGTTTAACTTGAAAAAGAGAAAACGTGTAACTTCCGGTGAAGCAAGAAGAAAATCTAGAACTTGCAAAAGTAGCAGAAGTTGTTTCGTTCATAACGATCAACATCGTAGAGAAACAACACCAATCATATTTAACTATGATTCTTTATATTTCGCTTGGGTGTCTTTCTGACACATTCGTACTATGTACATTGCTGCTTAAAATGGAAATCAAAGAATTTATCCAAATAAAATGAAAAACTAAATCATTGGTTTTCAAATTTTTTAATTACCTTCACCAATAAAATGAGAACGTCGTGTAACAGAATGTTTTATAAATGTCATTGACTTGTAAATTGTCAGATGTTGAAATTTGAATGGTAGAAATCATACAGAAAATGTCCAAGCTCTTTATGATATCTTGAGATTTTTTTCCCACAAAAAGCAATCATTTCCCTGTCATGACATCAGATATAGATTTGTGAATACAAACTTATACACATCAGTGGCTAGCCATGTGTATGTATACCCATACAGAAATCATTTGTTTATTTCATTTTGATATCTAGTACCATTTAGGAATTACAATACAAAATGTCACACCTAGGAATTGGTGTCAGCACATTAGTGCCTTACTCAGGAAAGGTGACTGTAAGCTTGTATCATTCCATTCACACGATTCATTGTACTCACATGTTGCTTAATTATGAACTGTCACTAAAGCATGGAAACCATTTTACTTATATCAATTCAACTGGAAACTTCCTAAGAAAGCAATTATTGCAACTTGCATGTACACTATTGTACACAACAACTGATAATTTGTAATCTTTTGAATTGTTACAGTATATTTTCTCTGATGCAAATTTTCCATTTTCATAGACTAGCACTCCTGTATTAATATCATTAACAATTGATAAAATATTAAAAAATCTATGATATTTTACTATTAGACTTTTTTATTGCGTCGCTTCATCAGCTGAAGAGAAAGCTTTGTGTCATTCGTTTGTAACTACACATGTACAGTAACTTATAAACTAACTAACTAACTATGTATCCGGTCAAGCTAGAGCTTTTACAGTTGACCCGATTTCGTTCAAACTTTACACAACTATTTGGTACACCAAATGATTCAATTTTGGGCACGTTGTCAATTAAAGGTGCTTTCCATAGTGTCATTTGGGTCCATTTTCAACATTTTCTGCAATAGCTTTGCTGATGCTTGTGAGAAAGCATTCAAACTTGGAATAAATTATTACGTGCTTACTGAACATTAAATGTGTTAAATTTTGGCACTTTGACAATTAAAGTTTATCTTCCAGAGAGCCATTTTAATTATTTTTCATTCTATTTTTCCAATATAGTTTCAACATTGTTCAAAACATGACCATCATATTGGCATAATGGTTATCTTGGATTAAACATGCTCAGAGAGCACAATGTTACCATATTAATGTCGACTCATGGGCAATAGAAATAGTTATTACAGTACAACCTCGTTTAACCGGACACGTTTGAAAGCTGGAGGGACATTAGGAAAATCAATATATCCGGATGATTGAGGGGAAGGGCTGGGTGACTGTATAAAACCACATATCATCGTATGTATGAGACCACGGGTGACTACGGACGATAATAGGAGATGTTCATGAAATACCTTGTAGAAGAAACCATCCATCACTGGGTTGATGTTGAATCTCATAAAACAATAATCCTTCAAAGACAATTTGATAGAACATCATTTTATAACTTGTACATTAGACATACAGCTATATTATGTGATAATATTAGTTAAAACACATGCTTCCATTTGTGCTAATGACATGGTTACAGTGGTTAATCACGTAGATCTAGACAACGTTAGCACACGTGATCGTTCACTGTTGTACATCAACATTCCTGCATGTATAATGATAATTCAATTGAACATGATCTTATATCTTTTGTGCAAGTAACAAAGTTATATTTTGTGATGACTAAAATTGAAACACACCACGATTATTTTTGTCCTTTCACCAGACCAAAGAAATGACAATAGTCTCGATCAACCAGTGCTGCTTTGGCACGCATGTACCAAATGAAGTAGAGCGTCTTTTTGACAAAGGCTAATACAGCATGCGTTGTGTTCGAGACATCTTCGTCCCCTCCTGTGAATAAGTAAAAGACAATAGTTCAAGTCCATACTCGATCTCCCATATATATACATCCGGAAAAAATTGGGACTATAGCAGAACGTCTGGTTGATGGGAAAATTCGGATTTTTAATATTCGGTTAGAGAGGTTGTACTGTACTTTAGCTTTAGAAAAGCGAGTTTGTTTGTTTTTCAATAATAGCTTGATACAGTTAACGACAGATAGTATTTATTATTTTGTATAACTGACATACCATATTGCTTTGGATAATTTGGTAAAATGTAAGATTTTTCAAGTCTATTCATCTCTCAGTTTACATGTATTTACTATTACATGTAATTGCTTTTCCAGTTTTGTGGTAAATTGGGCCTTTGTTTCTGGCTATTGTTATCTTATTTATCCACAATTAGTTCCCACCAATAATCAATTGTCATAAAAATAGTTACCCTGTTTGCTATATGTATTTAGCCATTGCCATCTTCTGTGAGGATACAAGATGGCAATTGCGACCCCTACAGCGAAGTTATTAGATGGCAGGTGGTGATCATATAAATATGATTGTGAAAGCCACATAATAACATGATTTGTGAGTTGATCATTTGATAGCAGATTGTGTTATCACCAGTCTGATCATCATTTCATTACATGTATTGCCAATTTAGCTGGACAAACAAACTAATCATTACATTTTATTGGCTTTCGGACATTTTAAATTTAATAATATAGATTTTAAATCTACCTTATACTTTTGTACTTGACATAAATTGCTAATATGAATTGATAAATGACTTGTTTGGAAATATGGCAGAAGAAATTCATACAGTTTCATTTTATCATTTAAAAAGATTGATTTAGAGATTACTACTCAAAGTGGTATATAATGTACATGTATCACATCGATTATGATAACATTCTTTCTACAAATTTATCTATAAATATATTCTATGAATGTTAAAGATTTAAAAATATCTTATCAGTATTTGCATTTTGAGTAAGGGTACATGTACAACTTAATTGATCGTTATGTTTGAAAATGAATAATTACATTACTTATAATTCACAATTTCTTTATGTTTTGTAATAAGAAATGGAATACTTAGAGTAAATATTTTCTCATTTCTTCCTCAATGTGAGTTTTGCCATCTGCTTGTCATAACATGACAAAAACGAAGAGTATATGTTTCTTCACATGGCATCTTGGTATACAATGTACGTGTATAGCATTGACATGTATGTGGCTATAAATTTGTTAAGCATGGAAATGAATCTGTGCTGGAATCAAGAAGTAGAGGTATCACTGCATTAGACTATTCTCTTTTGAAAGAGATTATTATACACAATGAGCTAATCTTTATTTGGTTTTGGATCCATACATGTAGGCATCATTGTGAATCCTGCTTCTGCCTCCCTAAAAAAGCTATGCATTTGACATGAAGACCTTCCTATTCTTTTGAAATTCAATATGTTGTAATCAGAACAGTTGATTAGATTTGATGTACTTTGGTCCATTAATATTTTTTTTTTAAAAGTGATTAACCAGCTGGTATACATAGCATTTTGATCATATTATTAAAAGGCTTTGAGTGTGAGATTAGAAAATATCTCACTGAGTGGAGTTGTGACCAGAGCGAACATAAGCTGTGACAACTCCAATAGGTGAGGTATTTTCTTATCTCACATTCAAACTTCAAGAGACATGCACAGGTGAATTTCATGTCATTTCAACCTTTTATGCCACATAAATAGTACTTGCTGAGATGTACACCAATATATAACAGCAAACATTGATTCAAACTCCCATCGAAAGTTTGTATCGATGTTCATTCTAAATCATTGATAGAAAATAGTGAAACGTATCGCAGCTTCTAATATTGCCCAACGCACGTTCCTGGTAATGATATTTATGCTCACTTATTAGCCCAAGGGCTTATATTCGAAGGATAAGCCCATCTTTGATGTTAGGCCCAGTGGGCTTTTAAATGTGCAAGAAATTTATGGTGACTTGGTGATGCTTACTGTTCGTGCACCTCATGATGGGCAGACTGCTGATACAAATCTTCACATTATAATAACGTCAACAGGATTGGATATCCAGGTGATTCGAATAATTCATGATGTTGTGATTACAATCTAGTTTGTTGTGCACAATATATACATGTACCTACTCATAATGCTTGTATATACCAAAATGCACAGAATTCAGGCTAGCATTGAAAATTTTAATGGTGACACGTTTCCTGGAATGGAAAGCGACCAGTGTAAAACATGATGCACTCGATGTATGCTTTAAATTGCCCACGTTCCAAACAATAAGTTGCGTCGCATTTCTCTGAATGTCCCAACACGGAATACTTAAGTTTTGTATGTCGTAAATTTATGCAAACTAGCTAGTCTGTGCATTAATCCAAAAGTGTGAGATAAAGAAATCCGCCACGGGTATTTCATTCATAAGGAAGTAGGAGAAATTGTATTGACTATGATCTCTGGCATAGTGATTAAGTAATTAGTCATGAATAAGTTTTTTCACAGCTGTGCTACATGTATATGCAGGCAACAAACCTGAACATGAGACAGCAAACCATTGGAGTCATTGAAAATTTTCAAATATCAATATTTATGAAGAAAACTTTATGTTGTATGTTATATGCATACAATTTTCACATTCGAAAGCTCTGATATTATATGAGCATTTCTTATAGGCAACAAAAACTTCCTGAAATATCGTAAGTATTACTATGAACTACACGTATCTATGGTTTATTATATACATGTACAAATCATGCGCAAAGCACAAAAATGTTCATCCAAATGTGAAGATTAAATTCCTCAAAACATATGCATCACAAATATCATGCATACACATGTACATGTATAGCAGTATGAATTAATTTTGTCACTACTTTGCGACTCATTTTCGATTCTGATTGGTTAAGAGACATGCGAGGTCAGTGTATCTCACTGCTTTGACGACATTATCTCACTACTTTGTGAATGGAAGTACAGTGACACACTTTTATGATTATCACGTTTTTAACTTGCACTTTGAAAATGTTTTTATCAAAAGCTGACCTTAAACTTTTAGTCAAGTCAAATAACTTTGTCAATAGTCTAATTATCACAAGATAATGGTGTGATGACGTCAGAGCCCCCATATAGATTGCTGGAAGTTCATGTGCCCCCACATTCTTGTTACATGTAGTTTGGTCCATGGCTATGGATGTAGCTGGCCTCCCCCCTTACTTTTCTTTCAAATGGAATTTGCTTTCTTCATCCAAAATTTTCAGATCATGTCTAGTGTAAATGTGGTGTAATCTGTTGCTAATACACACTGAAAGGGTTATTGTAAAATATTAATTGCACATATATGGTATATTAGTAATGAATGAAAACTTGTACAAATGAAGATCCAACCTAAAGTTTTATGCTTTAAATTTATTACAAACTCTTTGGCTTTCCAAACTTATGTCACCTTCCTAGACTTTCAACTTGGAGTTGAATATTATTATAAATCATCTAAAATAAGTTTGGGATTACATCAGTTTTTTGCTGCTTAATGCCTAGGGCTCATTACGCCGCAAGGGCTGTCTACAGCCAGTCTACGACCAAAATTGCACGGTGATTGTAAAGATCCATGATTGTTAAGTGCGGCAAACGGAGGCTTTTTTCTGGCCGTATTGAGGTGGCCGTAGAAGAAGTTTGGCATGCTACGACCACTGTCAGCCGTGGCCTGACCATAAGGAGGCAGTGTGGAGACCTTACGCTGAATGTTGTGTAATCCCAGAGGATTCAGTGGCAAAACCCACAGCGACGTACGGCAGCTGTACGGGAGCCGTACGTCAACTTTGTGCGAATTGCTCCAATGCATTTTACACAGGTAAAACCCACAGTGAAATTCTGCCGTACGGCGCTGTACGGCAACGGACCGCTGCCGTACGGCAGATTTCTCGATCGCCTAGGGGGGCAATTGATACGAACGAGCCGTACGGCATCTTACAGCGCCGTACGGTGTCGTATGGATTGCTTTAGTAACTTTTCTACTGGGTAAAACCCATACTCACTGATTGGTATCAAATATAGCCTTACGACAAATCACCTTAGCACACCTGTAATTTATAATCCTTTACTAGTTATGCATTTATTAAGTTGATTGAATGCCGTGATTCAAACTTATTTTACAATGATATTGTGTGGTTCAATTTAAACTCACATAATCATCACATACGACAAGTTTTGTACGTTTATAGTCTAGTTACGTTTAGTTTCCAAAGTCACCGGTATTAAATCACGTTTACGCCTAGAAATCTTCGGCATTTTAAGAGTGATATTGTGAACAGAAAACCAGTATACTGCTCGTTTCAGTACTTATATTCTGACATAAATACTACGATTTTCTTAAGAAATCAGGTATGCTAATTCCAGAGCCGTACGGCAGCCGTACGTCAAATAATGTTCAAAGAATTTATTGGATACCAATAGAAACCAAAGTTAACCATTTTTTGGCGAGACTTTCGTTGTTATCGCAACAACTTCATCGGGCCGAGTGCAAAATCTGAGAGGGTCACATGACCACCATGGTGGCGGCAGTGATGTGACAGCAGTGTCGAGTACACGGGGGGCAAGTCGTAGCCGGTGTCACGGTTCAGCTCGGGTCGGCGCATGCGGATTTCAATGGCCTCCCTCACTTTCCTGCAGAACTCCTCTTCCTCCCTCGCGACAACCTTGAAGTCCTTATCACTAATTGTGTGTCCTGTGTCTCTCATGTGTTCCCCGATGGCGGTTGGGGTCCGTTTGGGGTTCAAGTGTTCCTTGATGCGTGTTGCCAAGGTCCTACCAGTTTCTCCTACATAGGAGTACTGGCACTGGGGGCACTGAACCAGGTAGATTACCCCACACTTGGAGCCATCCGGTGACTTATCCTTCGGAGACAGTAACTGAGCTTTGATGGTATTGAATGGCTTGTGGTATGTGCTCACTCCGTGCTGTCTAAAAATGTGGGTCAGTTTTTCAGACAGACCTCTTAGGTATGGCAAACAAACCGGAAAACTGGCCTTCGCCCCACTGGTGGTGTCCTCTGGCTTCTCCTTGGACTTGGGCTTAGGTAATTTAAAAATCCACGGTTTGTAACTCGACACTGCTGTCACATGACTGCTGCCACCATGGTGGTCATGTGACCCTCTGAGATTTTCCACTCGGCCCGATGAAGTTGTTGCGATAACAACGAAAGTTTCGCCAAAAAATGGTTAACTTTGGTTTCTATTGGTATCCAATAAATTCTTTGAATCATGAATAAAGAAACCCAGGATGAATCAAACATACATTCAGTTGTCAAATAATATGATCCATCACTGTGGGTTTTTAACAGCCGAACGGTAGATTTGCCGTACGGCGAGCATCAGTTGCTGTGGGTTTTGCCTTTGTCTTTCAGTGCTGGCACCATCTAGGTAGCTCTAGGCTAAACTCCTTCCAGGAGCTTGCACTGGCGTTCAAACTGAGGATGAGCCACAACATTGCAGTACTCCAATACGGGTCTAACTAGGGACTCGTACAGGGATTTGAAGGTGTCAATGTCGAGGAAGTCAAAGGACCTTCTGATGAGGCCAAGGGTCATATTGGCCTTGTTGACTTGCTGCTCAATATGTTTGTCAAACTTGAAAAAGGCTGAACATTTGTGGGAATGTTGTGGGAAAAAAGGCCAAAGTTAGGGAAGTGGAAAATAAGGCCAAAATAATAAGAGATATGGGATTTCTTGACCCCTTATAAACCACCCCCATTATTCTGAAAGGTGCATGTTATTTGAAGCTATTCATAGTTCCGATGCCCCGCCCCTTTTTCTGGTTTTGTCACTGGTCGCACAAACATTCCTATCGCCCGTAGTAAATAGAGAGAAATTGCCGACTTTCTACCCAAGAGTGTTTGAATCAAAATTGTGCTGATCTTCTTAGTTTTAGCTTGGGATAAATTCGGTAACCTCTGTTCTACAACATACCAGAAGTATTCTCAGAAATCATTGATAATAAAGATTTGATGGGGCATTTAGTTTTCAATCTTTTTACATCCACTACAAGCCGCTACTCTTAATCGCATCGCGTAATGGTCGGTGTTGACAAATTACGGCGTGTGATAAAGGCTAATATGCCCTTGCAAATGGCGTCATTTAAATCGCCAAAAAGTGATAAATTTGTGAAACAAATGGATTATCATGTTACAATAACATACCCATCAAGAATTCACACGTCGGATCAATTATGAACTGGTTATGAAGACATGGACGAAAGGATATTTCTTTAAATCACGACCATACATTGTCTGAAAATCACAGTGGTTTGTGCGTGTGTGTTGGCGCATGAAGAAATTAAAATGCTGACAGTATTTAATATTAGGAATTCCTTTCACACGGCTGTACGCATTGAACTGCCGACACATATATTTGAAGACAAATGGCTTTTATAGTCTTTCACCCAAGTAAGCTGTTTTATGTTCATTTTCGTATTATCTGTACCCTTTATGATGACTCACAGCAGTCATATTATTTTACGAGTATGAGAACTTTTCGAAATTCGTCTTTTTAAAGTGTACCTCGAACGGGTCTTTGAATCGAGGGCGGCACTATTAGTAGCTACATGTTTGGAAGATAATCTAGATGTAAAAATCCATATTCCTATAACTAGATGTTGAAAATAAGAACTGCCATACGATTCTGAGTGCACGTGGACAATTTATGTAAAAAATAAGTATTTATGGAGGCACCAGAAAGAATTGTTATTGAAACCGTTCAGACGTAAAACTGTCAAAATGCCAGTGACAGTGTGCGGTAGTGTTTTTACTACAACATCATAACTCTTCTAAATCGATAATTGTTCGGTATTCATTGGATAGAATGTAGAAAAGAGGAAAGGTAGCGCATCCCAACTGAAAAATTAAGACGTTTAGCACATTTTCATTCAAAAATTTGGTATCAAAACTTGGGAATTTCTCACTGTTTACTACCGGGGGAGATAAAGCTTGTGAGACTATGATAGCGCACCTGCGTATGTTTGTATGAGGCCGCTCGGTGATTGGCTGGCTGACGTAAAAAGGGGTGTGGCTCGGAACTATGAATAGAAAAATATTGAAAAATATTGATTTGCTTTGTTGACCATATTGATTAACGACTAGACAAGTTACGTCTAACGTTTGTATGTATTCTACTCAGTAGACTAGTCCAGTAATTTCAGTAAACTCATTGCACATGTGGGCATTTTCATTTATCATATATTTTCTACAAAAAGTGCTTTTAATATCTGAAATTGTGAGTACACCATAAATCAATAAGACTTGTTATGTTACATACATAGATTTATAGGTCATAACCAGATAATGCGTGCTCCTAGCCAAGGCTCAGCAATTCATTATTTAACACTTATTGTTATATATTGAGTACTCTTTCACCTTAATAAGCAGTGTACAATAGTATTTAGTCCACGTTAAATGGTACTTGTATATTATGAGTATCACGTAAACTAGCACTTTGAATTTATGAAATTGTACATAGATATTCACCAGCTTGTGTGACGTGGCAGACACCGGGAAACTCCTTGTACACACCACTGTGGCCCCCGTAGCAAGAAGCCAAATTCGGATGTAAAATTTAGAGTCTTAGAAAAATCCACTTATTACACGACGAAATCCACTATCTGAATGCTCTATTATAGTTCTTATTCCTCTTCTTCCTATATTACACTTTTTATCCTCGTCGCCAATGTTGTATCTTGGGTATTCATGTGATAATTTGTAATGATACAAGAACGCTGGTGAACGTGAAGAACGCTAGTTTACTGAATTCAAACTCGAACTGGACAGAACATTTCGGTCTCGATGTACAATGGTTATTAAGGTGGAAGTGTACACTGTTTATTAAGGTGAAAGAGTACTCAATATATAACACTTATGATATAGTGATGTCTACATAATGATTCCTGCACTACTAGCACTAGCCATTGCCACGTGGGGCAATTTATAGACTAAAATATAAGCGAAACACTGAGGTACTCCTCCACGAAGTACGAACTACTCGTACTTCGTACTTCGTGGAGGAGTTCCTCAGTGTTTAGCTTATATTTTAGTCTATAAATTGCCCCTGTGGCCATTGCTATAGGCTACCACAGATCAGTTGTCACAGATGCAAAAATGAATGACACTCAGATTTGTCTATACACTTCTATACTATATGTTGTTTTTTTCATAAGCATTAAATTGTCTCAATATAGCGAACCCCTTAAGTATACGATGGTATATATATGCCTAATATGGTTGATGATTACATGATAATTTTGCATGAAGGTATTTCATTATATTAATAGTTATTGTATTTAATTTACGCACCAGATTTGTTGATCTTTTACATCATTGATGATTGATGATCAGAAATTATAATCCTATTGGTGAATTGCATGCAGATCTGCATGCTATGTGGATTGCATCCATTTTTTATAGCATGCACATGGTATTTGTATAGCTTGACACGCTATAAGGCATGCACATGCTATATGGCATGCTAATTTGCATATTTTGGGCCATAGCATGTCTCATTTGCATAATTCGTGTTGTGGGCAGGCCATCAGCTTGCTTATAATGGATGTTTATGGATGGCCATCATTGTCTTGCATGCTTTTGGAACTGCCATCATCGGATGGCTATCTAATCATAGCATGTGCATGTTATCGAATGCTGTAGACATGCGATTGGAAGGCTTTCAGTTTGGTAAGGGAGATTCAGCACTGGCGCAGTGCGTTCTCTGTACCTTGAACTTATGAATGCCTTACTTTAGTAATCACACTGTGCGTAGAGCGTAAGTTATACGCGAGTACAACGCAAGTTCAATGCATGTTGATCTCACGGCCACCTCAATAAAAGGATTACCACTGCCCACGCATAGAGCCCGTGCGGATGTGCCCACAACTGCACTTTTGTCAATGCATGTGGAAATGCTGTAGACACCTCAGACTTCAACACGCTTTGCGTCGAACACTTATGGGTAAAACCCACAGCGACGTACGGCAGCTGTTCGGGAGCCGTACGGCAACTTCGTGCCGATTGCTCCAATGCATTTTACATGGGATAAAACCCACAGTGAAATACTGCCGTACAGCGCCGTACGTCACTGGATGGCTGCTGTACGGCAGATTTCTGGATCGCCTAGGGGGGCAATTGACACGAACGAGCCGTACGGCGTCTTACGGTGCCATACGGCGTCGTATGGATTGCTTTAGTAACTTTTCTATTGGGCAAAACCCATACTGAGGGTTGGTATCAAACAGAGCCTTACGGCAAATCACCTTAGCATACCTGTAATTAATCCTTTTCTAGTTATACGTTTAATATGATTGATAAACCATCACACACAACAAGGTTTCTACGTTTATAGTAACGTTTATGTTTGGCAGTGTTCATGCAGATCTACTTCTTTGTATAGTGATGTAGACAGACGATTTTCAACATCATCAGTAGTGAATTATGCTTACACTTAGTTATCTTTGTCTTTTTAAATTTGATAGTGTAAAAACAAAACCAGTAGTCTTTACAGCTCATTTCAAATTCAGTACTTATTCTAATGTAAATATTATGACTTTCTTAAGAAATCAGATGTGCTAATTCCAGCTGTCGTACGGCAGCCGTACGTCAACTTATATGATCGCTGTGGGTTTATAATCGCCGTACGGCAGATTTGACGTACGGCAGCCGTACGGCGAGCATCAGTTGCTGTGGGTTTTGCCACTTAGGCAAAGTCATATGTGCCCCTTGCTTTAAAAGGAAACCATCATGCACTTCATAAGTAGAGCTATAATCATCATCCTTAAATCATAGTTATAAGTAGAGCTACAAAACATGTTAAATGAAGCAAATAAATATAGGCCCTATGGACAAAGTTAATGACAACGGTGTT
This sequence comes from Streblospio benedicti, assembly GCA_019095985.1. Taxonomy (NCBI): domain Eukaryota; kingdom Metazoa; phylum Annelida; class Polychaeta; order Spionida; family Spionidae; genus Streblospio; species Streblospio benedicti. Next base: position 42,043,659 of record CM032666.1, read on the forward strand.
CAACTTACAGTACTATTGTTATGTATGACCCAAAACAATAACTAGCATTCTGAGTGGCCAAAATAAGTATATATTGGAGGATTTACTGCAATGTTTCTAACTTGTTTCTATGCGTGATGGCAATACTGTAATATTGTCAAGTCATGTAAAAGTTCTATATTGATATTTACAATGACATTTTCTAACTATCATAATTAATCAATACTGTTAATAGACCATTAAATTTAATAAGCAGGAGCTAATTCTTTGTTCACACAAATCACAATCACATATACTTTTATACTTTTTCTTATACATGTAATGTATGTGTGCTTTTGCGGCTGAGTGGAAAAGAAATGGGACCAGAAGCTCATGATTCTGGTGGATCTGGTGATTCGTGTTGAGCAAACTCATCCCTAACTTGTTGCACTCTGCTCTGGCACCCAATCACAAAATAGGTACATGTCAGGAGAGTGAATGCTAATGTGATTGGTTAGCAGAGTTGCATTCGTACTCCACAGTGAGTTGAGAAAGACAAGATTAATAGTTATAGAAATGATCTGGTGTTATAAATGTAAATTCCGCTGAGTCCATGGATGATAGTAGGCTACATTTGCATTTACATGTAATGTTATTATTCACAGTTCCTTTCCTGACGTAGCTGCATTTGTTGACAGATAATGTCAATAAATTTGAGTATGTTGAATATACATCATGCATTATTGAATACATATTTATTGCATTCTATGTTTATCGTTATTGATATCCTATACTGGGTATTACCATGCTCATATTTCATCTTTTATGTTTTGTTTTCTTTTGGACATGCATACCCTATTCTCTCGCATACAGGCACATGTGCCATACACATGTAATAACTGAAAAATTACTTTTTGGGGGATACCCGTGGGCTTATAATTGATCTCTGATATAGGCCAATGAGACCATAGTCAAAAATGAAGCGCATCCCATGTGCACCTCATCATTGAAAGTCACTTCCCTCAGTATTTGTTTCGTAACATATGGCATATCAACAAAAAAATGTATGACCTATTACCATCTTCATTCACTATCTCCCCGTCATTTAAGTTTTGCTCTGATTACCACTGGCAATTTGGTGGTATGTCACATTTGTAAATTGTCTTTCTCAAATATAGGAATGGACAAAATTTACATTAGTTTTATCCTAATAATCTATTATTAATGCTTGGCAGAAAATAGAAATAGCTTCCTAATTTTTATGAAAAAAGTACACATGGTGTTTCTTTTAAGTAGTACACTTGCTCTGTACATGTAGTTCGAAAGTGACACTGACCCTTTGAAATGAAACTTTCGTCTGTTTGAATAACAGTTTTAAGGAGCATTTTTCATGATTACTATATTGGCATCCTGGATTATTACAAATTCTATACAACAATTGAACTTTTAATACCACAGCATCAAATTACGCAAATGAAACCGTTGACATAACAATAATGTGGACGTATGATGCTATATTTCTCATTCTATCATTCCGTGCAAAAATCACCGCCAATATCCCACGCTGATTGGTCAATCTCCGTGCTCAATTTTGCGATGGAAAACACGCTCCCCAAAAAAACCACGGCGCTAGTCTAATCTCCTCACAATATCAATACAGCCGCTGGCGACAGCAAGGCGCGTAAGCGTATACGCAGCGCAACAGTTAAGACTAACGCCTCCGGCGCTCAAAACTAGGAATTGACGTCTCTCGCGCTCAAAACAAACGAAATTGACTTGAATGTTGAATGTTATAATATGATTTATTTTAAAATAAAATGGATTTTAGTCATGATAGAATGATGATTGACCACTCAATTGTCGTGTCAATCTGATTTACCCTCACTTTGTTCGGGTAAATCAGGCGTCACCATGCTCAATTTTGCGATTGACACTCCAATCTTGTGGTCAATTCCTACATTCTATCATTCCGTGCAAAAATCACCGCCAATAACCCACGCTGATTGGTCAATCTCCGTGCTTAATTTTTGCGATGGAATGAACGCTAAAAAAAAACCCCCACGGCGCTAGTCTAACCTCCTCACAATATCAATACAGCCGCTGACGTAGTAAGGCCATGAAGGCGTGTTCATGCTGTGCGGAGTGCAACAGTTTAGACTAAAGCCTCCGCTGGCGCTCAAAACTGTAGGAATTGGCGTCTCGGCGCTCAAAACAAAACGAAATTGACTTGAATGTTGAATGTTATAAAATGATTTATTTTAAAATAAAATCATGAAAATGGATTTTAGTCATGATAGAATGGTGATTGACCACTCGATTGTCGCGTCAATCGCAAAATTGAGCATGCTGACATCTGATTTACCCTCACTTTGTTCGGGTAAATCAGACGTCAGCATGCTCAATTTTTGCGATTGACACTCCAATCTCGTGGTCAATTCCTACAATGTAATCCTAAGATAAAGAATAATATGATTTTTATCATTAGTGAAAAATTGAAAAATTTGGAAAAAACTTTGAATTTATGGAAAATGAGAGATCTTTCCTTAATAGGTAGAATTCTTATAGCTAAAACATTTGGTATATCAAAATTTCTATATATTTCTTCAATTATTGAACTAGAAACAGATACTATCAGTAAAATAGAGACTATTCTATATGATTTCATCTGGCAAGGCAACAGAGCAAAAATAAAAAAGAGTGTTCTGGTAAGTGATTATTGTTATGGAGGGCTCAGAGCACCAGATCTGAAATCTATTATTAAAGCCCAGAAAATGTTTTGGATCAAACGATATATAGACAACACGGAACCCATTTGGAAATTAATAATTAACAGTTACCTTAAACCGTTTAGTGGAACCTTATTAGCTTATTGCAAGTATGAAGGTAACAATAATAACTACCTTAACCCCCCCCCCCACCTTTTATAGAGAATGTTTTAAAGAATGGCGTTTCTTTTGGACCTGGTAGAATAAAGAAAAGAACCCTCAGACCAATTGATTTGGAATAATAAGCATTTGAAAATAGACGATAAATCAATCTTTTTAAAGAATTTCATGGATGCAGCAATCTGGGTAATAGGAGATTTATTTGAAAATGGAGAAATCATAGATTTTCATTTCTGGAACAATAAGGGGATTACTATCAATAATTATTTAACTTGGCAAAGTTTGATTGCTTCAATACCTAAAAAGTGGAAAAATGTAAAAAAAGATCATCAAGCATATTCCCATAATATTTTAAGGATAAGCAAAGAACGAGATATTTCCAAGCAAAATTAAAAGACTTATTGGCTTATTATAAATGATAGATACTCCTTATCGTCAGCTCAAAAACACTTCAAAACAATTGATATAAATGAAAGTGAATGGTCTGATTATTACCTTATTCCACATTCGTATCTAAAAGAGAAAAAAGCAATTGATTTCCAGTATAGGTGCTTGCACAGAATTATTGCCACAAATGAATTAATGAAAAGATTCAGGAAAATTGAATCGCCAAAATGTAGGAACTGTCACAATATAGAAACGTACGAACATTTATTTTTTGAATGTAAACTTGTACGTAATCTGTGGAATAAGATTGAACAAGAAATATTTTCTAATCTTGACATATCCCTAACAGAAAAGAAAATCTATTTAGGAATACCTTATTCCTATCTCCCTAACCAAATTATTAATATTGTAAAACAATCCATACATGTAGTCAATTCAAGACATAGAAATACGATACCTACCCTGAAAAACGCCTTTCGTCAGATTTATAAAATATATGAAATAGAGCATCACCAAAGCTTATTCAATAAATGCGAAGACCCACGTTTTTCGTTTTTATCAACATTCATCGTCAATGCTGCAGATATATATGTGCAAATAGACCATATGTATCTGCATCTTTATCATCAATTTCACCTTCATTACCATTATCATCATTATTCATTATTGTTATCAAAACTAGTCTTCCAAAACCCAGTATCATTTCATACCAATACGTTTCATATAATCACATAAAGTTATGGATTTAATGATGATAATAATGTAATATAATCTAGTAGTTGAAGTGTAATTCGTATAGTTCATGTGTGAAGTTATGTGTTTAATTATGTTAATAATCGAATGTAATTGGAATGTATTTTCTATTTCTATGTTTCAATAATAAAAAATAAAAAAAAAATAGTGAAAATCATTCTTGACTTACATGTTTTATAATTATGGTATTATTTCAAATTGCCATTTTCCATTCTGAACCAAACAAGGTAACTGTTATGAAAATTGGTTTTAATTTGAATAAAGTTATGTGGAAAGTTTATACACTTTAACCCTAAAAAATTCGCATGCGATGTAATTTTGCTAAATTTGTGTATTTGGCAGAATTTGCAAAATTAAAATGTAGTGAAAATTTAATGACTTACAGTACATTTAATTGACCACACCGTCATGTGGAGGCATTGTACATTTTTTTATATCATTCGGCTTTTAAAAGTGAAAAATGATACTACCTTTGGTGTTAAAATAAAGTCCATCGTGGTTTTAAACTTATCATTGCATTATTTTAGACGTGTTCATCCTATACAAGAACATATTTGAACTTTAACAGCAATAGAATATGGTTTAGTATGTCCCGTTGTTCGATCTACCACCTAACTAGCACATGTCCATCATTGCGTAATAAAAAGTAAGAGATATTTTGATTGTTCTCTTGCGACCCTAATTAAAGTTAACTAACAAAGATATGGTCAATTAATGTCACTGACCACTTAGTCAACAATAAGTCTCTGGTAGTGAAGTTAAGCAACTGTAAGCTAAATAGCAGGAGCCTTGTCTGGAAGTCACTAGTCACAAAGAAATTCACCCTGAGACAAGTTGCAAAAATAAATTGCTGCAAAAAGTCTTTTGGGGCTTACTCGCGAAATATTGTAGTAGCTAATATTTATAGGACCACAGTAGCTGATTTATGTGTAATATGGTTGCGATCCTACAAAATGCGTACTATAATAAGAGGAAAATAAATTCAGAAGGCAGTTGAAGATAGAAAGGAATTGTGTATTTTATATTGAAAAATGCATTTATTTTTCAATAGGCCCATGAGCCTCTACAAATTAATAAAAAATCTCTCAATATTAGTTGCATGTGCCTGTATACAGGACAATATGGTATAGCATTTTTTTTTCTGGGTGTGGCCATTAATTATCCATTGATCCCTTTCCTGGCTTTGAGTAAAAGAACTGCTCATATTAATTAGCAAAAAATGAAAACGATTTGAATAAAATGAATTTATTATTTCTTGAAGAAAAGGGTTACGAATTGACTTCGTTTTCTTCGATCTTTCAGAAATAATTTATTGTTTGATTAGGCATGGCTCCTTTAAATGGCTTATAACAGGCTACATTGTACATGTAGATTATAAAGTATTGGCAAGTTGTTACAGGATAATAAATGCATTTCATTAGCTCTTGATGCTTCACCAATGCACATTTACATGCTATGAAGAAGTAATTTGCTCGGGGAATGGAATTTAACTCCTGTATTAATCACCAAGATAATCTTTCTTGCACGAAAGTGACAGTCCAAAACAGGCGTTTATTACGCCACACCTACATGTACATGTATTGCAGTGACGCACCTACAGAGGACTCACTGCATGCACAATATGTGATCATTGTGCTAAGAACAGAATATAAAAAAAAATGTGTGTGTGCATATTACAATTCTCTGTTCACCAGCTAGTCTTTTAACATCAAAGAAACAGGTTCAGCAATATAGCAATAGCTATAGCTTTATAAATTGAATATGTTAAATTAGTGTGAAATATTATCATTGATATAAATTTTTGCATATTTTTGCCCTAATTTTACAGTATTTAAGATTTAGATTTTGTGTATAAAGTAGAATTTATTCTATTTTGGTATCTGAGGAAAGTTGAGCGAAACTATTCACGCCAATGACATCAAAGTTCACTAAGGCCTGGTCAAACTGGCTAAAAATTGCATAAACTCATAAATAATGAACAAAATCGAAGTCTTACATGATGAATCATTTTATCAGTTTTTCTGATGTGCATCCTGTATAAGAGCGGTAGACATGCTTGAAAATGGGCTGGGTCGATGTGATAGACGGAAAGAAGGGGGACATGAATTGGTTTTAACAATCGTTAGATTGTCAGGCAATGAGAGATTCTTGACATTATATATCATTGAATTGAACTGTTCACATTTAAGTTACATAGTGACTTTTCTTCAACGTACACATGATATTTCCGCTCACTGAGCCGCGATAAGTCACCATGTACCCACATCACCTATTATACTACTTGTGAATGGTTCAATTCAAATATGATGTGAATGAAAAAATCCCTTGTCGCTACGCCGCGAGCATATCTCTTACATGTGAACGTAAACTTATGCTGAATCTGCACTTTTCTTTATAATTATATATTAATTTTTTTTTAAATTTTTTTTTCAACAAGTTAGTGCAAAGAACTATTTATGTTTATGGGCAAAGCCATCACTCATTAATTAGAGAGTGCATATTAGCCCTTTGGCTTAAAGCCTTTCTACAATCAATGCACTAGAAATTATAATATTAGACAGCTGTTGAAAAAAAATATGCGTTTTGTTGTTTAACGCTCAATCAAGGAGTTACATGTTCTCAACCTTTTATGTTTGTTAGATATATCGTTTTGAAGCTGTAAAGTGCTTTAGTAGAGCCATTTGAAGCCTTTACAACCAAGTATTATTTATGAAATAAAAATGGTGGAAGCAACATCACACAACCAATTAAATTACCTTTTAGTTTTTTTCAATATTACTATTTAACCAAGGTTATTTGAGTAAAACTAATGATGGATTATCGTTTTAAAAATTCTACCTTTTTACTTAATTCCAATGCCAAACCAAATAATAATAGTCTGTCAAAAAAGCGCCGAGTATTAAATATAAATAGTTTAAATAGTTTAATCAAGTATAGTGCAACAAATGATGTATTTTTACATTTTTGTCAGACAGACAAACAGTTATGATTCACCATATCGTTCGTTCCCCACCCCCTTCCTCCCCTCTGCCTTAATTGTGGCAAGCCTGGTGACAAAGCCACTCAAGCATAACACAGGGGATTAGCAAAATGTTATAATCCATCAACTCAACTAACTATTCTACAGTAAAACGCCAGTATCTATTTTGATATAGTATATGCAACCCACAAACAGATTTTTCATTTTAATTAAGTTGATTTTATAGCAGCATTGGAAAGGAATACAATTAATACACGTAGGTTGAAAAAACATGGATACTGATTTGCAGTTATATTTTTGTGCCACCCTGTAATGGTTGCAACTTCAAACCTGTGAAATATTGAAAAATTGGTTATGTTCATTTTTTTTTAGAAATATCATTCACACAGCTCTAATTCTTTGTCTTTATTAATTATTAATTATATTTATGGTTTATAGATAAATAAAAAACATATAATCTTAAGATCGGGAATTCTTTATTATAGCTATACAACCCAATATTGTCTATAAAATTAAAAACTGACAAAGCAGCCTAACATATACAACTTAATTCAAATTTTATTTTTTCAATATTGCTATTTAACCAAGGTTATTTGAGTAAAACAAAAAAGCGACAAGTACATATGTATTAAATATAAATAGTTTAAAATAAAATAAATAGTTTAAACCATGCAATACCTTTTTATTTTAGATAAGAGAACTTTATGTGTTTACTTTGTATATTATACACATATTTTGATTTTAACATTAATAAGTGTCAACATAATGGTTGGTCTACATTGAACAGTGAAATGGCTTGCGTCTTGAACAATTACTCATAAATATGACATCAGTTATTTTTTATCATTGTACTTTCAATAAGCTTGCTTCTATTTCAAGATGAATCCATCATGATTTTCTTTTTTATTCACTTCACTCTCACATAAGAAAAGGTGTTGACATCTTTGCCCTTTAATCTGAACCTGGCACTATCTCTTTTAACAACCTTTTGGTCTCCAGCTAATGGCTTTGGATTTGTACAACTGCTGGGTAGACTGGCATAGAGCATGTTTACCTAGTTAGGAGACATGCTCAACATGATGTCTCTGCTCCTTGGTAAAGAGACCCTCTGACAAAGGTGCTTTGTGATATGTAGATAGAAAATTGTTGTGTTTTTTGTATTACAGTATATATCTTCTTTCTTCTTTTGGGTGCCTAGAGGGTTAGTGTATCAGGTATCTCCATTTAGACTCATTGTACTGAGACAGATTTTGACTTCTTTGTTGTTGATTCATGTATACTTAGCTTTCCAAATTTGGACACCTGTCAACTTTATTCAGCTGTCTTCGGCGACTTTATGAACCTTTGGTCAGAGCACCCATGCATTAGGAAATTTAACTAACAACATTCAATCAAATAATTTTCGATACACTTGTAAATGGCTTTTATTGTTTATCGCTTCATATTTTGTTCTTGGTGGATGTGTAATTCTGTATCATAGCAATTAAATTGTGAAACGTTGCTGTGATAATGTAATACATATTACATATTACAGTCTTATACATGTGCCATAGCAAAGCAAATGTAAAATATGACAAACCATTTTTATTGAAGGAGAAAGCCATATTACAAAAGTGATTATTTATGTTTTCAGGAAGGCCATTTCCAAAAATTGCCAAGAGACCACGAACAACTTACTTCACCCAAAGCACGCTGAAACTGGCTATAAGAGAACACGAGAGCTGAGAACATGTGTAGATTGGTCGGTGAGTAACATGATTTTGATTGAAAATGTCTTGATTGGGTTTATCACCTAAGTGAGATGTGAACTAAGTGTCAGCTTTACACCATAAGGAAGTTAATTTACAGGAAGAATGTGTTGCTGGTTCCCTGCTAACTGCAAATTCTTTATGACGTAATGACATTGCAAGGTGGAGGAAATAAAATGTCAAATATTATTAGATTGAAATTGCAAATGAGAATTCGCCAAATTCGTTTTTGCAGGCTAGCATTCAATTTCATATATTGACTGAAAGGGCAATTAAGTTGAGCAATAGAGCTTTGTCTTTTGCAGGTATTTGTTCTCGAGTAATTGTTACTGTTTCTTAGGTCGGAAAAAACGATTTGTATGTTAGATTTTTTCAACATTTTCTTTTGAGTTTTGGAATTGATTATCAAAATTACTTTTTGATTATATTAATTCCATTTTTCATGTGGCTGAAAATAAACTATGTTATCAAAAACTGCTATATAAAAAGTATATTCCTCAGCATTATTTTCCACACATCCTCTTTAACCTTTTATTGCCTTGTTTAATAAAACATTGTTGGGGGCAATGTCTCACTATTAATGCCAAAAACATTTGAAATTCGACTCCAAATGTCAACAAAATGGTATGATTGGATTCTACTGATGGTGATCATTATGTGCAACTACCACTGTCACCGGTCAGGATCAGGTTGTTGGGCACATGGCGTATCATATCAATATATTTTTAACTTTAAAAAAGGGTAGAGTTAACTGACTTACCAGTTCTTGATAGATACTGTACATGTAAGTGGATAAATGGTGAAATAATATGATATTGGGAATATCATATTAAATTGTTATACTATTATGCAATCATTGAAATCTGTCACAAACTAGCTCAACTCAGATTATTTCAAGTAGGCCATGTCACAAAGTAGTCCTGAATTTATGCTTTGGTTATTTATTATTTTGGTTGTACAGCGTAGGTCCGATTATCAGTCTTCTGAATGTTAGGATATACGCATCTCATCTCAAGGTCCACTTCGTATAAACAGACAGAATATGCCTCTCTTTTCAATGTGTGTGTGAAAAACAATTCACTTGCTAGTAAGTTACTTTAGCGGTAGACTAGGTAGACTTAGGTAGACTAGTACCGTACATTAACACTTAAGAACCCATGGTTAAGAAACTTGGTGCTTAGTCATCACCAAATAAGGGATGGGCATAGTGTTCGAATATACGCCCCTGGGCTTATAAATGGGAACTATTTCCATTTTCAAAAGGTCCAAAAAGTGCTGTTTTTCGGTTATAAGCCCATGGGCTTTAATGCGCAGGAATACGGTATACATATTTACTCCCTTAAGTGGGGATGTCAGCAATAATTACACATACAGTATTCAAACTACAAAAAGATTCACCCTAATCAGAACATTAGGGGTCCGTTCAGACCCCAGGGGTATACTTTTTGTGATAGATTTTTATCCGCCTGTTATTTCTTAATTTCCTTTTAATAAGTCGTTACCCTATATCTTGACTTTATCTAGACTGAAGATTATTTGATTTGGTTAAATATTAGGACGTACATAAAAATATTTGATTGGGGTCCGCACAGACCGCACAGCCGTAGATAACAGAAAATGCAGGGTGCACTGAAGGAAAATTCGATTGAAGTCATTTAATGAAGTTATCAGTTCATATCTTGCCATTATTAAGAATAAAAATCATTTCATTTGGTTATACATAAGACCAATACAAAAGCAATTTTATTGGGGTCCGCATGGAGCCCAGACAAGATGAGTATAAAGAACCCAGGGTTGTTCAATAATTTTCTCTATTAAAATATGTATATATTAAAAACTTAGCTCTTTATTTGTTATTTTTATTTGACACAGTCATAATTATCATAAGGATGTATTTGTTTCACAGAAAGATCATGAATTGAAACGAAAATTACATGAAATGATTGGGGTCCACATGGACCCCTATTGTACTGATTAAGGTGTTTTGGTTAATGTACGGAAATTTTTTGGGAGGTCTATATAATCACAGACCTTAACAAGGCTGAAACATTAGACCTCCCAAAAAATTTCCGTCCTCAGGTGGGATTCGAACCCCGGACCTCTGGGTTGAGATGATAATTGACCAAGTATGTAAGCTGGGGGTTACAGAGACATCGGTTTGTCCGAGTAACCTTTTAACAGCCCGATGCTTGGGATGATAGTATCATTCTGGTCTCACAACCTTGGGGTCGTGAGTTCGAGTCCCGTCAGGGCCACTTGATATAGTAAAAATGGAAGATGTCTCTTCAGCTATGTCAATACATTGGCAGGAGCTTGCTTGACAGAAAAGTGAGAGTAAAATTGAAAATAAATTCTGAACCCTGATTCATATGATTAAACCTGAACCCAGTTAAAGTGCTGTCCCACTGCTTCACATAGTGGTAACGATTGAGTAACACTTAGAGGCATTGTTCTATCATCAGATTAGTTATGTTGAAGTTGTGTGATAGTTCAGTGCACGTTTTTGATTGTAGGGTCGATATTTGGTCGTTTCAATCGTCGGCAACATTTTAAACATGCTCAAAATTTATCCAACATTCTGAGGAAACTAATTTTTGTCGCCTAACCGTTACCTGGCTGTTTCACGTCTGTTCAGCGTTAGTTCACTGTAAACTATAGATGTTGCTAGTTGGTTATGCAGCTGTCCGGCATTTAGACAATAGTGATCAATGAGAGCGTTACCTCATGGTTCAACAAGTGTCCTCCGACGTTACCTACATGCCAGGCATCAGCTGTAAATAAACATTAATATGCCTGTGCCTGCAAATTGATCATTTCCCGTTACATCAACATGGCTATGTGACTGTTCATAACACATGGACAGCGTCTAAAAATATCTAGCACTATTTGTGAACTACTGTACACGCTGGGCAAACGTAGCAGTGGGACACCACTTTTATGCAGTTGTTTACTGATGCTTAATATTTTGTAATATAAAAAGTTGGGGGTTGACAGTGTAAAAATAATGACTTTGGTTTCAGAATCTAACCCCACCCCCTTCCCCCTTTTTATCATTCCTCAAGCTCAATTAGTGAACCAATACTTAGGGTATGATTTTAACTCAAGGCTCAGGGCACACATGCAGATTTTGTTTTCCTTAGTAGACTACTGTTCTTTTAGTCTTGTTTTTTCTATCATTGTTTTGTAAAAAAAACATCCAAGGTGACCGTGCTAATGGGAATATATGATGCCATTTGCTCCTGTTAACTTAATTACCATCTCCTGTTACCACTGTGGCGAGTGTTATATTTCAACAAGGTTTATAGACTGCTTCCTGTAAAACTATGAATAATTTAAACTTCTATGCAACCTATACCAAAGTGCTTAATCTACTTTATATACACATACAGTCGGACCCGTTTTACTCGAGCTCGCATAAGTCGACCACCCGCCTAAGTAGAACACATTTTAATTTCCCTTCAAACTTATTATTGAGTGCTACTAAAAATAACCCGCTTATTTCGACCCTTATAACTCGAGAAACCCGTGTTATTCGAGCCAAATCTCACTTCCCTTCAAGGCATTAACCCACTTATCTCGACCAAATGAGAATTTATTGTCGAAATATTCGTAGTTTACACGCAACAAACCGGCGCACATACCGACTAAACAATAGATCAAAGAACGATGCCTTACTATGATTTGCCGGTGAACGGGTGGTCAACTTCTCTGATTAATTCTTTGATACTTACTAGTGGTCAACAGCTTTGTTAGTACTTGCGTAATAATGACCAGTCGAGACAAAGGCGTAGTAAACCTCTAACCGTAGTGCTAACACCGAAGTACTAACACGGAAGTGCTATTTAAACCATGTTTGTTGACAGAGCCTTCGTCAGAAGTGGGAGGGAGAAACAGCTAGCGGTTAAGAGCTTTGAATTAGTACTTGCGTAACAATGACCAGTCAAGACAAGTGTACTATTAACCAATGAAACCGTAGTAGAAATCATGGTTCTTTGTGTATGCAGCCATGTTTGTTTAAGGACAAGGTCAGGTGGGAATACTGTTATAAAAACCCAGAACAGCCACTGTCTAACATCACACGTAGTACGAGTACCATAGCGACCACAACACATATTACTTGCATTATCGCTCATTGGGTTGTTGAAGACATGTTTCTGATAACTCGAGGTTCTGATAACTCGAGGTCATTAATCTACTCCCTTCAAATTCGACTTAACCGGGTCCGACTGTATTTGATGTTTTCATCTGGAACAAAGTCAATTTCTTTTTAGGTTACATACATGTATATTTACATTGTATGTAGTTCAAAATATGCTTTACATTTATCTACTGTGATGACCAAATATATTCAAAAGCCTTAGAAACTGTAGTGTGTCTGTTTGGTTTATTATAAAAACAATTGAGACGTAATCAACTTATAACATTTTAATTCAAAAAGATGTGTTGACTTTAATACCATCTTAGGAAAAAACCTCTGTTTGCGATCCCAAATATTCATTTAACACTTGACTTTATCTTTTATATGTTATAAAATGTTCATATTTTATAGAAAGAATATGATTTTATATATGGGCTTACTCATTCTATTACTATTAGTCTTAGTAGATATTCGGGTGTTGACTTAAGTGCTTCCAAATTTCATAGCACTCTGCACTTTGGTTTTGTAGCTCAAAAGAGTCAGATATGTGTAAGAACTGGATTTAGAAGCCGCCTACGCAAAACAATGGGTGAGGGTGTGCTATCTTTTATGGCACAGGGGTGCCAGTGAGACCTCAAGACACAGGCTATATTTGATTGAAATCGTAAGTGACTGGAATATTGATGACATGGGTTTTGGCTCTTGTCATATATATTATTACAAAGGTTGGATAGAAGATCTTATTAGTGTGAGTCACTGCAATTGGTTTTAGTGGGTGAGCTATTGAATTAAAGTTACTGTAAGTAATGTTTGATTGATTATAAAGAAACCAAGCCCTTCAAATTGTAGGAATTGACCACGAGATTGGAGTGTCAATCGCAAAATTGAGCATGCTGACGTCTGATTTACCCTCACTTCGTTCTCAAACGTCAGCATGCTCAATTTTGTGATTGACACGACAATCGAGTGGTCAATCACCATTCTATCATGACTAAAATCCATTTTATTTTAAAATAAATCATATTATAATATTCTCATTGCCAGTCAATTTCGTTTGTTTTGAGCGCGCGGAGACGTCTATTTCGTTTGTTTTGAGCGCGCGTAGGCGTTAGTCTAAACTGTTGCTCTCCGGTACATGGAACACGCCTTGCGTCGTCAGCGGCTGTATTGATATTGGGAGGAGTTTAGACTAGCGCCGTGGTTTTTTTGGAGCGTGTTTTCCATCGCAAAATTGAGCACGCTGATTGACCAATCAGCGTGGGTTATTGGTGGTGATTTTTGCACGGAATGATAGAATGTCTTGTTTATTTATATATATAGATCAGGGCTGTAGCCAGGATTGCGAAACAGAGGAGGCAAATATATTGGGTATTGGGCGAGGGTGCACACAAGCACCATAGGCTAGGGTGGTTTGAGGGCATGCTCCCCCCCCCCCCCACACACACACAAGAAAAGTTCTGAATTTAGACACTTTTTCATAGCTTCTGAGGCTATCTATGACAGAAAAGTGGAAAAAAGATTAAAAAATCTCTAATAACAGGGTGATCTCCATAAAATTGAGGAGGCAGTTGCCTCCCCTGTGCCTCATCAATTCAAATCAAATCAAATCATTTATTAAATCAGGCAAAACATGTCCAAATAACAAATAAAAACATATGTACAGTTATATACGTGCAGTTATAATAAATTTCACAGTTAAATACACTTGAAATATATATTTAAAAACATATACTTAAAATCATCTATCAAAATTTAAAAGCCAACTCCAGCCATTACTTATTAATTAACTCCTATAAGGGAAGAAACTTTCTTGGGGGGCCGGGGGGTCGGTTGGTTTTAGGGGGTCGGACTTTTCAAAATGATCTTTTAGGAGGGGTCGGACTTTTAAATCTCAACTAATAGGGGGGGTCATACTTTTTAATTTTGTCATTTTGAAAACAATGAAATCATAATGAACACCAAACGTTCATCTATCATATGTAGTATACTGTATACTCATCAAATTTAAAGTTGAATACTAAGTGTACTAAGCATTCATGTTAACAGCGATAATCAAACTTCACTGTCTGATAAAAATCATAATGAACATCTACATTTATATCCTAATAGAATCATCATCATCATCATCATCATCATCATCATCATCATCATCATCATCATCAGCATCAGCATCAGCATCAGCATCAGCATCAGCATCACACGTTTAAAACAAGTCGTTTAAAGTCCTCTCTTGGAACTCAGTGAAAGACTTTTTCAAGGTCAATAAACGAGAAGTAGAGTGTCTTATTCTCTGCCATATACCTCTCTTCCAACTGACGGAGGATGAATATAGCATCTCTTGTGCATCTACCTGACGTAACGCCAAACTGCATGACATTTAATTTATGCATCCCTTGGATAAACTTTGCTGTCTCTGAAAACAGTAAACACCATCTCTGCAAATGTCTGTCTTATAATGTCACTATACAAAGAAGTAGATTTACATGAACGCCGACAAACATAAACGTAACTATAAACGTAGAATCCTTGTCGTATGTCATGGTTATCTGAGTTTAAATGCGAACACACACTGTCATTGTAAGATATGCAGTTATTTGAAACACGACATTCAATTAACTTAATAAACACATAACTAATAAATGATTAATTACAGGTGTGCTAAGTTGATTTGCCGAAAGGCTCTATTTGATACCAATCGGTCAGTATGGGTTTTGCCTAATAGAAAAGCACTAAAGCAATATATATGATGCCGTACGCCACCATAAGACGCCATACGACTTGTTCGTGTCAATTGCCCTCCTAGGCGATAGAGAAATCTGACATACGGCAGCGGTCCGCTGACGTATGGCGCCGTACGTCAAATTTCAACCCTATATAAAATGCATTGGAGGAATCGGCACGAAGTTGCCGTATGGCTGCCATACGGCTGCTGTACGTCACTATGGGTTTTGCCACTTACGTGTCAAATCTTCTAGTGTGCGTATGGTGTCTTGTGGCTTTTTATAGTCTAGTTTGATGTTGAAATCTTTCAGATCATTTTTGATACACTCCATTCATGTTTTGGTGGGACGTCCTTGTGGTCTCCATACTGGTCACAGAAACTCATGCAGTGCTTTCAGAACTGATGTTGCGGGGTCCAGGCGCATTACATGACCTAGGAAACTAAGTTATCTATGTTTGATTGTTATGCTCCAGGCCTCAGTTTGAGCGATTTGATATAGCTTTTTGTTTGATTTTAGATATATCACAACTCACTTAACATGTCAGAAAGTAAGTTCAAATACTACTAAATAACGACAACTTTTTTTTTCAAAAGGTGACATCACCCAAGTGCTAAACACTCCCACCCCATCCCACCCTATCAATTTTCGTCATCTTTTGCTACAATCCAACCCCCCCCCCAACTGCCGGGTGATGTGATTTGCGAACCCTGAGTATAATGGGCCCCTGCATCACAAGTAGAAGGCAGAGGGGGTTATTATGTTACTATGATTTACAAAGACTATACCATACACGTTAACTATATACCTATATAGTAATACGTATAGCATTTCTAAATCATAGTAACATACTCATAAGGCTCACCCTTCACATGATGCTGGGGCCCATGTATAGTATAAACTAAAGTTGACGAAATGTTATACAAGTACATGTAAGCATATATATTTGTAGAAGTAACAGTGTAATAGGATTTAGTCCATGTTAACATGACACATGTCATGTAGGCATTCAGGGGATGACTTGCATGTACATGTACTGTGTGCAAGAGTTATTCATCAGAGACGCACAAGGATTCTATCCAGGCCCTTACATGTAATTATGTTATTGTGTACATCTAGGGTTTACATCAAAGTATTTCAGTAATGAACCCAAAATTATACACAAGACAGTAATAAGATTAGCAATGAAAGATTTTAGGCATACCATGGAATTTGATCTGCAATCTAATTAATCCAATATGAAATACATGTACATGTATAATCATAGTACATGTACATTGAAGTTGGTATTGTTTATAAATACATGTAGATTTTGTCATATCATTTGTTGGTCAAATGTACAAACAAAGCATAAGTTACATGTACATGTAACTTGCAGGCAGATGATGTGGTTTTGTGTTTTGTAATGTAATTAAACTAAACATACGCAGCCATCTATTTATGATAGGTCCATTTGGTAACAGGACGATCCGCCGGTGAGACGATACGCCGCCAGTTTTTTGTGAGCGTCTTTTCCCCCGGATCGTCCAGCCTCTCATCGGCGAACCGTCCAAATAGCTTTAACAATGCCTATGTACGGTGGAGACGGTCTGCCCGATGGTTCGCCGATACCAAGTTTCTGCCGATCCTACCCATATTACGATTATATCATTCCAATAATGCAAACATGCTTACTCTCATTAATCCAGCAGTAATTTACCTAAAGGGGGGATGTCATGTCATTCAGTTACTGGTAGAGGCAGACGTTAAACTGTTGAACGATCTCTCATTGCACTACAATATTGGTCAGTGAGGATACATATTTGCTTATATTGCTCCTTAATTACTCCAGAATAGACAAGATCAGTTGATTCCATTTTGATGCAAACAATGAGTTACAAGAACGAAAAGTGTATAATATTAACCTGTTGAAAGAACCATTTGGAGATGGTTTGTGCAATGAGTTTCTCTTTGTACATACCTATTCAGAATGTGTTTCTATTTCAAGAATCTTTGGCACTGGAAAAGTTAAAGAAATTTGTGAAATCTGATCCTGTCACGAAAATGGCCGATGCACTTAGGTTCACCGTAATCTCTTGGTATTAAACTGCTATACTTAAAGCCGTCTTTAAAGTCCAAAAATAGATCAGCAAAGGTGAGGTAAAAGGGTGTGAGATATCAATTTATTTCTATTGTCAATTATACCAGCATGGTCCTTCACACTACACATAAGGTGTTTGTTTACAGAGAATCGTATACGTTAACCTCGTCCATCTGAGAATGTATATAAAATGATTTGAGCACAAAATGAATGCTATGTCATTATGTTTCTTGTTAGATTTTATTTTTATTTATATGGATTGTAAAATTGTAAAATTTTACATATCTGAAAACTATCGTTATCGTTATCGTTATATACATCACACACCGGCGAATCATCTTATCGGCATATGGTCCAAACAACTGCTAAAACCGGCGGATCGTCTCACCGGTAAATAGTCCAAAACCGGCAGATCGTCTTAATGTCTGTCGGCGAATAGTCCCGTCGGGCGGGCGTCCTGGATCCATTTTCAACATTTTTGCTAATATATTCAATGTCTTGAGACACATTTCAATTTGTGTGGATCCGGAAAGCTATTTTATGATGATTCTTAGCATTTTCTGCAATATTTGAAATTTACTGCTTAAAACATTACAGTCAAAATCCCCTCCTGAGGTGGCATGTATGGTGTTAAGGCCTACCATTAATAAATGCCCCCATCTACCTCTAATAAAAGGATTTAATAATCAATATGTGAGTCTGTTTCGATTTCATAAAGCATTATAACAAACCAGCATTGTGTAAAGCTGCAAAAAATCATGCCACGTTTGAAACAAGAATACTATGTCTTATTTTCGTTATTAACCACCTACCTCCATTAAACGCCCACCTATGATAATAATATAAATGCCTCCCCCTCCAATAGAAGTATGCCAATAGCCGCCTGGCCATTTTATAGAAGATTTACTGTGTGTATCAATAACATAGGTATAAATCAATACAATAGATACATGTACATTGTATGTCAGTACATGATGACAAATTTTAAACCTGTCTGTACATCATTGATAAGTTCTAGGTCTTATAATGTTTCAAATGCTGAGAATGTAAGTTTGTATTTTGAACACTTCATGCTCGAAAATGTTATTGTTATTAGCTATTGATAATTTTTTTTAAAACTTGATTATACACTGTTATTCTGTGTATAATTCACTCTATCAGTAGTTTAATACCAGTTGCATTAGTTTAATGTCTTTGAAACTACGGACATACATACATACATACGTACGTACGTACATACATACATACATACATACATACATACATACATACATACATACATACATACATACATACACACATACACACATACACACATACACACATACACACGCCTCGATCTACATATTAACTGTTTGATTTGATGATTAAATCAAAAGTAAACTCTGGCATTAGATAATAATGATTTATTGAACAAACAAAAACACATATAATTTTGTTTGGGGGGGTTGTCTGGATTCCTTATTAAGGTACGGTAAAGTACCTGGTTCTACCCCTTTCTGCAGGGGGGTTAACAACCAACAGGATCTCTCCTCATGCAATCTAGTGAACCTATACAAAACCAGGAATCCAGACCCGCGGACATAACACAGGACAAACAACACAAAGACAAAACAACGACGTCACAACATAAATACGATCAGCAAAATGTAAGTACAAGTCAAATTGTCCACTATTACACACGACACTGCCCACCAGCAGTTAGTGCCTGGCGGCGACAGTGCATAAGTACAACCTACATGACCCCCATGACTCCTACATGGGTGGGGGGGTAATACCATAGCTTAACAGTCCTGAATTCCATACATATTGACACACAATAAACAAGGACTAGTTAACATGGACAAGTTTAACAGACTAGTTGATGTGGACTAGTTGAAACCTATTTACATACTATTTACAATGCCTATTTAATGAAGGAGGTGGTAGGTGGTGGTGGGTGGATGTAAAAAATTTTAAAATAAGATTTTATTTTCTTCACGTGGGAAACGTCGGGTCACGTGGCCCTGTCATTCGGATGGGATCGGGAGCTCTCGGCCCGAGCTTGCCCTTTACCCCGGTCCAATTCCGCGAGCGGAAGTGGGCCGAACATTAAAAGGCACACTGGCCTCGATCTACATATTAACTGTTTGATTTGATGATTAAATCAAAAGTAAACTCTGGCATTAGATAATAATGATTTATTGAACAAACAAAAACACATATAATTTTGTTTGGGGGGGGTTGTCTGGATTCCTTATTAAGGTACGGTAAAGTACCTGGTTCTACCCCTTTCTGCAGGGGGGTTAACAACCAACAGGATCTCCAAACACCTACCCCCCAAAGAACCGTGAGATGTTAACTGTTCCGATCGTCCCGTCCCGTGCTGTAGTGGAGATAAATATGTACGGACTGATGGGGAAAAGAATTATCAACTTTTATCTAAAACCAACCCGTGCCAGCACCTGAAACCCACCCCGCCGGAGGCCACGCTGGTTGCATCCAGTGCAGACCAGTGAGCCCCTCAAGGGGGCGGGGCAGGTGAGGCCCCTACCGCCGAGTCACTAAACATCATGTGGGAGTGCATCGAGAATCTGGCGCATGAGTTTGACCTGCTGCTGAGGCCGCAGGTCCAGATAAGTCTTATACGCATCTGAGCGCCAGTCCCCGAGCATTTGTATGGCCTCAGAGGAGAGGCCACACTCAAAAATCCATGTTGCTCCACCCCTGCGGAGACTGTGGGTACCGAAGACCGAAGGATCTAACCCACATAACTCGAGGCTTGCCCTAAACTTGGCTGTGAACCAGCCATAGAGGACTGGGGTAATGCCCGCCGCACTACTCCTCCAGAATACCGGGGACCCCATAGGGATGTCCGTCGTCAGAGCCCAAAGGTGACGGAAAACCCGGACCGGACAGAGCGGATGGCCCGGCCGTTCCAGGAGTACCACGTTGACACACCTGTCTCTGGTCTGGTTGGTTTTTGACCAGGTCAAGGCCACAGTGACCTGGTGGTCCTCTACACATATCGATGCCCGAGATAGATGCTTTGCTGCATTAAACCCCCCTTTCGACGGAGGGAAGAGGTT
Source organism: Streblospio benedicti (assembly GCA_019095985.1). NCBI lineage: Eukaryota > Metazoa > Annelida > Polychaeta > Spionida > Spionidae > Streblospio > Streblospio benedicti. The sequence continues at coordinate 42,064,376 of CM032666.1, forward strand.
TGAGCGGCGGAGGAGCCCGAAGAAACCTAGCAGGCAGGCACACCAAAAGGAGGAGTCCTCAAGGGTAGACAGATCTAGAGTCTTTTGTAGGTTCAACAGGATAGCGGGCGTAATAGGCTCCATTCGCCTGGTAGCAGTTCCCCTCAACTTGTTGATCCCCGTCAAGACCTGCTTGACCCTATGTGACTGTAAGATATGCGGATCCGGGAGTCCCTGCTCCAGATGTAAAGAGCGAATCACCCCTAGATACTTAGGTATGGAATTGGGGTGAAGACGAAGGGCAAGGAAAGCTGCGTACCTTGAGGCTTGGACCTGGTCCGCTGGTATCGGCTGCAACCCATACAGTGTGCAGAAGGACCGGTAAGACTTCTCATATGTACTGTAGGAACGCTTGGTGGACTCCTCCAACGCCAAGCCCCCCTCAACCGCTCAACCTCCAGATCTAGTTCTGACAAACTGCGCGTACCTGTGGAAGGATAGAAAGAAATGATTTTAGCGACATGTGAGATAGTAGAAGTCGCATCATACAATGTAAGTTGGGAAACACCCGCAGGTGGAGGAATGTTTTAAGTACGGAGAACGACGGAACACAATGTAGGCGCGAGATGGCGTCAGCTAAGGTGTTACGAACACCCGGAATATGGACCGCCTTTATTTTGAATCCAAACAAAGTGGCCCACCAGAAAATCTCTCTGACAAAAGGCATGGCAGACTTGCAGCGAACTGTGCCCTTATTGACCGCCGCTTTCGCCGTCATATTATCTGTATGAATCGTTACACTGGCATTCCTCCAGAAGGGCGCCCAACGGCGTACAGCCATTGTTATGACCATGATTTCTTTAATATTAATATGGGCCTCCGCGAGCGCGGGGGTCTCTGAGCTCCAGTCAATGAAAGCCCAGTCCCCCTGCCAGGCCATGCCCCCACCCCGGAGGGAGGCGTCTACGTAGACATTGGGCCAGTGGGACGTTGGCCGGAACCAACGAACACCATTGAAAACGACAAGAAACTCGTCCCACCATCGCAAATCATCCCTCATGTCCTCAGGAATCCTAATTTTGTGATGTGCCACCCGGAGTGGACGCATGGCGTCGAGAACCCTACGGAGATAAGCTCTACCTCCACGTACCACGGCTGAAGCCCAGTTCAGCTTCCCTGCCAAGACTTGCAGCTGCCTTAGGTTCATACGCGAGCGTGACAAGGCATCTTTAATTAGATCACGAAACTCTTGGAGCTTCTTTGAGGGCAGCTCCAGGCAAGCCCTATCGGTGTCAATCTGCACCCCCAGAAAGATGAGAGATTTTGTTGGTCCTTCAACTTTCTCCCATGCAATGGAAAAGCCTAAAGTCCGAAGAACCGAAATTAGTGTGTTTTGCGCTAATAGACAACGAGCCTGCGTTGGCTCGACAATGAGGAAATCGTCAAGATAAGCCACGACATTTTGAAAACCTCTCCGGGCCATCATGCGACGGACAGCCTGGGTGAGCCTGTGAAATATCTTGGGGGCCCATTTGCTTCCAAAGGGTAAGGCGGTGTCCACTAGATACGTAGGTTGCGCCTCTCCTTCAAATTGCCATTTGAGGCCACAGGCGGGCCAGTTGGAAGGGTGAACACGGACCGACCTGTATGCACTTTTCAGGTCCACCTTCGCGAGAAAAGCCCCTGGAGACAACATATCCGTCGCTTCCTCAATCGTCTGGAAGCGGAGCTTCTGGTCTCCTTGTGCATAATCGTTCAGGGCTTGACCCGACGGCCTACTAGCATCGTGAATGAGACGCACCTTGCCATCTGCCTTGGGGATGGAACCTAGAGCACTGATGATAGGAGGCTTTGTAACCACCCGAACATACCTGCCTTCCCTGATTTCCGTCCTAATCTGGCACTCAACTAGCCCTTTAGCATGTTTGCCAGTCGCCGAGGCATAGTTGTTAGTTTCTACGGGGACAAAACCCAGGGAATCTACGATATGAAATCCCTGCAAAACACCTTGAAGAATAAACTCAAAATCTACATCGTTTCTGGGGAGCAGCGCTTCCCAGCCCTCCGGGCTGAGGAAGCTGCCCCGCAAGGGTGACTTGTCCTATTGCCCGGGGCAGGCACCTGCCCCGTGCGCTTTGGCCCCGCACTTAGCACATAAGTGCAGTTTGTGGCACTGCTGACGCGTGCACGACTTATCGCTGCTGTTAAAAAACTCACAGAGACGAAGTTCATGCTGCTGTTTGCCGCCCCCTTCCTGGGGCTTCTGGCTACCGGGTGGCTTACGCTGGCTCGCCGACGTCTCACGAGTTTTCGATTTTCCGACCAGTTTCTTTCCGGGAGATTCAACACTTGGTCTTGGATCAAGAAAAATGTCGCGGAGCTCGATCACGTCTCTAACGCCCCAGGGAAACGCTTGTATCGCCTGGGCCTGACGATAGGCTTCGTCGTATAGAACGACACTTCGCCAGGTCTTCTTTTGCCCTAAGCGGGCGATTTCGGCAATGTAAGCTGCATGTTGCGCAATCGCCTCTGGGGATCCGAGTTCCCCCTCAACAATCATCTTGCCCATAATCCGGAGGGCACCTTCTACCCACTGTAACGCCCCCAGGTTTTCCAGCTTTACACGAGTATTTCCCGTCCCCTTGGGGATAAACTTTGAGCCGTCGGGGAGCTCAACACTCCCCTCATCGCCTACCTCCCTACCATTTTGTATGACGGTAACAAAATTTGGGACACTATGGTGCGACCTACCTGGTGTGGTAAGACCAAGGCGCCGGCGTGTCTCACTCGAGAAGGCCCCCTCCTGCGGTTCAACCGCAGCCGAGGCACCCTGGGGATTAGCCATGGCGCCGTCCTGAGGTGCACCTGGTACTGTCCCGCTTGGGACGCCTTGTGCCAGTAAGGTGCCCTTTAGGCCTTGCAGGAGGCGAAACTGGCCTATGGTCAGCTGCATGGCCACTAGATCCTGGTCCTGTAATAAACCTAAAATATTCAGTGATGTGACGCCATTTTTAATCAACGAACTTGCTGTGGCAGGTGTCACACCCTGACCCAACAGGAGGGCTACAAAGTCTTGTGTGTCCTCCCCACACTGCGCGGCCCATGGCAACGGCTGACTCTGTGGGGGGTCTCTGGGTCCTGCCATGTTAAACCCGGCATGAGCACGGCCTGCTCGGGGGGTACTCCCCCCTTGCACAACTGGTGTGGCAGGTGTAGACCCTGCCATTGAAGCCGAGAGCCTTAACATGGCCTGGAGGGCCTCCGCCTCTCTAGAGGTCGGTGGTGGGCCTTGGGGGGCATGCATCGTTAATTCTGAAGGGACTAGTTAATTCTGAAGGATTGAAAGAACGTATAAATCTCATGGATTGAAATGACTTATAAGTTAACTAAGCCTAAGACTTGTTTAAAACCACCACCTACCACCTTCCTATAGCGTTGTCTATTCTGAAGGGGCTAGTGCTAGGACTAAAAGGACATGTGATATCACGCTGAATCACTAAACAACTACCACAAATAATTACACCACCCATTTACCATTAACAAAAGCATATTCAGGTTAGGTGTCCACTATAGGAAAAATTATTAAGATAATATATCATCACAAAAAAAAATATTATATCCTAAAAGTGCTTAGTTCAAAAGTCTAATTTTTCCCGAGATCTCTACCACAACACACAACTAAATGTGTATAACTCTTCACTTTGTTTTCTTCACATTTACAAAAGCCTTTCCAGGTTAGGAGTTCACTACCACAACACTTTCCCTCAACCGTCAAATGTCAGAAGTAAACCTCTCTACACATGCAACGAGATGTAGCCTTATTCATTCCAACCATAGTTTATTTGGTCCTGATACATGATGATATAACGCTGAATTAATAGACAGCTACCACAAATAATTTCACCATCCATTCATCATTGACAAAACTTGTCAAAAGTATTTTTAGGTTGGGTGTCCACTAGGCACTACCACCACGCTTTTCCACAACCGTCAAATGTCAGAAGTAAAGCTCTCCTCGCATGTAAATTTGAGGGATGTTGTATTGACATGACCCAATATACGAAAGATGATTCCTTGTATCTAATATAAAGGTACATGTAGATCTATAGTCTATGATCAAAGAAGACCACGTGGCAATCTTCCATATATCCCGACCGGGGTACTGCGACCATAGGGTTTTTCATGTAATGTATACACTCCAGTGGTGCAAACTCTTTGTCCGTGCTCTCAGTTAATTTTTTAAAACAACTACTGAAGACTGGGAATGTAAAAGGATGTATATTGAATCGCTTGGAATCAAAGCATTCAATCAAATTTGACAGTTTACATTGGACCAGTGCCACCAGCTTTATGCTATCACTAAAGATTGGCAACAATGTTCACCGTCATCAACGTGTATTGACAATCGCTTATAAAACAATTTTTCATTGCCTGATGCAAATTTGTGTGTTCAAATGTGCTTTTTTTGAACCTGTCATTCAATACCACTTTGATGAATTGGCCACTACTCTCTGAATGGCAGGTCTGTTTCGGTCGGAAATCAGTCACTTAGGGAATGCTTTTAAAATCACTTCAGCACTTCACATGAAAAGTGCCACATCAATATTATGGGTGCAGCCATTAATGCTGCTCCGCATCTCACCTCTTATCACCAATATTTCGAAGCATTTAGTACCTCAATGGTGTGAGCTTACACCCATACATAATGCAAGTGAGTTAAGTTTAATGGTAAATGAGGGTCCTCCGAGACATTGGAGCATGTATTGGTTGCATGTTATCCTTGAACCAGCTACACTTTGGAAGTCACTTGGGGACATTTCTGTGGTCACGTAACGTGCCAGAATTGATATGGGTTAAACCATTGCCTTAACTTTTCAATGAAATTTATTGTTGAAGAGAGCAAATTTGCCACAGTATTATTTTCATGTCACATTTAAGCTTTACAATGTACATGGGAAAATATGTTAAAACCCCAATGATTATCAATGTGACTGAAAGGTAAAGCCTAGATGTGGAAAACTAAAGAAATTCGAAATGATAATGAATTTAAGGTAAAAGTTGTACATTGAGAGCACTGAGTTAAAGTAGGCATCCTGCTATTTGCTAAAAAAATTGAACTGACTGTGTTTTTTGCAGGAAAATGCAATAAATGGCGATCATATTTGGGTGGAATCAAATGCCTCAGGGGATTTCTGTTATGTGGGAGAAACAGATTGCTCAGTATGTATAATTCTATTTACAATTTGATAAATCATCAGGGTCACAATGTCATCTGACATGTCATAATAAAGAATAAAACTTACGGTTGACAAATGTTTACTATTTCAAATCATGTTTTTTTATTTCACAATGTATCAGGCTTTATCTTACTTGTATACATTTTTCTTAAATCATTATAATTTGGATTTCAGAAAACAGGATTACGGAAAAAATGTACTGCATGCAAGATATTGGTGCATTCTGGATGCATGGGACAGTTAGAAAAAGTAAGTTTGTAGTAGTTCTCAACTAGCAGATAATTGGAACATAAAATAGCTGATCAATTAACAGGGCTATACTGTATACCTGATGTCATTATATAAGCTTTATATTGACGGCAAAAATATATGTGGTTCTGCACCTTTGTGCCAATTTTGGAAGGAACTGACATTTATGTTGAACTTTAAACTTACTGCTTTCTCTAAGAAGCTGTTGAAGACTGCTTTTTAAGTTCATATTTTTAGAATTCCATGTGCACTATGCCATGGGAAGTAAATTGTTAATACATCTGACAGTTGTACTCATCTTGGTATCATCTCTTTTATAGACACCATGACCAACGCACTCAGAAAAGTTTTCATTTCACATTAACCATGTTATTTCGTAACCTGGGATTGTACCTCATTGTACCTCATACAATTAACAAAATGTTAGTTTTGTTCTTTCACACTCTTATGTTTAGATTTATCATTAACATTCATTATGCATCATCATAATTATGGAGCTAAGAAATGGAGTTAAAAAAAATTTTAATCTATAATATCAATCTTGTTTCAGATAAATTTCAAATGCAAACCAACATTCCGAGAAGCTAGTCCAAGAAATTATAGAGAGGTGTGTATAACACTTTGTTAAATATATGACATTTCACCAAATCATCTCTTGTCCATATCCTAAAACAAACAAAAGCAATAATAAAACAGATATATACAAATTGTCCTTCCATCTGATGGTATAGCCAACTGCAACCATCTTAATAAGTAAGGCAAGATAAAGAAAGCCTTCTGCAATAATTAATTACACACCACTTTGAACAAAGAATACTTGGAACCGACATTACACTAATTAACTTTGTCATAGTTTAATCAAATAATATGTTGGTGGCTTGAATAGCAATTTCAAGGCATTGTGTAGCTGTGATCCATTTGCTACAAGAAAGGTGAGCAAAAGAACAAATGCAATTTTGGAACAAGATACGGTTGTCACGTTAGCTGCGAATGAAGAGAAGAATACATGCAGTATAATTATTGAAGTTCTGATTATGTGAAAAGTTAGATGTGTCTCATATCACATGCTCATTAAGTTGCTAGTATTGACTGGATGATTGATTAGTAGCGCTTTCGCAAGAAGGTAAAGTGTATATTCAAGATAAAGTCATTGGACACAGAAATATACAGTGGTTTATTATAACAATCGTGTGTACATGCATTATAATTGCCACAAGACGTGATTTTCTTAATGGTGAGTTGAAGTATTTAAGTGCAAAGAAGAGTTATTGCCAGTGCTTTGATTAATCAAATGTTATGGATGTAGAGCAGAATTTAACAAATTTTTTAAATGGCAATCGTTATCTCCATTTGTAGATGTTCATTGAACATGTACATGTCTTTAAACATGTTAAATATTTCCAATAAATCCTTAAAATGGTAATTCAAAGTAAGAACATGCAACAATATTCTATATCTGTCAGATCAAATCCATGACTACTGAGCACAGCGTCACTCACTTGTAACAGAGCTGAGTGATTACAAGCATTTCCAGATCTCACGGACAGAAACTTCTTTCAGTGACCATTGAGGTATTGTCCATTTAAATAAATTGGCTTCACTTTCTTTTACATTCAGTGATGCTGGACACACACTGAAAGTGACAGTTACGTTATGTGATCGAGCTTCTATTTATTATTGAAGCAAGCAACACATTCTGTTCCCAAACAAGACAGCATGAAGCTTTAACTCAGAAACCATCACTAAAACCCAAAATTGGCTTTACTGACCATTCCATATAAATATTATTTTCATTTGATTATGAGATAATCATAATATTATTCTCATTATTATTCAGCTTTTCTAGGCATTAATTTGAATTTCAAACTAAACTACATGTATATGAACATCTACTCTATTAGGTATTGAATTGTTGTTTAGCATATCATATTCCATTGGTCCATCATTGGTCCAGAGAAAGAAGCTGTAAAATTCTATTTGTAATATATTGGAGAATAAGAGTACATGGGTGGGGAAAGAGTTACAGATTTATGGTAGGAGAATAAGAACTCACTCCAACAAAAATGAAAGCCTGATGCACCACAATTATTCGCTGATTTTTTGGACAGTCCAGTAGGCTCCAGGATGTGGCAGAAGAGCCCAAAATACCTCTCGCAGGTTCTCGCAGGCCTACAGATGTGGCAGATGATGAAAAATCAATGCATCCATTGAGTGCTTTTATGGGAGCAAAAATCACTTTTTATTTCTTCAGAGAAGTTATATTGAATATTTTGTCCAAAATGGGTCGGAGCACCCGTTTCACACTTGGATAAACCTGTTTTAAATGCGAATTGAAGTCACATCAACACCCAACACATCCGAATACTTCAAAAATGGCACTTCAGCAGTTGATCTGTATTACAGGGAAGATTAAATGGGGGTATAAGTCACGTGTTGTTGGAATTTGAAAGAATTTCATCAAGCAAAGCAGAAAGTTTTTCTGTAGTCCTTGAGAAACTTAGATATTTTAGCCAATAGATAATACTTTTTTTCCCAAAAAAGTAAATCCTATTAGTAATACGTAATTCATGTAACTTGACGTACATGTACATCTACCTTTTCAGAACACATTCATGCGACATCATTGGGTTCATCGTAGACGGCAAGATGGCAAGTGTAAGCAGTGTGGAAAGGTGTGTATAGAATGATATACTCAATTACCCTGTGATCAATAAGTCTATAATTACAAGTGGAGTTTTTCTAAATGTTAAGTGTATCAATCATTAACTCGGGACACAGATTAGTTAGTTTTAGTAATCTGTGCTCGGGATGTCTAGTTTTGAAGCATGATTCTCATCAAACCAGTCTTCATGTCTCCTGGTTCATATGTTTTTTCAAGAAGCATATTGCAATTGTATTATATTATCACACTACAACATCATGGCCTATTTATGTAACAATGAATATACGATAATTATAAAGAAATTGACCATGCTCAATGTAACAAGGAATGGTCTGCCATACTAATTGATGACTTATTATTTCCATGCCAGTATTTTTAATTACCGAAATTGGAATTTAAATTTCCTATCCAAGTTCATAATATAAGATAGAAAAAACTGAACGCACCATCACCCACTCACTATTTTTACCAAAGGCTGGCTCTCATTACTGGTAAATGGTGATGATCAATATGAACAATGCCATATTTTCAATTGAAGATTCCTTGTTAACCATGTAGGGGACTAGAAATCGGATATATGCTTACATTGGCATATGATGATGAGCATTTGTTTGACATCACTAAGTATTAATAGAAGGATGTATAGTATCATCAATATTATCAACTGATGATATAGAAGGTCGTAAGAATGTAGCCTAAAGGAGAGGAATATATGCATAAAATCATCCTTAGCTGTAAATCATTTCTGTTGCGGGCTGCCTATGTAGTTGAGTGATCCAGTGTCCTTGAGTGCGATTTCATCATTTCTTGATGAAATGTTGCTGGCTAATGTACATGCGATAGCAGATGATATACATCATTTTCCTGTAAATATACCATACATTATAAAGATTCAACTTTATTTTTTAATTGTTTTCTTCTTTCAGTCCTTCCAGCAAAGGTTCTCTTTTCAAAGCAAGGTAAGTTGAGTATGAAACTGTCCATTGTGATGAAAAAATATCCTGTAGAAATTTCATTAAATTATGAAACCTAAAAATAAATGTATCAGCTTAAAGTAATTGAAAACATCAACTCAGCAAGACTAAGTTTAATCGCAGAAGATAACACCAAATATTAGGATATCTATATTTCTGAAATGTGATGCATGTACATGTATCAGCATAGTTTTTTGTATATTTTTTTTATTAAAAGTAAGGATAAGGATGAATTCATTTCAGTCATATATATGTATGGTACATCTATCTAAAATCATAACACAACATGTTGTCCATATGTAATTTACTGTAGGCAAGCAATATTTTCAAAATTTTAGGCTGTTATAACGAGATTGCTTTAACTTTTTATCAAATTGTGAAATCATGTTGTTACTGGTATATTATAAACATGCATTACAATTCTGAGTTTATCATTGAAAAGCAAGAATTTCAATCTAAAGATTTTAAAGAATAAAATACAGGCAGGTTATACACCAGACAAAAAACACCATCAATCATCACTCTGAGCAGTTTCCTTGAAAACTTGTATTATGAAGTTCCTGATGTCGTAGAATAAAGCCTTCCATATCATCGTATACATGTATATTCACTTTTAAGAGAGACTACTTCTGAAGTGAAGAGAAAGTCATGTATATTTTAAAGTGACTGATTTTTTTCTATTTAGTTTATTAAGCGTTATTTTGGGTTTTAGTATCATCATTCACAGAGGAATCTAGCCAGTATAAAATTAGCTTTGATATCAAAATAGCATATCAAATGCACATAAAAATGATTCATTTTGAATGAAATTATGTATGGTGGTAAATAAATGTACCCTGCATTTGAAAAGTTCTTTTAATCATACATGTATGCAAAAGAACGTGTACATGTACATGTATATGTATTAGCAGGAATAAATTCCTGGTATTAGACATGTACCGTAATCAAGCATTTGGTCATGATGATTTCTATTTTATCTCTCTTGAAGCAAGTAGTAACATTATAACCAATTTTATCATCTTCGATGTGCTCTCTGAATTTACAAATATGAATTAGCTAATGTAATAAGTTGAGCTTGATCAAGACCTAAAAAGTCGAGTCTAATTAATGTATATCACCCAACTCGCATCAAGACTGTGGGATACATGTACATGTACTAAGGATTCCAAATATTGCTGCATATTATTATAGAGCACACATCAATTTTTAAATACATACATGTAACAGTCTACATATTGTTTATTCATTGGGTGAAATTTATTTCTCTTTGGCAAAAATTAACAACCTTCAGAACCCATTTCAAAGTCTTTGAACCAATACATATGGGCTATATTTCTTCTGTTGTATCAGATGAAATTTATCAATGTTTCTGTCAAAAAAGAATTGTGTGTTGTGAGTGTGCTCATGTGTCCCATTAGCTTGGAATGTTTGGGACAAAGTAAACCTCTTCTAAGATGAGGTAGGCTCATTAATAACAATGAATACCAGCAACTCATATAATGTTAAGCATTTTTTTCCCACATATACCTGTGGATAGTTTTGAAGACTTGTGATATGTGAATACATGCATGTATGTATTTATTGATGCCTTACCTTTGTGGGTCAAGTGCAATATGGTTCAATCCTGACTACATGTATGTCAAAGTTAATACGTAAACGTAATCATACAATTACATGTAGATAATGAGATCACGGCTGGCTATCCTCACATAATGAATTATGAATTAGAATGTAGTTAAATGTGTGATCTTGTAATATACATGCCTATGTCTATACATGCCTACACATATTGATATTTAAGTAATAAAGCATTCTCTCCCAATGAAATATATTGAAATATAAAGAATTGTTCTTTTAAGCATATAGATAGAGATTTAGCACACATGTTTCCATCAACAAGTTTACAATTGGGAGGTTGGATTGTATTGATTCTATTAAAGGGGTTTTGGCGTCATCCATGTAAGTTCCATTAGAGAGGTCGCCCATCATTTGTCATCCATGTGTTTATTAGCGTCACTTGAGCCTTGCAAAAGCAATAGGATAGGAACTGATGCATTTCAATATTCACCATCCAGAACCGACCTAAATGTGCTATCAAAATAGCAGCCTTTAGTGTAACTAAATATTGAGCAGTTGCATCAGTCATGTTACATGGCCAGATGTATAATATGATAAAGGATAAGCCATTACGTGCCACCAGAGCGGGGCCATTACGTGTAACATTGATGTATAAAAAGAATTGTGGATTACACAGATAATACAGGATTTCAATAAATATGAAAACAACCATTTGATGTCACATGAGAAATACATTACCTCAGCCTTACAGTAGCATTTCGTACACTATGGTTGATGATAACAAGGCCCACAAACATTTGAATCGACGAGGAAAATAGCAATTCGTGTAGTACATGTACATAAAAGCTGCAATTTTGGTTGCACATGTATGTAGAGGACAGTTTCTTACAGTGAATATCACGGCGCAGTCACTCGCGCAATGCATATGGTAATTCATGATCGCACTTCTGCAGTATAATTACGTCAGCCGTATTACAGCTACAATCGAGACACCGCGCAATGTCTTTGATGTTCATTGAATTTGGGGCTTTTCCTAGTATTAAAAGGTGGGCTGGATTCATGAACGCTTGAAAAATGCACATTTTAGTTCAACTTTGCGATCAAAATACTGTCCTTGCACACTCGAATCTTAATATTTTGAAATGACATCCTATAGGATAAAACGTTTTAAAGGGATATCTTATAATAACAAAATGTGACCACGTCTATTAAGTTTGGTATACATGTACTAGTAAGTACCGGAAGTTATGTTGGTCAGATTTCTTGTAATGAGTTTAAATGGAGAGACCTGTTTGAAATGATGAAAGTTCCAAAATGTCATGGCTTTTTTCAGATCATGCGCACCGTCCAAAAACAATTGAATTTTGATCTGTTGTAGAAAAGAGGTTATACTAACGATTAAGACCTTTTCCAAGATGTATCTTGATGGACGCTGTTGCACAATTTAGCGCCGAACATTGACTGGTGAAATTTGAGAAAAATGGGGGCTGTGTCAATTTTTAGGAATAGTTTTTCTCGCTCAAATTAATTTGTTTTCCTTTTATTATTCTGATCAACACATGACGTGTGTTTTTCTAGTGTAGTCTGGCCCCGTAAATATTAGACATTCTTTAATCATTTCTTGCACATGCATATATATTACGTGACAGTATTGATTTCTGCGATATTGTAAAGTACATATACCGCCAAACATCACTAAAATTCAACAAGGTTGTAGCATCACACAATGTTATTCATGTTTTATGCCAATTCGTAAGTTTGATCTTTGTTCATAAAATAAACACCCCAACTGTACATTTATATTAGAGCATCAGTAGTATACAGTACAGTACAGCACAAATTCTTTTATGCGTGTTTCATTTAATCAAATTGGAGAAATCAGCGTAATACAGCGAAGTAAATCGAAACATTCCATAAGAAAGTTTAAAATCATGATGGTTTCTTGGAAGTATAGTATGGCAGAAACTACGAAATTTACAATTTTGGAAATATACAGAAAAAATGTAAAAAGTAGAACAATCGCTGGAACTTCTCACAAGAGGTGGTAATTGCTACTTTGTTTACATAAAATCTTGGATTCAACATCAGGGGTTCTCATAACTATTTCCGCCACAGAAACGAGAGCAAGGCTGAAAAGTATGGATGATATTTAGACACCCAGTAAACAACAAGAGCCAGGGTGGTCATGAAGTTACAAAAATTCTTTTTTGTATGGCGAATCCGTGTAAAGCACGTAATTTACATGTAGGTGGAAAAAAGAGACCTCAAGTTCAGGCAAAGCAAGAAGAATGTCCGTAACTTGCGAAAGCAACAGAATGTTTTTTTTGTTCTTAACAGTCATCACATTGAGAAGAAATTGTTTGGGAGTCCTTCTGACAGAGTCAATACTGTACCTGTGAAATCACAAAAAAAAATGATAATAGACAAAAACATGACATTAGATTAGATTAGAAAAGTATATTAGATTATGTGCAATTGAATTACCATATTGGTATACAATATATAACCTCAAACCCAAGTGATGGATGAGTTGTTTGTTCTAAAAGGTATTTTATGAATATCCTCTATTGTTGTCCATTGTCATACAGTTTCATTGTATATGTATATTTGCCCCCACCCCCCACCCCACCCCCTCGCTCATCTGCATATTTCGATTTCCCGAATGTCCATCCAACTTTTCAACATTTCCAGATAACAAGTTATACTGTACATGTAATGACTGGTAAACCATCATTGCCATTGAGCTTTGTTAGACTGTTTTCCTCTTGTAATTATCGATGTCTTATGGGCACACGTAAAACTGTAACAATAGTCTTAAAATACTTCATTTGATATACATATCTGATACTTTTTGTGTCCCATCTTCCGGTTGACTCAATTACAATATCCCAATAAGCTTAGCAAAATGATTTAATGAATTATTGTATGATTGCAGTATAAAGGCAGCAAAGTTCTTGTTAATTGCATACATATGACGTCATCTTGACTATTTGTTCTGATAAGTAACAGGACACACAAATAGCACAGTGAAGCCAATGCTTCATTAATGCTAATGACAGTGCCACAATTACATGTAGAATGAATATAAATAAACTAATGAACCTAATCACCCCACATTTAGACCAGGGATTAATTTATGATATATTACTTGCCTAATGATGGGAAAATTGTTTCAGTGGTGATATGGCACTTATGGCAGATTTGTCCAGTTAATTAAATTCTAGAAATTAACTCTGAGTTTTCCAGCCCATGGAAGATTTTTTCCCTTGAAATGTAATATGAATCATATTTGAGCAACCCCATAAATGCTTTTCTAATTCATTTAATGAATTTGACTCCTTATTAAACAATAATATTAACCAATAATCTGACTTCATTTTGACGGAGTTTGGTTATTTATAGTTTGCTGACTATTTTATGAGTACTAGCTCAATTGAGCAGTCTTTTTAAAAAAAATTCCCAAAATTGTCTTGTGGTTTTATCAATTATCTCTGGTTATATATTAGTATTGCAAAATAATAAGAAAGTGCCAAAGTTCTTTTTATATTGTCTAAGCCTACATTCACAGGTAAGCTATATCACTAATGTCATGTTTGGGAGTCCTAACTGGTACTGTGCGACTGGAGATATTTCAGATTACATATATTTGCATTGGACTCATATCAATTGGTGCCGAAGCAACGTCCCCTCATACTGGAGGATGTTGCCCAGGTGTCGGAACCATGAAGCAACGCACTATGAACACAGGTGGAATAAACTCTGCCTCTTGATGTTAAAGTTATATCAGGCTTATTGCTGAGTACTGAGAGGAGCTCATGAAATTTGCCGCAAGCAGTCTTGTGTCTAATAGTTGCAGCTAGTTTACACCCTCCCCCACTGGACACCATGTCTTCTTAGTAGCAGAACTCTGTCACCATATCTCTAAACGTGTTCACCTGCTGGGACCTCCTTATAGGCCTGCATAATCAGTTGGCATGGCATTGCCACTGCATGTTGGAATACATGTACATGTATGTAGTCACTAGTCAGCATCAGGTCCACCCTCAATTTTACTACACCTCTTGTTTACCCATCATGAGCACCTACTACAGAAAATGAAAAACAGGTTATTTTTGGATATTTGAGAGTTGGTTTTAAGACAATGTACATGTAGGGTTGATGATGGGTATTGACCAAACTCATCCCTAACAGGTTCACATAGTTTACTGACATTCAACTTTTGAGTGTGCACATGCTAGTGTGAGTGATGAGCACAATGCAAGATGGCAATAAGTTTTGTATGCTCTAAAGACAGCTGGGAAAGGAATATAATGTGACATTTAAGGATCCAAATTACCTGGTGGACATGTCAAGTCAGTATGTCATTAGAGTAACATGGAGTATGGCTCTTCACCAGCATATTAGTCTTGTTTAGTGCAATTTACGGTTTTGTGATGTAAATTACAAATGAAATAAGCTCAGAAACGTTTTTGAGAGTACAAAACAATCATGATTCTCCATCACTACGCTTGATGTTTTCTGTATTTTGCTTGCTCATACTAAGTTAAAGGGTTCAAATGGCCAGCGCAGTTTCTTTTGTTCCAAAGGGTTTTGACAAACAACCATGGTATACACTGTACTTCAGATAACATATTGTAATTACATATGTTTAGACATATTGTTGGCCTTGTTAATTTCTTTCTTCAAGGATGTACATCTCAGTTTTATTAAGCTTTTAATTTTAGATACCCTTTCCTACATGTATTTCTATATGAATAAAACTAGTATTTGTATATGCAAATGCTGTATACATGCACGGAGTCTTTCAAAAAGACCTTATATCTAATAGGTTTTATTTCTATTATTACATAAACCACTTGTGTCAACGTGACGGCCTCTAGCTCTAATAGATATAAGGTCTTTTACAGAACCCTAGGAATTCCACTGATATTGAATATGCAGCCTCAAATATCCTGCCCTGTTATAGCCTTTAAAACCAGAGTAATCACTAGCAACAGCTGCAGAAGCAGCAGAACATGTATGCATGGGTGATCAGGTAAGGCCTAGAAAAAATGATTGTTTGGTTCCGGTAACATGATTTTGAAAAATAGGTTAGTAAGGTAGATAATTTTTTTTTTCTTCATATTTTTTTACCGCAAAAAATTAGGTTAGGTAGGGGCCACTTCTTTTTTTTTTTTTTTCCACATAGAAAACCAAAGTGACTGCACACACAACATGATGGTAAAATTAAACAAAAATGATGAATTACATTTGATTTTTTTATTGGATCGCTAAAATTAGTATATTATTTTATGTCTGAATCCATAGATTCAAAGCTTTTATTAAAAAACTCAATAAAAAGATTAGGTTAGGGGGGTTAAAATGGGTTAGCTAGGGTTACTGGAACCACAGGATCATTTTTTCTAGGTCTAAGGGTCAGCCAAGATATTAAGTATGTAATCGGATGTGTTTCTCAGTTACTTGTACATGTATGACTTAGTTTCTATTTACCAAAATGGATACACCTCCAAATAATAGTCCCCCAAAAGTTAACTACTGTACACCTGTGAAAAATGATGTCGGTGCACTCTCGCTGGATGAGGATGGGAAGAAGGTAGCATAGAAGCAGCACTACCAGCGACTGCTTAACATTGAGTTTCCCTGGAGGCCGGAGGACCTCTCAACTGAACCTCCGGTGGAGGGCCCCAGCGAGCAGATCACGCACAAGATGATCTCTAAGGCAGTCCGGAAGATGAGATTGGGCAAGGCAGCTGGTCCTTCTGGCATAGTTGCTGAGATGCTGAAGCCTTGCGGCAATACAGGAATCAGGCTGATTCGTGACCTGATAGAGGCCATTATCCGGGAGGGTCATATACCATCTGAATGGGAGGAAAGTTACATAGTTAGCCTGTACAAAGGCACAGGTGACGCACTTGAGAGGGGAAACTACAGGGGACTCAAGCTAATAGACCAAGTGTTGAAAGTGCTGGAGAGAGTTGTGGAGCAATTGATTAGGAAGAAGGCACAGATCAATGACATGCAGTTCGGCTTCATGCCAGGAAGAGGGACGACGGATGCCATCTTCATAGTGCGACAGATGCAGGAAAGTACCTGGCAGCAAACAAGCCACTGTACCTAGCCTTTGTAGACCTCGAAAAGGCTTTCGACCGTATCCCAAGGCAGGTCATCTGGTGGGCCTTGCGCAAGCTACGTGTCGAGGAGTGGCTGGTAGTGCTGGTGCAGTCAATGAACAATAATGTACGGAGTTGTGTACGTGTTGGAGATGAGTACAGTGAAGAGTTTAGTGTGGAGGTCGGTGTGCACCAGGGCTCAGTCCTAAGCCCACTGCTCTTCATTATAGTACTAGAGGCTCTCTCCCTTCAGTTCTGCACTGGATGCCCCTGGGAACTGCTGTACGCCGATGATCTAGTCATTATTGCAAACACAAAACAAGAGTTACTGGATAAGGTGCAGGTCTGGAAGGAGGGTATGGAGGAGAAGGGACTCGGTGTGAACATGGGAAAAACCAAGTGTATGATCTCTGGGTTACAGCTCAACAGACTGCAGAAGACTGGGAAACATCCCTGTGCTGTCTGTCTCGCAGGTACAGGTAGTAACTCCATCTACTGTGGAAAATGTGCCTGTTGGGTCCACAAGAAATGCAGTGGCATCAAAGGCCCTCTGAGAAATGACGCAAGTTACATATGTCCGAGATATGCAGGTGCTGCCAGACCTGTTGATGACAGGCCAGTCAAGGAGGTCACAGTAGGTGAGCATAAGCTGGAAGTTGTGTCCGAGTTCTGCTACTTGGGTGACATGCTATCCAGCGGTGGTGACTGTGAGCTAGCAGCTACCGTGCGATGCAGGACCGCATATGGGAAGTTCCGTGAGCTCCTCCCGATACTCACAAACAAGCATCTTCCGCTGGTATCCAGAGGCAGAGTTTACTCCACTTGTGTACGTAGTGTGATGCTACATGGTTCCGAAACCTGGGCTGCCTCCTCCAAGACCCTGAACCGTTTGAGAAGAAATGATCGAGCCATGATCTGATGGATCTGTAGTGTAAGGCCCCAGGATGACGTGAGCTCTGACTGTCTCCTAGAAAAGCTTGGTATAAAGGACATCGAAGCTGTGCTTCATGCGAACAGGATTAGATGGCTAGGCCATGTAGAGCGAAGCACCGGCTGGATAGCCAAAGTGAGGGAGTATAAGATCATGAGACAAAAAGCTCCAGGCAGACCAAAGTTGACCTGGGATGAGTTGGTGAAACGCGACCGAGTATCATTTGGCATGGAAGGAATGGACCCCGAGGACCGTCAAGCATGGAGGGACGTCTACGGTCACAACTAGGCAGCCAGGCCGCACCCTCGCACAGGATTAATTCAGGCCTGCCCAAATAAACGTGGATGATGATGATGATGACGACGACGACGACGACGACGACGATGACGATGACGACGACACCAATAAAAACAAATAAGGATGTCAGACTTCAACCTCCTACCTACTATAAGTGCTTGTTGTGTGAAAAAGAAAACTTAAAATCATTTGACAAAGTAAAACTATTTGAAAATGTTTATATCCAATCTTTTGCAAGCTATGTCTAGTTGCTTCATTATCCATGATCAAATAACAATAGAGTATCAAATAAACAAAATATTACAAAACAGAACTTCATCAAACATTCCCCAATATAAATAAACAGTACCACATGCTAAAACTTCCCGTTACTAACTGGGGCTGGCTTATTTGTGAATTAATGAACCAGAACCACATTACAAATAAACAGTACCACGTGCTTAAACGGGAAAATACCCAACTACAGCTGGACTGCTGTTTCTAAAATAGAAGCCATGTGCTTTCAGTAAATGACATCACTTTAGCAAAACTCTTTGCAAAATTGACATCATACAGAGGCTTTTAGAATATGCCTTCATGTCAGATCATTTAAAGGCCTTGAGATAGGCTAACATGCACCCTCCTCATTCTCATGTTGCTGGGCCCATGGACACATTGTACAGTACATGGTACATGTACATACTTTTACATATGAAAAACCAGGACAATGCAATATCACACAGCTGAGTGGAAAAATTGAGAATGCTGCTTGACCAATCAGAATTCTTTGATTGCCATGATACAAATGGATATTCACTGTGTAATAGAGATGTTTCGAATTGCCCTTCACAAAATTGGTAGTTTACTTAGCAGAACTAAACAAGGAAGCAATTACTATCTGTTTCAGTACCCTTATAAAAACCAATGTTTATGAGTTGATTAACTCAATCATTCAATGTGCCTGTCATTCTGTAATTCAGGATACATATTCGATATCAATCATGCAAAAACGTCATCAGAACGTAAAAATCTTCAAAATGAATCAATAGATAACTTGACATTAAGTGTAACTTACTCAATATTTTTACTCAATTTGTACCTACATAAGTTGCAACCAATTTGGAACCATTTATCTATGTCGGTATTGACGTGATATAAGTGTTGACTCAATCTGATTTCTGGGTTGTTTATATCCCAACTGGCATTTGTATTAAGTCACCTGATGCGATTATTATGATTATCCAATATGTCATGTGGTGCACAGCTGTAAGGTTCATGTCAAAACATTGCCTTTGGTTGCCTTGCCAGTTTCAGTTTCATGAAAATTATGAAATACTAGTATTTCCCCCACAACTACCAACTACCCACACCAACAACCCACTATCTACAACCTACATGTATAGTACAGTAAACATCTGGTCTAATCTATTGTAATGTGTGCAATTGACACAATGACTCTCACATGTGTTTTTGTTTATGAATGCAGTGACATGTGAAGCAGATGACAGTGTATACAGAGCAACCTGTTTTAGCAGACATAAATATTTTGATAGTGAAACTAGAATAATTATTTTGATAGTGGAACTAGAATTTGACAGCACTTCTTGCATAAGAACGGTGTGTTTTATTATTGCTGATTTGATGTAAATATGTTCAGTAATTTTCATGTCAATTTTTTTGCGGACATATACTTGTAAGATCCATATATTTCACCTACATATCTATAATTAAGTTCTTGATTATTTAAGCCACACACAAGTGACAATCTCTATGTTATGAACTGAGAAAAATTCATAAGGCTCATCACATCAGGACTCATAACTGCTGTAGTTAAGTACATTATTATTTATGTCGTAAAATGTAGAATGTACATTTGCCGTTGTGACATGAGAGTATATTTAAGTATCAAAACATGTGATTATTAGAGATTATACTAGAGAAGTTACAGGTTGTGTTCTGGATCAATGGTAATAATCCTTGAAAAAAACAAATATTTGAACAAATTAGACATCATATTATCATGTGTTTTTTTCTGAATTTTGTTCAAATTCAGTATGAGACATGTTAATTTAAAGCAAATTAATGGAGTGCCGCAGCTTCCAAGAAATGCAATAATTAAAAAGTGGGCAAATTTGACGAGGTTGCCCTGGTCACCGCCAGTGTACCATCATTTAGAATTATGTCATATATTGGTATACTGAGAAGTCCATCATTTTAGATAACTGAGTGAAATGTATAACTGAGTGAAATATCAAAATTGGTCAAGTGATCCATATAATCATTATTCGTGCCACAATTGATGGCTATATAGTGTTATTAAAGCTATGCATGTAGTATGTTGACATCCTAGGTGAGGAAGTCTAAGATAATGTGTTCTCAAATGCTGTAGGGAGTAATTTTTCATTATTAAATATTTATACCTTATAAGATGATACAAGTCTTCTTGATTGCTTTTTTATATACCGTAATATATTTATATATATTGCATTTTGTCAGCCTAACTGTATGTCATGCTTATGCTGTATAGTGTATCCGTGTGATAACATGGACTTTCAATGAGCTTCGTGTATGTTCCTTAAGACTCACATTTATGAAACATCTGGTATTGATACCAATGAACCACATATTTGAGGGTTTTTTTTGTATTGTCCGAGAGATAGGTACAATTAGTTTATTTTCTTGTCAATTGTATCGATCATTACAAGCTTATACCCGTGTGGTCAAAGAGGAATGCTGAGAATCACATTGAATCACTCCAGTTACATAAACGTAAAAGCAGATCCCAACTAAATCATTGTTTAGATCCAGTGACTTGGCATGTAAAATGAAAATCTAAGGGAGGAAATGTTAGTGTCCATGTAAATGGGAATACAATGCCCTCCATGGGCATAGAAAAAAAGACATATTTTGATGAGTGTATAAATATGTTTACAGCATTTTATTTTCAAGTACCCTTGTCCTGACGACACTGTCCTGACAGCACGACCACCCATCCTGAAAGCACCCTGACAGCATCCCCATACACCCAACATCCAAGATCAAGCCAAGGCGTCATTCATTGAAAGGCAGTTATTTGACAATGTAAACATGGCAGGGTGACCATCCTCTGTAATAGCCAGTGAAAATCAAAGGCATTGTGATTTTTTTCCCTAACGTTGGCTATAAGTATTCTTTTTTAGAGAGTACAAACTACAAACACATAAATAATATTAACACACTAACTACATAGCAAACATAAGCATCAAGTATGATTCATTGGCGGAGGTTTTCAGAACCATATAACAACAGTCGATGATGAAAAGAAAGTCAAGACACCAACCATCTAAAAATAAAGGCCACTCCGCAATGTCCGCATTTTGACACCCCCACCCACTTCCTGATAGTACCTGCCAACATCACCCCATCCCCAGACCACTAATTAACAACAAATATATATTACCTAGTTCGGGTCTTCACCACTGGTCTACACCATCCATTCCTACCCATCGTCCTGATAGCACCCTCCCTTGTTCTAAAAAAGGTCAGCCTCAAATCTTACACCGATCGCCAATACTAACATTACCAACCTCTCATCCTGCTTGAAGCCACATACACATTGGCATAGCCCTGATACAGACACATTTTGATACTTCCACAATACACATATATAGTACATGGATTCCCTCCATTACGTCCAACCATACTAATAGTAATAAATTATATTAATCCTGCAAGCATCCATACTCTCGATTACTATAGTGTGACTACAGGAACAGTCACTGCATGTACATGTGTGTAAAATTAGGTCTCAGCCAAGTCATTTTAGTCACAGCTAAGGTAGGAAAAGTTAGTGTTTATGTATAATGCCTTCCATGGACATGGGAAAGGGATATATTGAGTAAAGTGTATGAAATGAGTACACCACTCTTTCTCACTCTTTCTCCAGCATCCACCCTTGTGCAAATTGTGGGCATGGGTAATACTTGTAATGTTGGCTCTGACCACTTTTGTTAGTTAGTACATACAAATAGATAATAAATAATACTGGCTCACTTCATTGTACTGACGACTTAGCACCTTCCAAGTATCAAGTATGATATGATTACTGAAAATGCACTTGGCATGTATATGTAAAAGCTATGAGATCCAAAAATTAGTGTCTATGGTAATGGGAACATAATGCTCTCCATGGCATAGATATTCTCACACACTTCAGTAGAACATCCCTCCTATTAAGACTGCCCAAGGACTGGCGTCAAATGGTTTAATATAGGGTTGGTCTCTTAAGGGATGTTTGCAATGGTCTTTTTTTATTAAGGCTTGGGACTGTTATAAATCATCTTATAGTATAGGTGGTCTTAATTGAAGGTTTTAAATGTACACATAGACCAATTGGCAAAGTGGTGGTAATCCCTCGTATTTGAACCCATGTGACACCTTTGCGTCTTTTTGACATCACACTACTCTACATGCCGCTGTCATGGCTGCCGCAGTCTGCTAGTTTTGTTATAAAACTGCTAATTAACAAACATCAGGGTCATTTTGACAATGAAAAATATATTCGTGCAAAACTACACAGTACCATGAACGATCTCCTGTAGTCAGATGGCGTCCAGCTAGTCAGGTTAAAGGGGAGATAGCCGAACAAAGTCCAAAAATTAGCGTATTATTATATAGGTTGGTTCCATCTGGAATAAAACTATTTGAGAAAAGCTAATTTGCGTGTTCAAATTAGACAAATTAGAAATGAATTAGTATATTTTTGGAGTTGCATCATGCATGTATGACTCTTATAAGAATGCACATACATGTACGTCATCAATTCAATAATGGCGACGAGCATCAGGTGTTGTTATTGTTGCTCCATACAATGAATGAATACTCATGGTACACGCAAAATGCCACAAAATTAGTGTTCATAAATTTAGGACATTTTCTTGCAAAATGATGAGCTGGAGATTTGCTTGTTTTTTTATCAAGTTTTTTTTTGTTTCCAGCAGAAAAGATAGATAGACATCATGATATGGAGCTTGAGAGTTACCGGGATACATGTATGGGCTAGGGCTTAGATATTTTATAATTTTATATTTTTCATGATTTATGTAAATCAAAATGATTAGAATACTGAGTATCAGATAATTAATACTGAAGCAAATAGTTTTATTTTTCCTTTTCAGTGATGAACATTTCAAATTGATTATGATCAATCGAAAATGAAATCTTTTTTGAAGATGATCAGGCTCTAAACAAATGATTTTCTTGGAATCTGTAAACCCATGCACAATTGCTTTGTCCATTGCTATGTTCCTGGTGTTTGTTTCCGAGATTATTGTCCTGACATTAATTTTATTCCATTACGTTTTGGATTGTAACAATTTTTTTTTCTTAGACACTTATTCTGAAAATTATTGGAAATGATTTAAAGTAAAATGCCACAGCTATATGAAACATTTTCTATGTCTAAGCAAACCTAGAAAGATATGCACCCTTACAGAAATTTCAACATTTCAAAGCATTAAATTTGCAAATATACTCATTTCGATCAGGAAAAGCCCAATTGAAATGTAAAAGCAATTTGCATAGTTGGGACCGCCTGGTCTGACTGACCTAAATCAGTGAAGGAAAACTTTCCTTGTATTGGACCATGTATCCAAATGCATAGGACACCATTGGTGTTTATGCATTGATTGGATGTGAAATCTTGACCTGATATAGGGATTATGTAAACGTATCCAAAAGCATATAAACACAGCTGCTCCAATCATTGTCCGTACATGTATGCCTTTTAATAATTAAAGGAAAAATATTGTTATCGACCAAAAAGTTCTTGTCAGGACAATAGATCACGCGTTAAGTTAAAAGTTGTACCATGTTTTGTTTTGTTTTTCAGGAGATCATTGCAATCAGTTGCTCATGGTGTAAAGCAGCATATCATAACAAGATCTCGTGCTTCATGATGCAGCAGATCGAAGAGCAGTGCACGCTCGGCATCCATGCCAGCATCATCATTCCACCATCGTGGATTATAAAGCTGCCCCGTAAGGTAGGTACATAGTATTAGTTTTGCATATTAAAAATGATTTAATATGAAACTACTCTTTGATTCTTTGATCAGGTGACTATTTAGCAATGTTTTACTATGAAGTAAATTTACAAGAAGCTTTAAGAAATATAGGACTATCTATATTTAGCATCTTTTACTAAGATTCTTTAAATACAGATTCTTAGATAGTCCATTTGTATTTATCAGTAAGATGTCTTTGTGTGAAAAGAGGAAATGAAAGATATACGATTAAAATCAGTTTATAGTGATTGCTATAAATGAAACCATTTAGTGTATAATAAGGCAATGACTAATCTTTATTCATCAGGGTTCTTTCAAATCCTCAATACGAAAAAAGAAAAAAGCATCTGTGAAGAAGCGTAAGAGTCAAGATCATAAGCCTTTTGTGATAAAGCCCATTCCTTCTCCTCATATGAAACCTCTATTAGTATTCATCAATCCAAAAAGTGGCGGAAACCAGGGTGCCAAACTACTCCATAAATTTCAATGGTTGCTCAACCCTCGACAGGTGTTTGATTTATCCCAGGGCGGACCTAAAGCTGCGTAAGTTTTCTTGTGGAATTTCTTATTATGATGCTGTTGCTAGCATACTTCAGATTATTGTCATTAAGTTATAACTGTTGTGCGTTGTCGCTTCTCAATTCTTCTTTAGTCAGTAAAATATTTTTTAGACATGAAACCTTTCCCTTATATAATCTTTCCTGGGCAAACAGTCTGTCCTGCATTTTCATGGACATCATTTATCTACCAACATAAATTAAGTTCGGTAACATGTAGGTATAAAATGGTGTGACTATGTCATTTTCAAGACAATCATGTCTACCACAAAGATAATAAAAGATATTTCATATTGATCTGCACAATGAAATAGGCTTCCACATTATTCAAACAATAAAATGGCAGTTGACATGTGATCACTAAGAAATCTATGTTGAAATGTTACTATTTCAGTTAATTGGTAAAACTTCTGTGTACATTGATGAAATTTTAAGTTTCTACATGCACAATTATATGATCAGTTGCTACTCTGAAACGTTTTTTCATACATATACCATCAACTATAATTACATGTACATGTATATCTGAACATATCTAAGTACTATTCAGTATTGTTTATTTTTGTATCCATATTCATTTGCATATACTGGTCTTTGCACCCAATCAGAACAAGCTAATTTGCATATTTGTATAAAATATATTGCTTGTATTCAAGCTATAAGAAATCATAATTGGTGATTCCCTAAGGCATCTGCTCATTATATTAAGCACTACATGTATCTATTGTTTGAGGAGAATACGGAACAAAGTAATATGTTACTAACCTTTGATTTAAGGGTGGTATCACAACTTAACCAAGAATAATTCTCCTTGTATTTTAGAATCGTTCCTATAAACCCTTTGGGCTAAAGTGCATTCCGTACAGTGTACAAGTCACTTGATCATCTTACTATGTATGTTGTAATAAAATGTCTTTGTATATTACTAGTGGAACAAAAAATAAAGTTCAGGCATTAAAGATGAACTGTAGGAGAACCTTATGCATACAATATGAGATTTCCATTTTACTTAATTGCGAGCATAGTAACCAAGGAAACAAAAAGTGATGCTATACGGGATAGGCAATGGTACTTAAAATAGAAGGGATGGTGGTAAAAATAGCTCAAGCAATTACATTGATGGCAAGATGTCATCATATTGAATTCGAAGAAGAGCCATACCCAATTTGGAAAAACAGTGATGACAGTTGCTGTAAGTTAAAGTTAATAACATTAAATGTGTAAGTACGTGTACACACCCAATATAGCTTAAAGTCACTTTTAAATGTAATGTTAATCAGCTGATGTTAATTGCGCATCCGGGTATATCAGATGGGGTCCGATGTTAGGTCCCCTACGGAGGTGTCTGGATGTCCTAATACATTGTACTGTATGTACATGTACTTTGGTTACTGATATAGTATTTTGATTTCTTTTACATTGTACCTCTAGGGTCCTACATGGGGTCTGAAAAAAACTGATGTGTTTCTGTGTCCATTTTTAAGACATTCCTAAAAGTTCGTTTGTCACTTTTTAATATGATGTCTGTAGAGAAGAAATGATTATGTGTCTCGTGTCCATAGATGAGGGTTCTCGGTGTGTCAATTTTACAGTTAAACGTAAAAAATAAGTGGCTCAAATAGCTGCTGTGTCGGCTTGTCACTTTTAACCCATGTAGGGTCGTACCTTTAACAAATTGGAGCTAATATAGTTTTTAAATGTAACTTTACAGTTGGGTGAATATTTGGCCTATGAATATTAATAAGTGATGCTTATGAGTTTTTTCTTTGCAAAATATTACAAGAAAATGGACGTTTATCATAAATTTAACTTTATTTTACATATTAACCCAAAATGTCCTTTCGAATTGCTAATGTGATAAAATTCACCCTCATGCTATTGAAAGGGTCGTTATGATAGCTATTATCCACGGATTTATGAAATGGTATTGCCAACTGCCCATACAGAATGAGCATTGAACAACTGTGATGACAATGGGCAATGGCTCTTACCCCCCCATTCTTCTCTTGATGCTGCCGGCATGGGCCACCGCTGGCTATACCGTCTTGTTTGTCTTTGTTTTTTAACTAAATTTCAACCTGTGCGGGGGTCATACCGTGCTGATGTCGCCCACGGTGTATTTGAAGTTGCCGACGGACCCCGCCCACGGTTCTTTGAAGCCTCCGACAAACAGTGCATTTAGGCCAACGGCGGTGCTTTGAACCCTGCCTACTGTGTTAGGCCGCCGGCGATGTCTAGCGGTGGGCCGCCAGCGAAGTCTAGCGGTGTCAGTGAGATCCCGCCTATGGTGCATTTAGGCCGCCGGCGATGTCTAGCGGTGTCAGTGAGACCCTGCCTACGGTGCATTTAGGCCGCCGGCGGTGTTTAGCGGTGTCGGTGAGATCAAAAGAAATCAATAGAACCCCCAACCCAGCGGACGGTGACGGCCTTGACGGTATCCGGCGACTTCTTAGGAGTCGACCCAGGCGGCCCCAGGGCGGCACTAGTGGAATGACTTCTTCGTACCGGTCTTGCTCGTTGGCGGTATTAAACAAAAATATTCAAGAATATTAAAAAAATGCTATTTTTAGTAACAAAATATTTACGAAAACACGTTCCGCCGACGTACTATGCCGTAGGCGGCCTCAATAGAATGGTGGGGTTAGTAACTTGATGGTGCAGTCATTTTGTATTTGAAGCAGTATGCATACATTATACTGCAGACTATTTATGTTTTAATATCCATTCACTCATACTTAAGTGTGGTCACTGCCCAAAAGTCATCAAAAATGATGAATCACTCATAACGTTTTGTTGTGTATGCTTATTAGTTAAGAATTAGATCAATTTTGATTATTTATGTTATGAAAAATCATCTATGAATTTTTGAATAACTGTTAAGGCGATACCAAGTACAGATGACAGGTACATGTATGTTATATATTCCTACATGTTGAATTGGCAATGTACATACTGAATACTCAATCCATAAACCCACTTCCCACTATTATAAAATGGGAAATAATTCATACTAAATTTTACCTTAGGCTTTTACTTGACTTATTAGGGTGCTCTGTCATTGCCATATATGGTGTCAAACTCTATTGGGTGACTCAGAAATTATTAATGTTAATCACATAAAGATGACAAGTTGTTCATAGGGAAGTGGGAAGATAGCAGAATTAATCAGGTTTTGTTTTTTGTCATAAGGTGACAGAACAAATTTATTAGCAAGATAGGCAACAACCTTGAGCAACACCTCTACATATACCTGATCATCAACTTATTTGCTCGATGAATATGAAATTGATCATCTATATGGAGAGGAGTATTTCAGCCATATTTTAGTTACATTCACATCAAGAAAGGTTGTTATAAAGAGAATTTTTGCTACGTGAAATGGTTATAGTAGGTAATGTACTGAAAGCAAGTTTATGGAATAACATTTTCCATTTTAACCAATAAATAGTAATGAATATCATAAAATGACAAAATTATAGGAATGAAATTATACTTCTTAGTCAGATTACGTTGCAATTTTTGACATTTCAGACATTTTGAGCATTCCTAATTTTGGGATTGGGTAGTAGGTACCATGATTAGATCAACAAAGTTTTTTTTATATATATTGGATTTTAACACACATAAGAAGGTTGTTCAAGAAAGGTTGTTATAAAGAGAATTTTTGCTACGTGAAATGGTTATAGTAGGTAATGTACTGAAAGCAAGTTTATGGAATAACATTTTCCATTTTAACCAATAAATAGTAATGAATATCAAAATCAAAATTATAGGAATGAAATTATACTTCTTAGTCAGATCTACGTTGCAATTTTTGACATTTCAGACATTTTGAACATTCCTAATTTTGGGATTGGGTAGTAGGTACCATGATTAGATCAACAAAGTTTTTTTTATATATATTGGATTTTAACACACATTACTGTGCAACTTGAGTGACTAGCCACGTGTATGCAAATTAAAATACTGATGTTCTAATCATGGTACCTAATCCCCATTTTAGGCTTGATTAAAATGTCTGACTCAGCTCTCACAGACTGAAAAAATGCCATTTTCATGGAAGGGTTCACTATTATGTAAACTAATCAGAATAGCAAAAATTGCAATGTAAATCTGGTTAAAAAGTAGCATTTCATTCCTATAATTTTTATTTTGATATTCATTTCCATTTTTTAATTCTGATAGAAAATGTTACTCCATGAACTTGCTGTCAGCACATTATAGTTAATGTTTTTTCCATGACCATGATATACAGTTGAACCTCTCTATTAGGTCCACCTTTGGGACCAGTGTTAGGAGGTCTCAATAGAGAGGTGGTCTCTATACAGAGGTTCATTTTAATTGCTTTTGAAGGTTTGGGACCGTGAAAAGTAATCTTATTATAGAGGTGGTCTCAATATAGACGTGGTCTTAATTGGAGGTTCTACTGTACATGTAGATTGAAAGAGACATTTAATTGCATACTTTGTTTGAGCCTTGGCTTTTGTCATAGACTGTACAGAGAGATATACGTATTTCTCTTTACGATTCTACGAGTCTAATTTTTCTGTCCCTGGCTATTTTCCATACCTGAGTATGGTGACTATGGGTCAATGGGTACTGTTAATCCAGCTACTATGTAATAGAATGTCTTGTGTAAGACCTACAGAAAGTAACTAAGTAATGATATGCAGTGATCGCAGAATCTAACATTTATTGTAGGCTGGAAGTGTTTAAGAAAGTTGCCAACTTTCGAATCCTTGCGTGTGGAGGTGATGGCACTGCCGGATGGATTCTGTCCACAATTGACAGTTTAGCCATCAACCCACCACCACCAGTTGCTGTCCTTCCGCTTGGTACTGGAAATGACCTAGCAAGAACTCTCAATTGGGGAGGTGTAAGTACTACATTGTACATATATTTACATGTATATCTCATTAATGTGTATGTCTACTAAGAAATCAAAGTTAACAGTGTCTTCCATAACAAACATTAGAACATGGCTTTGATGTCTGTTTTAACAATACCCAGATAGATACTAAAGTGTGAAAATGGAACTTACATAATGTACAGTCACTGTGGTGACGTGTAAACCAGGATAGTTGTGTTTCAGTCACGTTTAAGTTTGGATTGATTGGTGATTCATTATTTTTTATTGTGGTCTTAACAACTGAAGCTATGTGTATACCTACTTATTGTATGTATATACATGTATTTCTTTTTCTTAATATGCAATATTCAATGGATAGACCAAAAATTCAAATAAAGTTTTTTCTATTGACACCACTTTCAAGCTAAATAAAAAGGCTCCTTTTTTCAATCTGCATAATAATTACTGTTTATGGTACATGTATTTATGCTATTTTACATGTAAAATGCCAGGGTGATAACCAGCCCATTCAAATACATCGTAAAAAGACAACAATTTACTGCACGATTTCCAGCCGATATGTCCACCGTATTTCGGCCAATACATCAATGATGTATAAAGGGGATGTGGACACTTTTGAAACAGTATGGACCCCGCATAATTAAATTCTTCTGGTACCTACCCAATGCTGACTTAGAATCGGGGCAACCACCCGGTAATGTCCGATATCCTGCTGGAGTCTGTGCAAAATGCGTAAAAAATACATGCCGTGAATACATATCAGGCCCTATCAAAATTGGTTGTTAACAAAGCATAAGCCACATTACATTTCAATAGTTTTGTATTGCAATTTGCTGATTAAATTGTATGCCTCATTTTCACAAGCACTGCAATAATCTTACTAGACTACTGTGTTTGTGTATGTAGAATTCATTTTGTGTAAGCAATCATCAGTATCCCAAAATGAACGTCAAAAAAAGACAGATGATATACTCAGTTTTGAAAGTAAAATATTACTGTAGTGTGTTGTATCTTGCATATTTTATGACACCACAAGCCACAAATTTGTGCAACTTGATCAACTGTGGGACGAATGAATATTTTCCCTCATATGTTGTGTAATAATTCAGAAATTTTTCTTTGTATTGGATAGGGAGTTGGACTCGTGACCAGAAGGTTATGAGTTTGATTCCCGGTCAGGTTTGGTGGTGGGTGTTGAGCAAACTCTTCTCTAAATAGTTGCACACTGCCATGTGGCACCTACATGTTAATTAGGTACAGGTCATTGGGCTGAAAGGTTGTGTGAGTGCCTGTATGAGTCAGACTAGGATTGTGTGCTGAATGGGCTGACGATGGAAGTATATGAGAAATGATCAATTGCTGATCATTGCATGTGCCAATGACCTGGTGTAAAATGTTAAGTCGTGAGAGCACATTAGAATCACGACTATAAACCACCACATTTACATTGATAATTGATTACATGTACGTTTTAAATTCTATATTAAAAAAGAAGTTCTCGCTTCTCTATTGTGTACAATATCTTCTTCAATGCATTTCAAGACTGATGGGGAGCTTACTAGTGGAACTCTGCTTGACATCAGGATAGTAAACATGTAAAACTGCTTACAAGATTCTCTAAATATGATGAAACTGTTTACTAACAGCTGCTTCAGTTATCTTGAAAACAGCGTTTGAGCATTTGTGTCATTCTAAACAATTCCCATCTGGAATTTCATATAATTGGACATTAAGCAACACATATTTTTAATACGGTGCAAAAGTAATGTGAACATTCTTTAAGAAATTCTACCACTAATACCTGGGTTTTTTAGTATACATATATACACTGATATATGTTAACCAGAGAACTAGGTGTTTTTTTGGTCAGTTCTTTTACATTTTGTGGCTCATACAAAACCTAGACATTGACATGACTTATAATACAAACAATTCATCTGACACAATAGAAGTAAAAAAGGTGTAGAAAACAGTGGTATTGCTGTGTTGATGCTTATTAGAAAGATGTCTCTAAGCACCTCAGATCTAAAGTGCCGAAAGAGTACCGTAGAGTGTTGCTGGCATACCATTGACTTGTATTATGCGCAATAAAAAGGATTTCTTGAAGGCAATTTTTCATTCTCAAAGTGCCAACATACTGGGCACTGGTGATTATCATGATATATGTCTATATTGTACAAAGTTTGAAAAAATTAATTCAGCAGTATTTAGATTATTACAGAAATACTAAAAAATGACTTAAATTCCTTTGTGTAAGGCATACAATGTACATGTACACGCATCTTCCTGGGCAACGTGCATTGTGCATTTTCCCTAAATGAACAACAGTCATTTGATCTACTCATTTAAATGATAGACAAAATTTCACAGACATGTTCCGTAACGTATTTATGTTCCATAGCATATTTAAACTATTCCAGGATTTGTCTTAAAAAACGACTTATAATGACTTTCTGGAATGCACATTTAATTTGCAAAGTGCCAAAATAGTGCACAGGTGAAGGTCGCCACTGCTGTAATATAATAGTTGAACAGAAGTCAGTAACAATGAAGCTATTTTTCTGTCACTTCTCTCGTGTATAAAATGAATGAAATTGGCCAACATCGCATGTCTTACTGAAATGTCAATTGTATGCATGCTGTTGCTCTACAGTGATTTATAGGAATAGTAACAATGTTGCAGATTGTAAATTAGATGGAATGTCGACATTTAATCATTTGTCATATATTACAATGACATGTACATGTACTCACCTTTCTTTTTGTTGTGATGAAAAAAATTAGGGCATCGCATTTCATCCTCATCTATTTTGGGCTTATTATTCAAATCACAATTTATTAAAATAACACCTCATACCAGGACACAAATTTTCTTGGAAAATTACTTACGGCCTCAGCCAATGAAAACATCACAAATTTTAGGTGCAGCCACATCAAAGGTTCCATCTTACATGACATTTTTCCAGTTAAAGGCCATAAGCCAACCCACAGGTAGATATTGTAACACTGGATTAGGTAAAGACTGACAGTGGTTACATTGGTGATGTTAAGATTCATGCATACATGTATACATGTATATGTTTAATAGGGATGGGAAGAGAGGACAGTGTTACAAGTAGGAAGGTCTGATTTTTTGATTTGATATTCTTCAGGAACTAATGATCCTAGGATAGTCTCTGAACACTATTACAGTACCAGAGAATCCATTACATAAAGCGCCCCTAATTTATTTTTCAACTCTGTCTTTCTCAGTCTTGACAGAAGTCAGAGCCCGGCGTGCAATGCGTTGCTTTGTAAACGTGCAATATTATACGATAAGGCGATCACAACTTGATTCCTCGGATGACACCAGCGCCGATGCATGAGTTTTAGCCCCGATAATCAAATAAAATGGTTAGAAAACCTATTCTTTATATATCGCCGTCGAATACCCAGAAAAATACCCCTTTTTAATGTTTTGTCGGCCGATCCTTGCTTATTTTTCATCCGATTTTGAAGTTTAATACATGTATTTAACGGGGAAAATGTCTAGATTACAAATATGATATTTCTGATACGATCAAAACACACCATTATCGTTCTGTGTCCCAAAATGTGTTTAAACGGCTTTTACGAGGCTAGCCTTACTCGTAACCACCAATATGTTCCTATATGTATACACAAGGAATTGGTATTATGAAATAAGCTATTAAATGACACCAAGAACGTCTTTCTAGCTGTGTCTATTGTGGTGGTGGCCATCTTACTGCTACAGAAACAGAGATTGAGTATAAAGGAGTATGAGAAGAAAACCAGACTTGATGATGGTTGATAGATTGAAATGCACAAAGCTTCATTGACATTTTTAGAATATGTATGTTGTTTGGAACACTAAATAGTTACATTTTGATACTAGTATGTTGTAACTAAATGTTATTCATTAACGCTGGTCCTGACTGATACCATGCTGGCAGTGTACATGGGTTATATGACAACATTGTATATGAAAGCAAAAACCGTTTAAAGGAAAATAAACAATATTGGTACTACTTATATCTCACACAATCATGTTTATTTCATATTCTGTATGCCACTCCACTTAGGTAGACTTTGGACTGTCTTGGCATTTCAATCCTTTAATAAATATATTGTAAAGGGATTTTATTGAAGTATATCTAAAGCATAATGATAAAATAGAATGCGAAGGTGTGTTACATGCACAAAATAAAGATTGTTGAACCAAAACCATAGTACAACAAAGCAAAGATGGTGGATTAAAGGAATGCTACAAATGTATTTTAAAAGCAAGGCAAATAAAGGAAATTGCAACATAAAATCATGCAAGAGAAAACGTATATATATATATCATTAATCCCCTGCCTTATAATTATTCATGAATATTTTTACCGGGACCCCTTCCCTTCGAAGTTTTTGGGATATTTTTTTATTTTACCCCTTCCCTCCTAGATTCTACGCAAATTATTTTTTCAATATTTCCCCTGCCTTACGATAAATTCCGTCTTAAAATTATTTTTTTATTTCGACCCACCTAACGGAAAATTTTGAAGTGAAATTTTTTGTCATCCAAGGAATCAAGTTTGAATGGCCTAACTGTCGAGTTGCACTTTCAGATGACCTGTAAATAGAATAGGAGAATTCAGAATATGGTCTTGGATCGATTTGGTCAGAAGGTTCTAAACTCAGCTAGACATTGATCCATAGCTGGTCCACAAGACACCAAGTTAAATGAACTGAACAGATTTTTCTTGGCGTCATTCAAACTATTGTTTGGGACACATCACATGAAATATTAAATAATGCTTTTTGCACACAAAATGAGAAAACTGTGACCAAATGAATACATTTGCTTGTTTGTATACATTTATGCATAATTATTCATATTTTTTTCATCAGTTTTTGTTTAAACCTGGGAAGGTGGAAATGTCATGTGTGCCCATATTTGGGCAAACACTTGAGTAATAAGCTTCTGGCCCTCTACTTCTAAAACTATCATTCATTGTCTGCCCCTTGCAAAGCTAATCAGCGCCAATTGTAGTGGATGGCTAGTTGATGAAATGCAACTCACTCCAAACCATCATGCTTCATTCAACATTTAGGCTACTCACATGAAAGAATCACTCTCGAACAAGAGAGTCTTTACCCTCCAGCAGATAATAGGTGAGACGGGAGGATGAATAACAATTACAATTGTCCCTGATATTTGCAATGAATGAGGTGAATCTGCAGTCTGTATGTAATCAACATCCTGGTGGTCTACCAAGGGAGTACATCTGATAGATATTGCCATTATTATGGGGGGATGAAGACAATACTTCCGAAGCTCGATAAAAAATGCTGGGGAAAAAAGACAAGAAAGTGAAATGGGTCAGTTGTTTTATGCACCACCCTCGCAGTATTGGATAAAGTTGTTTTGCTGGGCCATATGGTACAAACTCTTGAGCTGTTTTATTGACTGATTTGTGTAGATGGTGCCAAATATAAACATCTGAATGTGGGTTTGTTAGTGAGGCTTCACATTTATATTAAACTGGTGTTTAGAATCATTTGAATCAAACATTTTGTTAAAGATAAGAAGCATTAAAAGTAATCAATGTAGTTCATTGGCGACAATGATAACAGAACTTACAGTTGATGTAATTTGAAAGAGGTGTAAGCCTACATGTATACTATTGATATGATACAGCCATGGCTCTTTGGACATGTTTAGAGCTCCAAATGTTCCTCCCTCAACAGTAGATGATAAACGGACTCTTACATTTCACATCTTACCTTTCACACTGTTGGATGTCAGACAGAATTAACTGAATTAGTGCAGGTGGCTGCTCCATCTGGTATGATTCTAGGGTGGGGTGTGACACCATCTATCTTGTTCATACGAACTTGGTCTTCTCCATATATGGTGTAAAAGCAATATAGCTCTAGATTACCGTCTCTTACACCAAGGTTTATGTCAGTCTTTATTTTTCATTTTCTGTTGAGAGAAGGAACATACATATACTCTCTCTAGTCAGATAAGAAGTTTTGAATACTTCATAGACTGTTTCAATAATCACATATCAAATAATCTTGTGCTGCAATAGCATTACTTGTATCACTCTTAGTAATATATTGTGTCATATTTATTGTATCAAAGAGAGACTGTACCTTATCAACAGTATAGTGTCATTGGAACAGGATAGCTGGGAGAGCTAGTTTATAACTTTATATATACATGTAATGCAATGTCACTGTCTGATACCAGCCATTACGATGCACCATATAAGCATTCAGACCAGCCTGTATCAGAAACGCTACACAGCTGCATGGATAATTTGATAGAGAATGCGGCTGTTATGGTTCACAAAAGTAGACCATTATGATTTACCACTATGGGACAAAGAATGGTTTATTGGCCAGAAAAGGCAGGATCTGATAAAAATTAATTTTAAAACATCTCAAATGCATGAAATTTAACATTTCAAACATATCACAACAGCTTTGCAAATGAACTTTTTACACCGGGTTTGATGATAACATTTAAATGAGGCAGGAAAATGCCCATCTTATTTGATCGTAATGGTCATTATATTAGTGAGCCATAATGGTTGGTATCACATGGTGAATGAATCTACATGTATTATGGATTTAAAGGGACAATGAGGACTGTATGAACAGTGATGGTTCAAGTAATATCATTTGGCTTACTGTACATGTATACATGTATAATGGGCACTTGGATGTGTATGAAAAAAGAAGTTTCATGATTAATCTTTTTGCAGTTATTGTACAAATTAAACTGCTGCAAAACTACATGTATAGCATTATGATGCATACAACAAAACACATATCAATATGAATTTTGTTGATAATGGCATCTATCATATTCTAAGGCAAAATGTCATATTTAGCAAAGCTTCAAAGGTTTTTCTGTTCAACACCATACATGTACATATTTGTAATGCATACATATACATATACAATTTTAATGCAATGTTTGAAAGGACGTTTGTAAAGTAAACAATATCATTTTAGCCAGTAGTAACTCAGTTTGTAATTTCATGGTTGCTGTGTACCAAATGACACATGATAATGTAGTGCCAATTCACAAATTAGTTTGAAATTACAGCAATAATTCTATTTTTCCTCGAACAAATGATTTATTTCACAGTATTCAGGTGTGGGTGGGGGTTGGTATAGGGATTTTGGAGATGAGAATTTGGCTTGGAAAAAAGTGGGAGATGGGCAACAAACATTTGGGGAGATGGGAAGATGAGTATGTCACACACGTAATATGGTTCTGCTTGAATTATAATGGCTATTTTTGTTGTTGTTGCAGGGTTATACGGATGAACCCATATCTAAAATTCTATGCAGTGTGGAAGATGGTCCTGTAGTACAATTAGATAGGTAGGTGTTTGTTGTTTTAAAGTACTGGTATGTGTAATGTTATTGCAAATAAATGCAACCAAAATGTCGTACCACCAAGTATGTTCAAGAATGGGCTGCAGAAATGTTTGCAATAAAGGTGCTTTGTTAAGCATGTATCATGTCCGCCTGAGCACCATCCTAAAATTCAGCTGCAGGAAGTCTTAGTTGTTCAACAGACGCACAAGGACCTGCGATGGTTGGGCAACACTCTAATGATGGCCAAATATGATAGCAAATTACCACACAACCGTAAAACTTTGTGCACCACCTGCATGAAATCATGTGAATGGATACAACATTGCGCAACACTCGTATGATGTAAGATTTTGAGAATCTATAGATGCACCAATCTGCGATTCCTAACTGAATTTTAAGCATGTTCAAAATTCATAACTTGCGATCCCAATTCGATATACAACAGAGGGGACCGGTGATGCGAGTTATACTGTTGATCATGCGAACCTTTGCAAAAGTGGTTGCCAAGCCGTCTCTAACTGCTCACCATGCAATTGTGAAAAGGGTTTAATTTTCTTATTTTCTTTTCTTCTCTCTCTCGTTTCTATGGCAAGCAAGCTCGTACCCACTGTGAAAGACCATGGAAAATTATATTGTTATAGAGATGGTCACCTTATTGAAGTGAATATTAGTACGAGTGTATGCTTTAATACCACATACACACTGCAGTGGTTCTTTCCAATTAACTATATTATACAGTCAATGCACATTGATTCACTCTGGTGAAACAATATCCTTTTTTATTGATCATCTCAGCTAAGGCAAAATTAATGATCGGGATATTTTTCCTTTGTCTATTATTATTCATGCTAATTATTTCCATAGAATGATTTTTCGTACAATGGTTTTTAAAATATTTATTTTTATTATTTTTTAGCTTCAATGAACCTAAATATTTGTCTAACTGGCTTCCTACATATAGTAGACCACTGTTCGAAAATTCAAAATCATTCTTCTATTGGTACATGCAAAAGAAGTCTACATACAAAATAATGATGAAGGATAAACTGACCTGTTGGTCCATGGCAGGTGGGACCTGCTGGTGACGGCCAACCCTGCAGTGCCCTTCACTCCGGGGCCGCAGAATGGTGAAGAGGCCTCCTTCTGCTCCCTGCCGCTCGACGTCATGAACAACTACTTCAGCCTTGGGGCCGACGCACATGTCACTCTTGTCTTTCATGAATCTCGAGGTGTGTAATATTCTAAAGAATTTTATTACCTGCCTGACTAATTGTAACTGTGAAATAACTGCATGCTCACTTTTACAACTATTCAGTATCATTATGGTATACATGTACAAAAATGTATGTGGTCATCGTGTAATGCTTGTCAAATTTCCTATGATGTTCAGTTTTATAAAGCCTTAATTTTAAATGTTAATCGAAATACTTTCAAACAGGCACTTGATATCAAATTATATTTACAGTACAGGTCCGCTTATCCGGACCCCTCGAGACCTTGGTGAGATGTCCGAATTAGCGGGCGTCCGAATATCACGGTGGTGACCCATAACTATTCTGATAGACCATGACATGGGCCATAGTACGAGTAATCGAACAAGTATCGAACGTTTTTGGCATATTTCTGGACTTATAACTGACAAGTAACCTAATACCTTCCATTTATAATCAATATCCATTGTACATTTATCAAGATTATTATAGTAATCAACACGTATTGACCTCTAGAAACAATATTTTTTAAGTTTCACTATCGGTTTATTATTTTCAATGGCGACAATAGCATAACGACCACGTGCTTCTAAATATGCATGACCGCGAACTTTTTTATTCTGATTGCCATAACGTTCTTAAATTAATTAATATCTTGCTTATTTTTCATCTGATTTTGAAGTTTAATACATGTATTTAACGAGAAAAAGGTCTAGATTATGAATTAGATATTTATTTTACAATCAAAACAATGCATTATCCGGAAAACAACCGGTAAAATATCTGCAACATATCGGCCCAATTCAAACCTGTTTCTTGTTAAAGATCTAGATCTGTGACACGATTTAGTCTTCATCACCCCATAAAGGACCGGTAACGTATCTTAGATTATCAATAGAAACCGGGTGACGAGGCTATCGCTATTTGCTTGCCTATTCGCGATTTTCCCCCCTATTTGCAATTTTTTCAGTGAAAATATTTTAATACGATGTTTGAGTTTGTAAAAAATGGGGCCAAGATTTCACGTCCGGATAAAGCGAATTTACGGATAATCCGGATTCGGATATTCGGACCTGTACTGTATTGTTTAGATGCCATTTCCACAGCATTATTACAGCATTTCTGCAGGACTGTAACGTGTGCATCGTGATATATTCTTTCAGCTTAAAGATTGTGTAAAATAAGTGTAATAATTTACCCTTTTGAAAACAAAAGGAAAAAAGTTAACTGATGATAGGCCTCAAACATGAATGGAAGTGTGCATGGCAAATCATTTGAATACATCATCTTATATGGATCTGTAATGCAAAGGTTGAATCTTTCGAGTTTAAGAATGAATACATTTCGATCAAACTACATATGCTCTCAATCTGCATGAAAACTATTAAATATGTGTGCTCAAAGAATCTTACTTTAAAGCTTTGGATATATTTTGTTACATTTTGGGGACAGCTATGTACATATATTACTTAGAGCGACTCTGCTATATTGCATCTAAGCTATTGCTATCTATTTCCAAAACAGTAACAATATGAGACCGAATGCCCTTTTCGCAGTAGACCAAGTACAAAGACTAAAATAAAAATGTGCAATGTATCAATTTACACCAATTCACACATTTTATTTTAATTATCTCTTCAAATGCAACTAGAGTTACAGGTGCATTGCAGTCTATGGACTAATAATGTCATGAATCCAGAACAAGTTTAATTACAGCGTGGTCACGAACATGTACACAAATACAGCTCTATAGATGAATTTCTACATGCTAAAAGCTGCTTTTCCTTTGTTGTGTGAAATATATCACATGTTGAGGTCATTGTTTGGCAAAGGGGCCGGTATCATAATAACGTGTAAAAAGCAAGTGGGTGACAAGTGTCTATACTTTATTGACAAGAGCAAGTTTGTGATCAATACATTTTAGTGAACGCTCTCATACTGTAATCTCTGAGCACATTTGATTAAAGTGTATATTAGGGTGTATCTGTCAACACTACTCACATAGGAATAAGGTGCTATTAAACTATACCCTGTAGAGTTATAAACAGCTGTGCTCCTCATATGAGCAATATGTTGATGCATAATATACTTCTATTATAACAAAAATAGGGCTATTACATGGACATTTGGAACCTCTAGCATGATAGAATTTTAGAGTTACAGTTTAGATATATAAATATGTGTTATATAACTAAATGTCCGTATTCAATTAAAATTACAATGTCAATAGATGCTAAATTCTAAGGCTAATAAAAGTGAGAAATTATGCCACTAAATTCTAAGGCTAATAATATACATTGTAGTTATGATCATTGAGGCGCTCTGCCTGTGGACATCAGTAGTTAAGAATTCTAACACCTATGAGTGGTAAACACAAGATATACCATACCAGGTAGTTGACAGAATATTTGCTTCAACAGTTAGGAAATTTATGAAAATTTTGCTTGCCTTTCAACTTCAGACATAATCTTGTAGGTGGCTGAAAAATGTTGAAAAATGTTGGATTGTGTTGAACATTCTGACATTAAATATTCTCCCCATTGACAGCAGAAAAAAGTCTGTGTTGACTTGTATTTCAAGGAGCAAAGTAGATTGTGATGAAAGAGAAGTGTATACAGATTACTAAATGCAGAGTGTTACATAAGTAGGCTTCACAGGTGTCTCGTTACTTCTCTTATCTATAAAATAAAAAAAAACTGCCAGTATTTTTCTTATGTACGTTGCCATCCATATGAGTAAGTCTTCCAATAACATCATTAAAAATATTTTTATGCTGGCAGAAGATTGAATTTTGGAAATATTCTTACAAGTTGTTGTACATGTATTATTTTATGTGTCTTACATTTATATCCATAAAACCAATGAGAAATGAGGTAGTTAAAATTCAATTTTAAGATATCATACAACATGTAGCACAACTATCTAGAAAGATTAAACAAGCTTTATTAAATTAATTTCTTTTTTCAGAAGCTAATCCTGAAAAGTTCAACAGCCGTTTTAGAAACAAGATGTTTTATGCTGGTGTGAGTATTTCCTACGCATCAAGGAGATGAAATAATAAGATTGTCAGATAATTTCAATACGCCTAGTATGTTGTATTTCAAGTTTTTAGTAAAACATTGGAAATACAATGTATGCATATTTATTTTGAAAGGATTTTTTCTGCCTTGAAAAAGTATAAAGGGGTTTGTTTTTATTATCTGTATGAACTCTTATTTCTTGTTGACTTAAGGAAAAAAAATAAGTGAAAGAAATCAATCACTATTGAATTACTAGCAATGTGATGCAAATTTTAATGGAAATAAAATCTGCGGAAATAATGGTTATAAGTAGTAACATTACAAAAGCAGGCTTATGACCGCAGCATATTGTTTGTTATTTTTAGGCTGGTGGTAAAGATGTTCTCAAAAGAAGTTGGAAAGATCTTGCTAACCACATCACAGTGAAGGTCAGTGTTTGATCAAGTATTTATATCCAGTTTGGTTTTTTGTGTGAAAAATGATGTCAGTAAAGATCCTATCATGTCTGCTAAAGTAAATTTTCTGTTGTACTCTATCTTTATAGTGTATTAATAACGGTCAACATACATGTAGGAAAGAGTAGAATGCCTAAATCTGATATGTATGAAAAAATTGGCAGACGGTTTCATATAAACTTGTGAAATGTGTCTTTGACATTTCCAAAGAGAAACAAAATATGTCCAAAAAAAGAACAATCAGGAGGCCAAATGTGTCAGATTACTATATAAATAATATTATGAATTTCTACAAGCTAGAAATTCTTCCCTATGCGACAGAATTGTGAAACCTACAATGTATTAATATGGAATCTTGACTGCAAGTGCCATTTCTAGAGGAAGAATAAAATGGAGTGATGATAAAAAAAGAAGACTGTCCATAAAATTCATTAAAATTCATTAAAATCATGGTACATGTACCTAATCCTCAAATTAATAAATTTTCTGTCTCTCTGATGCTGTTTCTCACACAGACTGAAAAAATACAAGTTTTATGTCAGTGTTCATTATTATGCAAATCAACCAGAGTAATAAAGATCACAATTTAGATTGGGCAAAAAATGGCATAGCATTTCTATGATTTTTATTTTTATATCCATTACCATTTTTTAGTTACGAAAGAAAATGTTACTCTATGAACTTGCTGTCAGCATATTAGGATGACTATACTATTGCATAATGCCACTACAGTGAGAAACCAGAGAAACTCATAACGTAAACAGACACTTCTCTCATAGGTCAGCACAATGGCTCAAATGTGCTGAATGAGCTATGAAGCTATGAAGCTATTCAATGAATATACTTGTGACCTGAGGCTTTTAACACTAGAACATACTAAGTTTGTGCTTGGCATTTTATTTTTCACAAGTGACAAACATGCATTCATTTCTCTTCACAAATGTCTTAAACTAAAGACTCATAAAGAGTAAGAAAATGACTAGCAGGTTTGCATTCGTGGAGACACAGATAGTTAAAACTGCATGCTCGTAATTTTCTTAGGAAGCATTGTATTCAAGATGTTAATGAATTATTTCAGTGTGATGGAAATGACATGACCTCCAAGATTAAAGACCTGAAACTACACTGCCTGTGTTTTCTTAACATTCCAAAGTAAGTTGGTTTTTTAAGCGTAAAAAAAAGCTCCGTCAATTGTTTTTTATATATGGAAAAGTAATTATCAAGGAACTTTGAGAGAACAAAACCTTTAACTTTACAGATGTTATTCAAATAAGATATTGTCTATGTGTTTTGTGGAAGTATTTTTCTATATTCTTGTTTTAGATATGCAGCTGGTACCTCACCGTGGGGTAATCCAAGCAGCGCTGGCAGCAGCAACTTTGAACCTCAGAGACATGATGATGGCTACTTGGAAGTCATTGGGTTTACGTCTGCCTCTTTGGTGAGTCCCATCAGCATCAACAGTGCTATATTGATCACAAACACTATTGAGTGCAGCCTGGGAGGTCATGTCATATAGATTAGTGTAGATTATTGGATCTCCCTGCTGGAGAAATCTTCTTCTTTTGCGAATTTACTCCATTCCAACATGTGCTATGTCAATGATCGAAGCACAGTTGACATTTATAGCCCTAACAGATCTAGGTTTTTGGAAAAGGGGGAACAGCTTTCAACAATTT
Source organism: Streblospio benedicti (assembly GCA_019095985.1). NCBI lineage: Eukaryota > Metazoa > Annelida > Polychaeta > Spionida > Spionidae > Streblospio > Streblospio benedicti. The sequence continues at coordinate 42,107,590 of CM032666.1, forward strand.
CAAAGGTTTCGTATGTGTGACCAATCGAGACAAGCCAAAAACCCCATGAAAATGAAATATTTTGATGGAAAAAGCGCCCTGCAACCCTACCCTTGGATCTGCCTAAGAATAGGACATTAAATGACTAACCAGCTACCTGCAAAGATACCATGCTCTGTTAAAACAACAATGTATCTATGTCATCATTGGAACCGAATAGTATCCTCCATTCAAGAATATTGAATTTATTAAATTCAATGCCAAGTCAAATCTCGGTGAGCAAGTAGAGGAAATACTGGTTAGATATTCTCTAAATATGATTCACGTTCACTGGAGATCATATGAAGCAGTCTTAGCCTGACTTTTTAAATGAATATAAAGTACTACATTGTAGTTAAACTCAATTTATGATACATCTAGTACCTAGAATATAATCAAGATGTGATACAGGAATATTTAGGCAAGTTCAAGAAATGCTGAGTTGATACATGAAATACCAAAATTTAGACACCAGGAACTTGATGATTTTAATACTGTCTTTCAAAAATATGGATCGATTGATTGATTGATTGATAATTTATTATAGTGTTACACATAATTGTCACTTATGATTTACTACATGAAATTAATACAAAAAGATAAATAATAAATATCAGTTTTTAAATAAGCGAGGTGTTTTTTAAACTGCTGTCACACCGCTCTATTCAGTAATAATGATCAAGTAACGTTCAAGTGTGTTTATCCATTGTCATCTTAGTTATGTTGACGTTATGTTGACGTTAGGTACCAGTTCAGTGCATGCTGTTGGTCATCGGCTGTTTTTGGTCGTTTCAACGGTTTATTTTAAACATGCTCAAAATTTCTGAACTACCATTTCCCTGCCAATTAACCGTTAACTGGTGTTTCACATTGATTCTGTGCTAGAAGTTTGACTTTAGTTGTTGACGTTGCTCGTCGGTTTATACACCATTGCATTGGTTTGGTAAAGTTTAAGTAACTGACACTGAACGTGAACATGGCGGTCATCTAACTGTCATATGACGCACTTTACATGAAGTAAATTATTTTAGAACTACCTTTTGACTTCCACACAGTTATCCCAAGACTACTAAGTATTAAAATCAGTAGGTACCCAAAGCTGACTCAAAGCACAACTAACGCATAGTGAACTGCCATTGGGTGGCTAGTAAACACAGGAACATTGTGTCTTTGTTCTCATTCAGCACAAAGATCATCAAACATTGGGAATTCGTCAACGCACAACGAACGTTTAAGACTACAGCATCAATTTAGATCATCGTTCAGGGAACTGAGCAGTGGTACACCACTTTTTCATATACGTGTACATAGAGTATGAAGGGAGATTAACATTTCTTCGATTTAAAGGGATGCTCGACCTATGTGAGCTTGAATATAATGTATGTCCAACTTTATTAATATTTTGACATATAATGCCATTTCACTGTTATTTGTGTACATAGATATCATGGATATGTACGATCTAGATTGTTGTTTTTGATAGAAATCTGTATTTTTCTCCGACACAGGCTGCTCTACAAGTGGGTGGCCATGGTGAACGTCTCTGCCAGTGTCAAACCGTAGAACTAGTCACTACCAAAACCATACCTATGCAAGTGGACGGTGAGCCTTGCCGTCTCCAGCCATCTATCATCCAGATCTCCCTGAGGAATCAGGCAAACGTCATACAAAAACCTAAGAGAAGAGGCTCAGTACCAACAGGAAATGAGTAAGTACATGTAGCTATATGTGTATATATATGCTAGTATTTTAGTACCATTATGTTTGATGTTCATTTCAAATAGTGAAACTATGATAATAGTAGCAGGAACCGTACATGCAAGCAGATAGTTTGATGATAGGAAAAACATAATAGATCATATAGTGCATGCTACTTGTACGTGTTAGCTGCTACATTGTGCTTGTACTATATCTTATGCTGAGATTTGACAATGTACATGTACTGTTAAGGAAATTTTGTAATAGTACATCAGTATTATGTGTATACTTTTGATAATCAATCTTTTTATGTGATTATGAATGAGTATGGTTGCCTTTTCCTGTTACTATTATGCATTGTTAAGAATTCTTCACAGCATCTAGATTGTTTGTTTTTTATTGCCTTCTTATGACATACTTGTCAGCAGGCATTAATTTTCTTACGGAATGCCCACCAATGTTAATTGTTAAAATCAGCACAAGCACTACTTAGCTCGATTATGTCAAATTTAATTTCTTTACCAAAAAGGATATTCTTTCTATTTGATTTCTACTTCATTTGAGTAGGTTATATTAGTCGGTGTCTTTCTATGAAGCTGTAACTAGGATTATATGTAGTATGCAAAAGTGTAAATTCATATTACACATAGATGTACAATGTGCCAAAATAGTTCCTGACAACAGACTGGTGGTCTCCATTCTCTGAAGTTTTGACTGCAACTACCGCCCAAAGGTGTTGTTACATACAATATCTATTGTACAATCATGTTTACACTTCTCTGATTAGTCTAAACTTTACAGTCAATATTTCATAGATTAAGCAGCAAAGTGCATGCATGTGTTGTTTACAAAGCATTGTATTTAACACTGCTTTTATTGCTAGGGTCCATGTTACCATTAGTGACACATTTTAAACGTCTATTGAGAATGCACGAGGGTCATGTATAGAAATTAAATGACTGGACACGTACTGCACCATTATTTTCTATCCATACTTTGGATTTGGCACAGTCCATAATCGTCTATGGTTTGTTGCAAGACCATAATTTTTATGGAATTCTATCTTGTCTCGCACTGTTCTTTTAAATTTTTTTGTTTTAGGCTGCCCTATTTTTACTAGTAAGTAGCAGATCGATATTGTAAGATTGTTGTTTCATTGCATGGAATTTTTTTTTTTGATAATTCTTCTCCATTAATACGGCCTTTCAACTGGCAATTAGTTTTGATGTTTAGGTGACATACAGGAGTCAATAACGTTCATTTTTGATAATTCAGAATGTTCATAGCTTCCATACAATCGTTCATATTAACATTATGTTAGAATCACAGAATAACTTTGATATTTTATGTATTACTGCATCAATTTGACTGAACAATCCATCTTCCATTGGCCACTCGAGCCACAAATGTACCGATGTTGATTGCGCAGTAATGCCTAATATTTCAAAGTTTTATGTGTTTGTTCTACCATGTAATGGTAGAATAAACATAGGTCTGTTTCTTTTAAAATTTGGTATGCATAAAAATCAACTTTAGGTACCCTCACTTAAAGCTAACTAAGACTCTGCAAAGTTGTGTAACAACTATCATGCTAATGAATTAAATGTACATGTGTATTACATGTATGGTTTCGACAATATTTTTGTTGTAAAATGAAAACAAGTGTGCATTGCTTGTGATTGATTGTTGTCTGTAATATAAAATATTCTACATAAAAATGTGTAAATCATTTTAGATTTAACTTGCTTTTGTGTGTATACCATAAAAGACGGACTGTCCTAATATAACAAGGCATCAAAATGCTAACCTGCAAAGCCTTTAGCTTGGATTGTATAATAACCATTTGATAGGACAAAGAATACATACAATAGTTGTGATTTTACAAATGCAGACCATTTACATTATAGATGTCAATCTTTGCCCATTTTGATATTCAAAGTTTCAGCCATTTTTATGTTCCAAGAGTCAAAGTTTTGCCATGTAAGCGACACCACTTTGTTATGTGTTGTTGAGCTGTAAAGTTGTACGCTTCAAAGCCTCGGTTTTTACAGCAAAGCATTGAAGCATTGAACTACTATACATGTAGGCTAATTAAGAAATAATGTATACAAGTAATCTCGTATGAACGAAATTAGTTGCATGTTAGTGTGAACTGAATGGTTCAGTATTGGAAATAACCTTCAAAGGTATGGGTAGACGAATGCAGCTTTGAATTTTTTACCCATTCTGAACTCTTACCCATAATGATAAGGCAAGATCACATCTAATTTAAACACGTTGCAGCACCTTTTTGAATAGTTTTTGTATAATATCTATCAACACGCCATATCATTACCTAGAATATATAGTGAGCCAGCATAAAGTTCCAAAGGATTTGCATATCAAATAGCACCACTATGTAATTCTCTAAACATCACAAAGATGAGAATTGAGGGGAAAAAACATCTTGTGGTAAATCTCAGGGTAAATATCAGGGTAAAACTCATCTGCAAATGAAATGTGAATATTTTGTACTTCATAGCCTCTGAGATTACCGTGTGTATAGCTAGATATAATCTTAGATTATATTGTGTTCAACGAAAGAAATATATTTGTATATTTACTCTTCTACCTCAGAAGCTTACTGAATAAACAGCAATAAGATATTCCATTTAATAAACTTTGATACATGTATTTTGAATTATGTTATATTATTGAATTGATGTAGCCAACCATCTGCACCTGAGCGATTACGTGTGCAAGTGAGTGTGATCAGCATGTGTGACTACGAGGCACTGCATTATGAGAAGGAGCGTCTCAGGGATGCATGTAAGTACAGCCAAATATCATATTATGAATATATTTCATAGATATACAAGTACATATTTAGGTAAGAAAGTTTAACCTGTGATGTTTTAGCAATTAATTAATCTCTTTGGAATGTTTTGCGGCAATGTTTTCTGTGTAGTTGAGTTAAGTGTGGTGATTTGGCAGTACCATGATACATATTTGTCACCAATCAGTGATTACATTTTAGGCAAAAGGTTAGTTTTATCATAAAAACTTTTGGGGTGAAAATTCAATGTCTTTTGCCTAGCAAGTTGTCTGTGATATTTTTTTAATTAAACACATTACACTACGTCTTTAAATTGCAAATTGTGGTATTACTGCCAGAAAGAACCTCAGGATGTTGGTAGCACTCTACTTTATAATTAATAATAAATCATTATTTAAATTTTAGTATTTCAGCTTGCACACTTTCTGATAAAATTGTGATATTTGTATTATTCCACTTAACGATACATCATTGTATTTATTTTTCTGTTGTTACAGCCATTCCTTTGGGTATTATTGTTGTGGAAACGGATGCAGATCTTGAACAAGTTAGGAAGCATATCAATAATCTATATGACGTAAGTCTCCCAAAGATTTTTTATTCTATATAACTCATAATTCAAAATCTTTAAGATTACCACATATTATCCTTATATATGTAGGAGTATTGCTCTTTATTTTATGTTAAAACATTGGCAATTTAATACTACATGTACATAAAATGTAATTGTTAGTAGAATAAGAATGTACATTCAGAGAACTAGTTTTAAGTAAACTCATCTTGCTGGTTGTACACTTCTTATGTAGAATCTAATATATATGTAGAATGGGTTGGTTGTGATTGGTGTTATAAAATTTTCAGAAAATGTATACTCTCACCCAGAATATTTGATTTATAATTTCTTTTTTGCAGGATCTGCACAAGATCTAATTCACTATTTGAGTATTACTACTTGCTTTTGTGCTAAAAATCAGCCAAACCTGGATAGCTTTCACCAATTCCATTGGCTTCATCATCTAATGACTTTGCCGCCAAAAGGTTAATCGTCACGTGATAGTGGTGTTACGTCGGGCGGCGGCTGGCAGGATGTTGCTGTAGATTGGAACATAATTAAAAGCGTGGTATATACCCTTCATCACAGAGCCAGCACAGTGATAACCGAAGATGCTGACAAAGAAAGGAGCGCAAACAATGGTCGAGGCCCTGAAAAAGTGTGGGTATCCAGAATGGGCAATTAAAAGAGGAGCTTCCACCACACAGAGAGATAAGACCAATAAGAAGAGCGAGAATACTGAAGATACCAAGAAACCATGGTGGGTGTTCCATACATCAAAGATTCTATCCGAGGCAATACGGAGAATTATGAAGGACTATGGCTGTGCGGTTTATTTCAAACCAAAAACACTATCGCCAACTTCTCTGTTCTCCTAAAGACCCGGCCAAGAAAGAAGAGATTTGTGGAGTGGTCTATCAGATCAACTGTGGAGGAACCAGGACCCAGAAATGCACTAGCACCTATGTGGGAGAAACTTCAAAGACATTGAAAACGAGGTTTGACCAACATAGGCGCCCCAGCAGCACTTCATCACATGTATCTCTGCACCTCCACCAACCGGACAGAGAAAGCCACACCATCACAATGGACAACATCAAGATATTGGACCGTGATCCGTGCACATTCGAGAGGAAGATTAGAGAGGCCATTCATATCAGACGCCTCAAACCGGACCTCAACAAGAATGTGGGGGCCGCGGAACTGCCGGCAATCTACAGCAACATCCTGCCAGCCGCCCCCGGCGTCACACCACTATCACGTGACGATTAACCTTTTTGGCGGCAAGTCATTAGGACTGATGAAGCCAATGGAATTGGTGAAAGCTATCCAGGTTTGGCTGATTTTTAGTTAAAAAGCAAGTAGTAATACTCAAATAGTAAATATAATCTAGATGAATAGTCCTTACTAGTAATAGTCTACATAAAGATAGAATAAGAATGTACATTCAGAGAACTAGTTTTAAGTAAACTCATCTTGCTGGTTGTACACTTCTTATGTAGAATTTAATATGTATGTAGAATGGGTTGGTTGTGATTGGTGTTATAAAATTTTCAGAAAATGTATACTCTCACCCAGAATATTTGATTTATAATTAAAACCTTTTTTGCGGGATCACTTGCTAAAACCTTCTTGGGCTTTTGTTCACTTGCTCTATCATCATTTTGGTGATATATATAGATTTTTGTATATTTATATATATAGTACCTATATAATATATATATATATATATATATATTATATATATATATATATATATATATATATATATATATATATATATATATATATATATATATATATATAATGAATAAGTTATAGAAATTTCAATTTGCAGATAAAAGTAAATAAATTTTTGTTTATTCCAAATGTACATTTTCGACCTAGCTGTCTTATCCTATATATGTATATATATAAATTTGTGTGGTTATTAAAAATACTAACATCAGAATCTGATATTAGATTAAACATATGAGACCAATCTGTTCTAAATTGTTATCCACACAGCTATGATGTTTTATTACAGCAACAACAGCAGAAAGGTTTTTTCGAATAGATCGTGGTCAAGAACATCTACATTATGTGTCCGACATCTCTTCAGAGGATCTCTACATCTTGGACCCAGAGATCACAAAGAGTCACATTCGTAATGGAGCACTTATAAGGTACAGATATATGGTAGCAAAGTATTACTAATATTGTATGTGTTCACTTTTAACCTCCAGGTATTTGACTCGATTCACTAATATATGTAGGTGATTACAAGAATCCTGTTTCTAAATTTCTCTCCCCTTCATGAATATATTCAGGAACACTTTTGATAGAAAATAAATATCAACTTTAACACTTCATTTCAAACATTGGTGATAGTAATTTCATTTGTATTTTATCCTGTGAAATGTTCCAGTAGCCTCATTGTAAAAGTTCCCCCAGTTATATTCAATGGTTATATCTGTTACTGTATGTATATTAAAACTAACACATGACACCATATTCCTAGATAGCACCTGCTAAATTACATCTTGATTATGCTATGATTTGCTCTCTCCAAATTTTCATATATTTGTTGCTATGAATTGATTCTTTTTAACAATGCTTCGTTTGCACATACCTTTGCCACATCTTGCAGCTCTATTACGAGCCACCATTCAAGTCCTTTGTTACAAAGTGATGTGAACTGTACCCTGAGCCCACCAACAGCAGTGATTGTACAGGATGCAGAAACTGCAGACAGGACGTCAGACAGTGAACTCAAATTTACATTTACTTTACCAGTGACTCCTCCCAGAACGCCTGGGTAAGAATGCTGCGTGGCATGCTGCATGAGTGCTTACATGTATTTCATTGATGTCTTTGAATTTTGGATGTGTTTAGAACAATTTTTGAAATGACAGATTTCATTATCCTTCTTGTAGCCCTATATAGTTGTAATAGATTTCTCACCCATCTAAAATGTGTTTGTTTTTTTCCAAAGAGATCTGATACGCCTCTGTTTCTTTCTATATATTATATTATGATATTATTTTATTTCAAGTATTTTCTGGAGAAATAAATATACTTTATTATTTTACAGTCTAATTGTTCATTTGTGTAATTGAATATATAATCTCTTAAAGTTCTACTACATTGTATTCACTTTGAAATATCTCTTATTTTGTAATTCTAAATCATTAATGCTCAGATAGTTTTTATTGCTGTTATCAATATTTATATTAGTCTTTATCTAATTTTTTACAATGCCTTTTCAACGAGATTTATTATTGTTTTGAAATTTCTACGTTTGATCTCATCATAAACGCACCATTCATTTTAGAATGCTTTTACTCTATCCCCCTTTAATTAGTCTCTGTTTCATTTCTTCATGTAAATTTAAATTTTAAAAAGTGGTGAATCCCTCAATAAACGCCAGTGGAATTTATTTTTACGCTAAATATCTGTTAGTGGCAAGTGAGCCTTGAATGTCTAACATACCAATTGTACAATTTGTACGCCATTTGTCGCTATCATTTTTATTTTTTGTTATACTGTAGTAATGTTTCTTTAAAATGACATTCTAGGTTGGAAGATGGAAAAGATTTGATGAGCACAGAAAACTGCTCATTACTCCCACCCAGTCCTGGATCGAACAACAGGTGTCAACACTGTTCTGCATGATATTAGTGTTATTTAGACATACATGTATTTCTGTTTTCAGTATTTTATTTATACACTGTATTTATTAAACGAGAAAGAAGTTCAGTAAGTCAAAATTGATACTGTATCAAAAATAGTTTACCGGATAATTTGCACAAGCATACATCTTTTATAGTACATGTACATGTATATCATGTATATTCTGGTAGCTTCTTAGTGAAATATTCACAACTGATTATGTTCTCATATAAATTGAACCATTTGAAACTTATTGAAAACAAACTTGTCTATTAATTTATCAAGTATATTTCTTCAATTCTGTGGGTATTTTGGTTGAAAGTGAGTACATTTTGTATACTTTACTTCTATCATTGAACTTCTTCCTATTTTTGGTAGTAAAAAGTAAAAGGAGGAAAATTCAGTGTAAATGAATATATATGCATATTATCATGTTGCAAATATATTCAACTTCCCCTTTTATATTAGTAACTGTGATTACATAACAGTATATTGAATTGAGATTTTTTAATGCATTCTTTTACAATGTAGAATCGTCATAACACCGTCAGTACCACAGTGGTATTGGTATAGTATTTTTTTTAGATTAAAAATATTAACTGTTATATAGTCAATCAACAATGCTTAACCTGTAAATGGAAGTAGTTTAGAACATTTTGGGTCTCTTTTACAATGGTATGGCAATCTTGTAAGATAAGCATGTGCATGTAATGTTTAACATGTATTTGCAATTAAGCAAGCATCTAATAGAACATTCTTTCTTGTAACGCTTCGTTAACGAGAATTTCTATGAGAGGTGCGTAGTTGGCGCATCCATTTTTACAATTTTGACTGTTAATTTTGTAATACAACTACATGTATTGGTAGTACTGAGGTAGCTTTAAGATATACATGTATACCTCTCAGGTGCCATGACATGGCTGGGACCATTGGCTTCTCTCTGTACTATTAAAACTTAAGAGAGAAGAAAATAAGAAGTCTGTATAATCTGGGCATAAACCTACCACAGTGCAAGAGCCCATGAATGAAATCAAAATAAAATATTATTGATTTTTCTTATATTTCACATTTTAAGCTGTGAAAGGCATACAAAAGTGTTGATATTTAATGTTACACAGAATGGTCTTGCATGGGCTTTTATATATTTTGTAGAATTCAGCTGACAAATGCTACTTTTAACCATTTTTATTTTTGTTCATAGAATGCCAGTAATAGGAGTTTTTGGCAGGTGATCCCCATTTTACTTTGGATGTTACATGCTTTCCTACTGATGTCAATTTTTTTTTTGTAATGTGTTTAACGTTGTTACATCACATAAATCCCAAGAAAAATTGCAATGAATAAATAACTGATAATTCAATTTCAGATTCTATTTTATTTCATCAATATGTGTAAAATGATATTTAAATCATCAGGTGAATGAACTTTTCCATCAAAATAAGTGTTATTATGTATATTATTCTTTTCTCAAAACTATGGTTTTTACCTGGGTTTCAAACTTTTCCTTGTTATCTCGCCTGCATCAACAGGACAACTGGTGGCTGATACTCATTTGGCGTAACCATTTAGGTCACATGATACAAGTTAGGGAACGTTGGCAAGGATCTCTTTGCCTACGTTTCTGTTTACATGTAGGTCTGAGCTTTCCTCATGGATGTGAATGGCCTCATGTATCTTGTTCTTAAGGTCCTTTGACTCCTTGTCAAGGATCTTTCCAGCATTGCTGCGCAGTATACCGTGTAAATAGGTGTCTCTTCTCTGTCACATGTTGCCAAATCTCAGACTTCTGGTGTTTCCTGCCGATGTGTTCTTTGAAATGCGTATTCAATGTCCATGCACATTCACTGGGAAAGGCCAGACCTCAACCTTGAAGCAGGCAAAGAGATCCCGCAAACCTTCTTCAACTTGTATCCTTTTTACTACATGGTCGTGCCAACTGAAAATCAGTCACCAGTGACACTGTTGATACTTTTGAGATTACACCAAAATATTTGCAAGTCAGGTAAAAATCATGTTTCTGATAAAAGATTAGACAAAACCAGAATCCATAAGTAACCTCTATTCTAGAAAGCTAATGTTGTTTAGTTAATCGTTGTTTATTCTTTAAATGTTTTTAATGCTGTATCTGCTACTATAATCATTTTTTTTCAAGCTTGTTTGTAGCCATTGTAAAATTCATTATTATTTATTATACCAAAATGTTTATTATATCAGAAAGGATGTTTTTAATTGGCTCTTGTAAAAGTAATTTAGATACAAAAATTTCATGTCTAATGTAACTCTTTATTGACAAGCTGAACAAAATAATATATGGAAATCTAATAGCTTTGCTACACATGTACGTAAACATAGCTAGACCAATAGTTTCTCATCTTATGAGGATGTAAAGTACTAATTGTAACCCTGTAAATGCCATCAACTTTGTGGTAATTCATGTAATCTTTGACGTGGAGAAATACCTTGAATGAGAAGTTAACGTCTAATATTGCTCCCAGTGATTACAATAAGGAGCGGTTTCTCAATATATTAAACATTTTACTTGATCTTATTTACAGTTCTGAGCCTGGTTCCCCGACTGAGTTATCTGTTAAGAGATATCACATCAATGTTACGCCCATGGATCAAGTGGAAAAAAGACAACCAGTAGCGACAGGCAATGATAAATGTTCGTCACAGTATATGCAAAATATATTACTTAACCTAAAGCATAAATTACTTAATCTACAACGTAAGGAAATGTAAGCAAATGTGATTCAACGCAGGGTGTTTTAATTCATATATGCAAATGTTAATTAACATTGAATATGGATACATGTAGGCTACATGTACATGTATAGTACATTTTGCAGAGTTGCCAAGTATTCAGAAATTTCGGAATCATTCCGAAATATGAAGTCTATTCCGATCATTCCGACTGGAATCGAGAAATTCCGAAATTCAGGGGAAATGACTCAATATTTTAAAAATGGTACTTTTCCCCTTAAAATATTGATATTTTTGCTCGCAAATGGGCGCCGCCATTATTGAATGTACTCGATTGAACCATGCATCGTTTAAACGACGTCCACGGCTTTTACTGGCGCACAAAAATGCACTCGATTTAAATGATTGTAACAGAGATAGTCTCGATCAGCGAAGCCTAGTTTGTGCGTGCTGTCATTTATGCGGCAGACAGCCTCGACGATTCAGATTTCTATTGTCGTAATGCGCACCAACACGACCTCTCAACGGTATATGAAAGTAAAACTGAGAAAAAATATTGAAAATTAATGAATTTGTGCGTTCTACAGTAACGTAATGATGCAAAAACACAGGGATAAGTATTCAAGAAAATACAATGATATCACTTCAACAGAAAAGAGTGTGCATCACGCCCGATATCGTTTGATTTTAGTATCAAAGATAGTGGTGGATACGACATTGTCATTGTAGAGCATGAGCAATCAAAAGAGAACACATGGATATGGTGAAAATTCGTGGTGCATACAAGACATAACATGCATGATTATTGATGCACACGCCTGACTTTCTACGGTAAAGTGCATTTGCACATCCCATGTGCTCTTCCAACTCTACATGCATGACTACATTATCGGGCGGGGGGAGAGTGCTCTTATGGCAGGGGGTTTGGGGGGAAGGGGGGGGGGACGCGTATCCCCAAATTTTTCTTTGAAAATGTGATACATTCTTCTGCAATCCAGTGTATAATTGACAGCAAAATTGGGTACTTGAAAGACTTAAAATAGTCTCTTTTTTTTCAAATGTCCAACAAGATTCATTTCATCACTTTCAAAACTGTGTACTATGTAACATAGTTAAAATAAAATGGTTTGAAATCGTCATTGAGTTTTCCTTACTTTGAACGTTTTTACGCGAAAAGTAGGACGACCATCGTCCATACCCTTGTATTTTTTTTAATCAAATATGTTGAAACCAAGTTAATTGCACTTTTATGTGTATTTTTACTGTCCATTCACCCTTCTAAACACAGAACAGTGTTATAAAGTAGTCTTATTTAAATATAAGTTAAAAATACATAATAAACGTAAGATTCAGAAATTTTGACCCAAATTCAGAAATTTTGGCCTCTGGATTCAGAAATTTCAAAATTTGAGGTTGGCAACTCTGATTTTGTATCTTCATAATGTCAACTTTTAATAAACTGTTTATTTAATTATGTTGTACTTTTCTGCTACTGGAATATCTAAATAAATTGTCAAATCTTCATTATATTTAATATGTTAACAGTTTTCGAGACTACCGTCTACTTTTTAATCACTTTTCACATCAAATCATGTGTTTGAAAAGGCTCAAAAACTGTATTAACAAATTAAAAATAATGAAGATTTGAAAATTTGATTAGATATTCCAGTAGCAGATAAGAACGACAAAATACACAATGTAGACCATATGTTACAACCAACTACATAGTGTTATATTAACTTAAACTGTCATTTCACTGGATACAATAAGAAAACTTGTTTAAGCTTTCAAGCACTCGTACATGTATGGCCTTGTTCTCTATGACTATTTACTTTGACACCAATAGTTGGCATCTCACATCAGGATCTCTTGTTGGATTTAACAGCCGAGGCGCATTCCTCATGGTCCGCTTCAACTGGTAATCCTTAGAGTGAGAGGTCGTGTCTGCTGCCATATCTACATGTATTCAGGGAGGACGAATCATTTGTATGTAAATGGACTGCCTCACTCCTTGCTTAAACCATTAGAACGCAACACCTAGAAATTTTTACTATTACTACATGTGTTTGAACATTGTGACCATGTTCATCACCACCTATAATTCTAGGTAGTGCTTTGTTGTCTATGTTTCAGGAACCTAGTTTTCAGCATGTGTTTGGTTTAGCTGACATATAGGATGCAATGCAATCCTCATACGATATATGGTATATATAATATAGGTCCTAGAAAATGTTGTTTACCAACAGGGTTTCGGAGCTGTTAATGTGACAAAGAGATCCTGATGTGTGATGCCAACTCTTGGTGTCATAGTAAACAGTCGAAGTGAACAATCATTTTGATAAGGCCACAGTTGTTGTTTAAAGCTTTGACAAGTTTTCCTATTTTATGCACTAAAATGGCAGTTTAAGTTAATAATGTGATTATGATAACTGGATAGATGAATCTAAATAACTATGTAATATATTCATAGAACCCTTTTGATATTTTCAGTGTTGATAGATATTTCAAAGAAAGGAGAATTAAGAAAGGTAAAGTTAGTTTTGAATAATCAACACTTAATTATTACCTACACAAAAAAGCCACTAATACACTAATATATTGTATACCGGTAGGTTTAGTTCTGTGCATACAGCATTGAACCTAGGTTTGCCTGCTTGTAGTATCCTGTAGTAAACAACTTAGTACAGTTGTATTTTTATGAACAAAGAACCCAAAACAAATGAAAACACAAACAAACTGATAAGTGTTTACAGGTTTAATTGTTATGATAAACTACAGTACTATTTTCAGCTAGTGGAGCTACATCAAGGCGGAGCTGTTCTCACGTCTGTTGACCAATATGGGATGACAGCTCTGCATCATGCAGCAAGATTTGGACACAAAGATATTGTTAAATATCTCATAGATAATGGTACCAATTTATGTAAAATCTATATGTAATTATTTAATAGCTGAACTAATTCAAATGTATGTCATACTCCATTTGTACAAACTATTGAATGCTTTATGCAAGTATTTAAATTCCATGACATTATGCTTTATTATATACTTTTGATGTAATTTTGATAAAAAAAAATGGGTGTGCAAGCAGCTACATGTATGGCCATAAAACCTACATAGTCGCTTGATCTACAGCTTGCTGCTAGAACTTGTTCGTGATAGGTAATCACTTGCACAATGTGTTTTTCTTCCAGCTTCTCCGTCGTTACTGGATATGACAGACTACGAAAAGTAAGTTTACACAATAACAATAAGAATGATTTAAAATGATATACATCAATAAACATGCTAGGACATAGAAATAAGTCTGGTAAGCTCACAATAAGTTAGAAAAGCATAATAATCAAGCAATCATGTGATGAGTTCATCATGACTATGCAGGGGCCAGACTGCACTTCACAAAGCCGCGTGGTACCAGCGACGCACCATCTGCTGCATGCTGGTTGGTGCCGGTGCCTCACTGACGCGCTCAGACTTCCAGGGTAACACGCCACGTCACCAGGCACTTAAAGCTGAGGATAAGGAGCTGGCTGCCTATCTAGAAAGTAGGTTTTAGCAAATCATATACCAAACTATGTAATAACTTTGTCGCCATTAAACAGGTAACTGTAAAGAGGCATGGTTTAGTGATTAGATAGTTAATAAAAAATTGTCTATCTTCTCAATTTATGTGGACACATACTTAATTTAAGGTTGTTTTCTATTGTGCGTTGCAGGTCAAGAACATTTCCAGTTAGTTGTCTCAGAAGATCAAGAAACGGCAGTATAGTGTTAATGTTAACAGTGGATTTGTTAAAAGTGATTGTTTATTCCTTGTGTACAAATGTTGAAACAGATAATTGTGACCAAATATTGCAAGTTGATGGTGTCCGTATGAAAAAGGGCTTTCCTCAATAGCAAGAAATAGTTTCTGTGCTATTCCATACCCAGGTTATATTGTAGACTATTAATAACGTAGACCTTACATTTGTATATGTTCTGTGCTATTAGTGCTAGCTTCTGAGTGCTAATATCACAATTTTGTCACAATTTTGGTATGGTGATATATAAACAATTGTGTCTGTATTAAAATATCATATAGTATATGGTAAAAATGCTATTACTAGTTCAAATTACATTTATATTACATATTTATTTTGATACAGACACAGCAATATTAGATTATTTTTATACAGAAATGTTTTTGTTGAAAAGTGTTTCAATTAACTTATTTTAAATATTAGATAATGTATTAAGATTTTTTATATGAATATGGCATTGACTTATTCATTTGTCAAGAACGCAGGAAAACCTCCACATGACTTTTTCATGTACATGTAACTAAAACCGATATTACTTGTTCAATTAGCAAATCATTTCTTAAAAAGAAATATCTCATCAGAATTTTACACCAATATCAGTTATCAGAGTTATGAGCTATGGAGCATCTTCTTTTAACTTGAATACTGTATTTCCTCGTTTTAAAGCCTAAGGCCAGATAAAAGCTGGGTTACGTACAATTCTAAATGAACAACTGGTAAATGTCTTCATATTTAGCAACTCCTCCACCCAATGCAGTAATCTATGTACTTATGTTGAAATGCTTACTTCGGTTGAACATCACTGAATCAACATTTTTTCACTTTGGCTTTTCAATTCATTCAAATCACAGTATTCATTGACTGATACATATTGTAATGTTAATTAACACATAAACATGTTTTTGTACTGGGACTTATGTGCGAGCACGCCTAGCTACGTAATTATGAAAATAAAAAGAGATGACTATTGTTAACGGTTAGCATACAAGATGCTAACGACTTTATTGAATAATTAGTTGGGGTACATAGAAAATGACACATGTGTACAACGCCAATTAGACATGTTTTAAAAGTGTTTTTAAATTTAAAATAAAATTTAGTACCTACGCGTTTAAACTGGGAAGTATGGTATTGATATTGAAAGTTAATGCTACCAGCAGTATACAATTACAAAGTTCCAAATAGATTGGATGGCTAGATAGTGATGAATGTGAAGATGTGGTCTTGTTAATGTTATGTGTCAAGTCTTAAAGCACAGCTCTGTGATCTCTCTGTACATTTTACTTACATATGCACTGATGTCATTATATGGTTAGTGCAATTTGCTTCAATATTATAGTATACGTGTATCCTTTGCATCCTAATGGTATGTTTTCAACTTATTGCACGATAACAGTATTTGTAAATCTGTTACTAATTGTACACTCTTCATGTATGTCAAACAATGGTGAACATTGTTATATTGTATGTTAATTTAAGAGGATTATTGATTGACATTGAAATGTTAACTGTTGAAATGTTTTATGTATTGACTTTTTATCATAAATGTAATCTGTATATTACAAAATAATCAAGTGCTACCGGGTATATTAGACAGTGGTTTATTATTACACCAATGTATGAATAGATTTACACAAATGATGATTTAAAAGACAGATAGATGAGTTTGTTATTATTGCATATTTAACATTTACGCTTATGGATATCTTAGATTATGTTACACTGTATGTACATTGCTTAATCATATTTTCTGTATTGTTTAGTAGTTACTGGTACTTAAATAATTAAATGTGATATATACTATTAATTGTATTCTTAAAACTCTCTGTTGCTATTTGAAATGCATTCCAAATTGATTTTAAGAACCATGTAAATTATCAATGAATGTAATTATTCGGTTCAACCTGGGTTCCATTATTTGTGATTTGGAACCTACAGTTTGCTCTGCGGCAAGGCTTTCGCTGTTTTCTCAACAGCTTCTTCGGGCTGAATGACAATGTAAATTATGTTCTTTTCTTACATTGGTAGTGCAAAGTTTTGTAAGACACCTGGTTATGTTTTGCATATAAAAAAGAATATATCAGTAAATATTTGTGTCATTGCTTTAAGAAAGTCTTGTATGATAACATTTGCATCAAAAATGTTATTTCAATTGTTTGCACCATTGATTATTGAAATAAATTACAAAATTAAATGTCTGTTATGGTATTTATATACCAGGGTATTCTATTTATTATAAATTTTCGTGGCTCAGCATTTCATCAAAAATTGAATATTCGGCAAGAGCTGTAATATACAGTGTGTATGCAATTTGTATATTACAGCTATTATAGAATGCTTCCCAATCTTTAGATAATATTTATGTTCACAAGTACATTTTAACCAATAGAAATACGGATTAATATAATGTGTTGTGTTCTAGAAGATTTTCCAAGAATCATTAAGTGTACAACTGAGTGAGATTTTGCATGGTCAATAATTATTTATTGTGCGCTTATTTCAGCTTTTCAGTGTCTATAGCATTACTGTGATAATATGTTGTTAAGATTATTCATAATTCTACACTTACTTTCTTGTCGTCTTCCATGTATTTCATTTGAAAGGAATTAGTGTAACGACAGTGCAGCGTCCGTTGGTAGGACACACAAATGTAAAGAAATTAGAGAAATCAGCAAAATAAATACAGGTATATTGTAGTAACAATTTGAAAAAACTCTGAAGAAAATTACAATCATGATAATTTCTTGGAACGGCACAAATTATGAGACTCACCATTTATCGGAAATTCAAAACCAATGTCATAGTATGTCAAATGTACATGGGCGGGTTGTCTTTCAACAAAAACTAACAGAAAAATGGTAAAAACAATTACTGCTACTTCTTCACATGTTGAAAAGCAGAAAGAAAATCTGGAACTTTCAGAAGCAACAGGAGTTGTTTCATTCGTAACATTCATAAAAATTAAAAATGAGATTTCATCGTAGTGAAAAGACAACAATTTTAACATAATTCTTTACATTTTGCTTGCATGTCCTGCTGACAGAGTCACTACTATATTGAAAACTCATACATTTATAGAAAACTGACAGTTATGTATTTCTTATGTATGACTACCATGCTATAATTAGATGTATGTTGCAATTATCTTTCTCTCATCACAATTTTTCCAGTGTTTATACACTGGATAAGACCCAATTAATTGCGTCAATCCGACCGATTGGCTGGTTTGTTACCCCTGTACAGGTTGCATCGTTTGAGCCAAAAGATGTTCATATTTTGCATGTCGGTTGGAAATGGTAACCACAAGAAATCTATTTCACCTGGACCCAAATGGTCCATACATGTATTGGGTCTTGATTTGGTCCATATACTAGTTAGTATTCGATGCACTTTAGCCAGCCTGGAAAAATCAATATTACAAGGCAGCATAAATAACCTAGCCTTGTGCTGTTAGTTGCTGCAAGATCAATATACATGAAGCAACAATACTAGCCTGGTGCAGCACATCTATTTGGTTCCATAATGGTTGTTGTTTGATCTTATTGTAAACACTGGTTTGTCATCTTGGGTGACACTTTTCATGATGTATGTCACATATAATTAAAGGTAAAACTGGTCATTGCTCAGTATGACTAATTTTCAAGAAGAAATTGTATAGTTATTTAAAAAGTTGTTATGTAAATATGGCAAGTGATAATATACCCGATTACATGAAAACTGTTTTTCATACAGTAGGAAGATGGTTGTGAAATGTTTGTAACCATTTTAAAATTCTCAAATGCGATCACCATATCTTCTGTATATTAGAGTTCATTCTTGATAGGCAATCGTTCTCTAATGTGAGGTTGTCTTGAATCAAGAAATTTGACAATTTCACTTTTTATGTTACTTATAAACCTAACTATTGTACATGTATGAGTGTTGCAATGCATTTTATGTTCTTACATTATGTACTAGTTGTTTGGATACACATATGTAATGCATGATTTTTAATTTGTACTTTCCACTCCAAATTCCGTGTCTCTGCACGGTGGTATAACATTTTAAAATGTGGTTGAAAAATATATTGCAAAGTTAATATCATTGTTGTGTCATCTGTAATTATGACAATTGAAATGATTCATCAGTGGTAACATACTGAATAGTTTCAAATAACAGGATGCAACTATCATTTTTCTGGCTTTGTTGGTAGATTATATACAGTTGGACATTATCTTGAATTCTGTTCACTTAATTCTAACTGAAATATACTGATAACTATAAAGAAAACGTATTTCTTAAATGGATGAATTAGTAAATAAATTGATTGGATTTCTATTTTTATAATTACATAATGTGATAAATCGTGAAAAAAAAATTGTCATATTTTGTGGGAAGCTCTCACTGGCTTCCCACTGTCAGGTGCTGACATCTAGTGACAGGAATCAAAATCACTGGTGATGAGAACTTTGATTTCCTAACAGTATCAACACACCTAAGAATTTTAAGGGTTTATCACATAATTATTAATGTTATTCATTTTCTTTCCCTAATAGTTGGCGTTATTAAATCCTTTCATAACTCAAAATATTGCATAACTCATATATTTTATGGACTGTCTAAGTATTAGTACGGCTGTATATTAAGTTTGAATTGTGGAAAGGTGAGGCCATAAAAGCTCTTCATTTCAAATACTTACTTGAAACGCGTGATGATGATTTATTTCATATTTAATTCACTGAATTCATACATGTATGTCATTTACCTGGTACAAATTTTGAGTATTTAAACATATTTCTGTAAATTTTTCAATATTTTTGTTGGTTAAGAAATGTGTCCTTGTACTTGAACATGTAATTTAGAATGTCAATATCAAGACAACTGTAGAGCAAATTTGAATGCAAGAGATTTGATAGTCTGTTATTATTGTATTCTAAAGTTTTCATTGTTGAATTTTCATATGGGCAGATAAGGATTTTGCAAACATTACAATAAATATATTGTTCAAATACAATGCTATAAACCTTTGTAATTGTGTATCATGTTCACTATGGGTTGCAGAAGTTATTGGATGGTCATGCAATAATCTGTTTAATTATTCTATGATGTTTATGATGTAATGTTTTATCGATCAATTTCTGTGCTTCAAATTTCCTTGTGAATTTTGTTTTGTATCAATGTTTATTGGGTACAATTTTATGCACACTATTTGTTGATGAATAAAGTATATGACTTTGTTGTCCTGTTGTTAATATAAAATATAAAGCAACCCCCCCCCCCACACACACACATACTCCAAAGAAAGAATATGGAAATTTGATACATAATTAGTGATATATAAGTACTATAACTGCAAGTTAGATTATCCTTACGGTATATGTTGGCTTATATGCATGCTCAGTCATGTTATTGTAGAAATTGACCACTCGATTGTCGTGTCAATCGCAAAATTGAGCATGCTGACTGATTTCTCAATTTTGCGATTGACACGACAATCGAGTGGTCAATCACCATTCTATCATGACTAAAATCCATTTTATTTTAAAATAAATCATATTATAACATTCAACATTCAAGTCAATTTCGTTTGTTTTGAGCGCGCGGAGACGTCCATTCCTACAGTTTTGAGCGCGCGGAGGCGTTAGTCTAAACTGTTGATCTCCGCAGCAACGAAACACGCCTTGTAGGTTGACGTTAGCGTGCGGCTGTATTGATATTGTGAGATTAGACTAGCGCCGTGTTTTATTTTGGGAGCATGTTTTCCATCGCAAAATTGAGCATGGAGATTGACCAATAAGCGTGGGTTATTGGCGGTGATTTTTGCACGGAATGATAGAATGCTATTTTGTCCCTTTTGCAAAGCATATCAATCAATCTGTCAATAAATCTACTAGATCAAGTGCTCACAGAGCACAGTGTTGCTAGAACAACGTTGACTTACTGGCAACAAATTTAAGATGTTTATTTTGCTATCAGAATATTGAAGCAGAAAAAAAATCTTATTTGATGTGTGATTAATCTGTTTTTGACAATAGATTAGAGGTTCTAAACATGGCTAAATTATATATCTATTGCCCATGAGTTCATATGAAAAAAAAATATTGTGATGCTGTGCTCTCCGCGCACTTTTAACCTAATTGTATGTATACATCCATTACACTAATTTGACGGTTATGTTTCAAACAGTATCGAAACTATAGTGGAAAAATAGAATAAGAATAACTAAAATGGCTCTCTGAAAGGTAAACTTTCAATGGCAACGTGCCACAATTGGACACCGTTGATGTTCAATAGGCACGTAAGCATTGTACCAAGTATGCGTGCTTTCTCACAATCATTACACTACAACAGTATTGTTGGAAATGGCCCAAAAATGGAAAGCACACTGTAATTGGCAAACTGCCCAAAATCGAATCACTTCAGTGCTGGGTCATACCAAATAGTTGAGTAAAGTTTGAACAAAATCAGTTCATTGGTAAATGCTCTGGCTTGTCTGGAGAAATACAAACACACATACATAGTTAGTTACAAGTGAAACTAGATCAAAATTGCTCAGAGACCACAGCGTTGCTAGAACAACATTGACAATATAGCAATGAAGATGATTACTTCGCAATCAAAGCATTTAAGCATAAAAAGATATTTGATGTGTGATTCACCCTAAATATATGTCCTTGGCATTGGATTGCAGTCGCTTCCTAAACAAGGCTAAAGTAAATATCTATTGCCCTTAAGTAGACATTCTTCTGGTGATGCTGTGGTATCCGAGGACTTTTAATCTAATATAACCATTATGCCCATTTAATGGTCATGTTTTAAACTGTATTGAAACTATAGCGGAAAAATGGAGTAAAAATTATTAAACTAGCTCTCTGGAAGGTAAAATATAATTGGCAAAGTGCCAAAATTGGACTTGGTCAGTGTTCAGTAAGTACGTATGCATTGCACCAAGTTTAATGCTTTCTCCCAAACATTAGCAAATCTATTGCAGACAATGTTGAAAATAAACCAAAAGTGGCACTATGGAAAGCACACTTATTCGCAAAGGGCCCAAAAACGAATCACTTTTGTGTTGCGTCATAACAAACAGTTGTGTAACGTTTGAATGAAATCGGCTCATCCGTAAACGCTCTAGCTTGTCTGGAGATATACATAGAAACATATATATATATATATATATATATATATATATACAGTTATATATAAATATATATATATATATATATATATATATATATATATATATATATATATATATATATATATATATAGTTCCAAATGAATAACACAAGGCTTTGCTTCAGCAGCCGAAGCGAAGCAACACACACATGTCAAGGCTTTGCTTCAGCAGCTAAAGCGACGCAATCAAATTCTAAATTCATTTGGACATGCCCACGGTGTGGCCTGTGCCGCCTGGCAACCCAGTCTACGTTATCTTTATCATTTATATGTTTATACAATTGTACTGAAACGTTCAATCTTTACAGGGTCCTGATGTAGATGACCTCATGTGATGTGATTGTGATGGCAAGTTTGACTGCATATCAAGCTCTTCCAAGATAAATGGTCCTTTGCAGGCCATGACTTATATTATGTATGGGTCTCTCTTGTATTAATATAGTACTCACAGTGATAGCAGATTCCATGAACGCAACATACAGTGAATATTTCTTAATTGTTTTGGTGTGGACATAATTTTATATACATGTATCAGGAAAAAGTATGAATTTTGAAAGTTTCCTCACTTACAAAATCACATGTAAATATATTTTATTAATTTTTTTGCAATATATTAAGATTTGCTAGCATATTGACAGCCATATATGATTAAATTGAGATGTAAACACATTAAAGATTACAAGGATTGTACACATAGTTGAAAATAATGTGTTATGCAATATTATATCATAATTTGTTTAATTTTTTCTAATAGTTTGAAACAAAGTTGTATTTATTGGCGGCCATTTTGAATGGTCAAAAAGTAAATAGAATAGAAAATCAATAACTACATGCATTTAAAATATAAATAAAATTTTCAAATGTTATCCTCTTAATGTT
This sequence comes from Streblospio benedicti, assembly GCA_019095985.1. NCBI lineage: Eukaryota > Metazoa > Annelida > Polychaeta > Spionida > Spionidae > Streblospio > Streblospio benedicti. Next base: position 42,130,865 of record CM032666.1, read on the forward strand.
CGTTCACTGGACCACTAGTTCGCAACTATTCCCTTGTGGTCATTCAATGGCAGATCCTGGTTTTAAGAAAAGGGGGGTCACTTCAGGGATTTCATGGGTTTTGTACGCGCAATCAATGGCAGAATTTGTAAAAAAGTTATGAAAATGAAGTATTTTGGTGGGAAAAGGGGCAACACGCGCCCCTAGATTCCTGGTGTGGATGTTTCTTTTACATATATGACCAGGAATAAGATACCATCATATTAGGGACATATACTCAATATTAATGGTGCACTCCATTGATACGAGGGTGACATGTCCGAGATTGATCACAGGTGTAGTTCCTTAACTTGCGCTTTGCTGCAGTTCCTTTGCGGCAGTTCCTTTCCCGTCAACACTCGTCGTGTTATGAAATGGGGGAAGGGGGCTTCTGGAATAGCCAGCTCTCATCCAGGGTAGTCCTTGAACTGTGCTGGCACTATTCAATTGGGAGACCTACTTGGTGAAAGAGACTTACCCCCAGTATGTCATGGTCCACAAATGTTCTCGTTTACTATCCTACTCGCTCATTCACGGCACGTGTAGCACTTCTTAACACATTAAGATGTAAATACCACTTCCCAAGTTTCTTCACATCTGAACGCACTATTTCTTTCACTTCTAGAAGTACCAAGGAAGACATGAATCTAAAATACATCAGTGTTGGAAGCCCAATAGATACTACAAATTTGCCTGTTACATGTGACTCATATAAGGTGGAAAAATATGTCCTCGCTACAAACGTGATATTTGCCCAATTCAGCATGTTGGTCATTGCCAAGTACGACAGACTGTTTTGAAATTGTTCATGTAAAGAGTTAAGTGAATTAAATTTGTAAATTTGAATATAATAAATCATCAGTATTTGCAATACATATTGAGGCAAATATAGAATATCTTGGACGAATGTGAGTAAAAGTGTTATTGTGATGTCTCCAGGAATGTGTGTGTCGCCACATTCTGTGCGGAGCCTTGAAAATAGGACAGTGATTTCGTATATGGTGATAATTCCAGTTCCCACTATTCCTAAAAGTAAACTGCTTTTGAACTGATATGGATCTTTTCGTTTACAATTGCAGTTTTTAACTACACTATAGCAATGACCTGTCACCAGTAATAAGGGTATGTTTTGACAAAACACGTTTGCCAGGATCAGTGGTAATTGAATATATATGTTTAGGTAGAATCGATCTATGTATAGTTCGTTTGAAGACCAGTTGAAGAGACCAGAGTTTGTGCAGTTCATGTGCTGTGTCTGATCACTATATATCTTCAGATGTGCTGTACTGGATATAGTTAATGCATTTATCAATAAAGCATATAACACTGCAGTAAATGGTGTGTGAAAGTAAATGACTTTCAACCAGATTATCTCCATAAGGGACTGCTTTATTACTGTCTGATGTCGTATGGAAGGAAAGTCGTCAGTATTCTTCAAAGTCATCAGTTCAACAATAATTTCGTCCCTTTTGGTAGATATTGATGTAGAATTTCCTGCATTTTGATTCTGAATGTTCAAGAATTGATACGATTCCTCTAGTTCATTTTGTTGCAAATGTGTGTGATGTCGTTGATAAGGAGAGACTTGTTTACAAAGCTTCATTATCAATATTCGGTGTCTAATATCCTGACATATTGCTCCAATGCTGGAGATCACAGATGTCGTTGTTGACTCTGATTCATTCACTATATGATTCTTTTCTAGGAAAAATACCCTATATAAAATTGTCACTGCTATTATACAAAATTCCATCGAAATAGGATAGAAGTATTTCATTAACGACGTTCTTGTATACACTTCTACAAGAGAAGCGTGGTGGATGCAAGCACCGGACAAATCATCCAAATCTGGCTTGTGGGGATAATCATAATTTACTACAGATTTAATGTCAAAAGTTGTAACAAACATGAACAGCCAAATTGTCACATTTGTTGCCATAATTGTGAGTATAGTGTACTTTGATTTCCCATCATATCCACTCCGAATGTATGCACAGTGATGAAGTACCGGCACTTCAACAAGGAAGAAAAATGCCTTCAGAACTGATGTAAGAATACGTGATTTTTGCTCTACGTATCCAAAGTAGTCATTGTCGTTTGTTCTGTTTGAAGAACTACGCGATACTGTCTTATTCCCAGTGTGCTCAAATTTGGGCAAACACTGAATTTCTGAATACAATATCATCAATTGACCAAACAAACAACCAATTCCAAATATATAAACGGCAACAACATGAGCGTACCTGGCAATCTGTGGTGAAGTTGGTTTGAAATAATGAGATTTCTCAACATACAGCCTATATCTACTAGAATGTTCTTCTGTTGTCAAAGAATATGTTGGGTAATTCTTCAACGAAGTTGCAAAAACAATAAGTGATATAATTCCTGCTGTACAGATGGAGGCAATAATGCATCGGAATCCAACGGGCGTGATCTTGTCTTGCAAGTTCATTCCACGAGAGAGAAAAATTATCACAAATATTCCAATGATGGTGGGCATCAGAACCTGGTGAAATGTTAAACATTCTGCCATGTTATGTACTTGAATCTACTCCAAATGTTTAACGTATGCTGTTTTGATTTCTTCCATGAAATATGATGTGCATACAATTTACAGCAGACAGGTTCAACACCATAATTCTGACATATGAGTCTATTACATGATCACTGTTAGCGTAAGTCAACGGTGGACTATACAATAGGTTTGTGCAAACTATTGATTTCTCCTCCTCGACTCCGTTTGTTTTGAAACGAATTTACATAAGAATGAATTCCGTTGCACTTTAACCCAGAGGGTTTTTTTTCGACTGTGATCCCAAAAAACGTATGACACGAAACAAGATAACAGGAAGAGAATGCAATACTACTGACAGGCCAGAGTAGTAAATCAAAATGAAACAAGATCCTATGGCAATGTGAACAACTAACAGTGCTCAGCTGTAAGAATGACAAAATACGTAATATATATAAAAAGTAAATGTAAATATAATAGTAACAAATATAAAATGAATATATATCAAATATATTACGGTTATTATAAACAGTGCAAAAAAGAATAAAAAGGAAACCCACAAACTACACAAACCGATACCCCAGTGAGCAGCTAGCTCAACTTTAAAAAAGTAAAGAAATTAATAATAGTAAGTTATGTTTTAAAGAAAGAAAAAACAAACAAGCAAAAAAGATTAGTGCATTTTATCAGAGGAAATATCGGTGAAAATATCATTTTGGGACAGAGGAAACTTGTGACTATGTATAATACTGTTCCCGCATGTCAAGAGAGTGCACATGGGAGTGATATTACTGATAAAAACTAACTTCCATGTCTGTATATAAAACAAGCCCGGGAACAGGAAGTATTTAATGTATAGTATTTCAAAGATAGCAGATTGAGACATAAAAGTTAGTAATCTAAAACGAATATAACACTTCCTAGTAATTCGGATTGCTCGGATTTTACTGTGAGTTAATATTTCTCTCTATTAAGAAATAAAAAATAAACAAACGCTGAACAGACTAGGGGACTGTTTAATTTTGTTTTCATTTTCTGGAGAAAGCGAAACTGAACTAAATGTGAAATATTTGTAACTGTGGTTATTGATATTCACGCCAAAAGCATTAATTGATATCTAGAAAATTATCAATGGAAAAAAGTTCCCAGTTTTTCTACGTGAAGCTTGTAGTTGCGAGTTTCGGTCGGATGTGTGTAAATGGGGGCGGGAATGGGGCGGGGATCAGTGGGTATTACCTATCTCCATATGCCCACCATCACTCAGAGCACTATCGTCAGTCCATTGTAATCTAAAGCCTTGCGAATGCATTACTCAGTATGCTTCAGTCAAATATGCCATGTATAGCAAATATGTCAACGTATAATACAAGCAAACGTATGAGATTATCAAGTTATTACATACAACACGACGGTTACAGATTGGACTATTTTTTATGTATTATTGGATATAGTGTTAGCATGACCTTGTGAGTCCTCATATAAGGTATTTCCACATGACTGTCGGTATTCATGTATCTTTCAGGTTGCGAAAATGAGTGAATCACGTTTGGTTCCGCGCACCATGATGGCGCTAGTAACGGCAATTTTTGGAATGCTTCTTCTGTGCAGAGCAATGGATCTTCAACATTTCATAACTCCAGCGGGTGTCAGATATATAATTACTTTCATCTGTACGATTGGTATTGCGTCTCTTATCCTTTTCGTAAAATCATTAAAACACTATAGTATACATGAAGAGTGGCCACGTCCATCTCAAAGTCCAGTCAAATATACAATATATCTTGAAGAAGTTTCCTTCTTTACTGCTACCTCTTCTCAAGTAGCCAAGTATGCCAAGGTGATATCTGTGTATATATTTGGAAGTGGATGCATTCTAGGCCATTTGATGATTTTATACACAGAGGTTCAATGTGTTGGTTATTTTAAAGAAGAAACTAATAACTTTGTATTAAAAAACAATGAGAATTGGAACGACAACGTGTATTTTGGATACAGTGACTCCATCTCTAGAATCATATCTAGCCTCGCAAAAATGATCTTCCACGTGATTGAAATTCCAGTACTTCAATATTGTGCAAAAATACAAGGAGGTACAAGGAACAAGTGTAGATATTTAATAATATTGATAATGGCAACCAATTTTTCTTTGTGGTTGTTTAGCTTTGTCTCTTGTTTCAACTTCATGAATGTATTCAGCTTTCAATACCCAACTGAAGTAGACACACATGATATAAAATCTGCTTGCCTCAATTATTCATCTGTCATGGAAATATATCTACGAGGCACACTAAGTTCTACATTCTATCCTATATCTATGGAATTTTGCATCATTTCAATCGGAATTCTCTACACCATATTCTTTATGAAACCAAACGTAAGTTCAAGTGATGACCAAATGACACTGCCTCTTTCTGCAATTGAAAAGCTGACTGAGCTTTGTCGAAATATTCACCATAGAGTGCAACTTGTGAAAATAGAAGAGACGTTCTATACATATGAAAGGCATGAAGAACAATCACTTGACAACGATGAGGATCCTCAGGAAAAAGAACAGAATATCGCTCTTCCTCCAGCTGTCAGATCAAACAATAATACAAGCATGAGATCCGAAGAAAACGTTGAATTACAATTGTTAACCAAAAAATGCAGACCAAAGAAACGCCCCGAAAAAATGTGGCAGAGGGTATGGTTAAAGTTGATTAGTTTTCACACTCCGTTTGTAGCTATGGTATATTGTCTGATAGAAAATGCCCTGGTAGTTATGTATATAACTCATAGAAAACTATATAATGAGCAAACAGAGGGTTTGAATTGTACCAACAGCAATCATTTCAACTGGTCTGCACTGAATGAACTATATGTCGATCGACGTTACTTGGACGTGAACATTCACGTCCCGCTGATTTTGTTCAGGATTTTCTTCAGCAACATGCCGGTTCTCCTGGTAACCATTCACTGCATGAAACTAATGGAGAAATGTAGCGTTCCAAGAATCCGCCCCTCGTCTTTCAAAACTAGTTTGTTACTTGGTGTGGTGGGGAGTGCAATGGTTACCATTTATGAAGTGAGCATCTCAATTTCCAGCTTGCGCGTTGAATGTGGGGATGTTAACGTCCCCACAGATATAGCGGCCGTTAGTCTGCTGACTATCGTGCAAGACTGTCTTTATTTCCCTCAGTACATTATCCAAACGGTATTAATCTATAAAACCCAAAAGTACATAACCAACCCCAATACAACGATGCATTACTGTTTTAGAAATTGCATTTCGTATCTTGCTATGTATAATATTTTACAATGGGCTAACTTAAGCTTTCTCGAGAAAGATTACTTCTTTGACAGGTACCCCAATTTTGGAAGATATATAGTTCTACTTGGGATACCAACCTTTATTTACTTTAGATTCATTTCCACCATGGTGTTGCTTGAGATAAAAGAACTAGTGAGATCAGATGAAGCAAAATACGCAAAATGGGACCTTCGCTTGTCCTTGAAATATTCCAGATAGGGCAGTTGTTGATTGTTCCATATTCAACATTTTGAACAGTAGACCAATCGTATTCTTGGAGACACAAAAACTTGTGTTACCTGATTAGCTTTCTTTGGAATTGGTCATGGAATGGATGCTATACAATCATAATTGCATGATTAAGTTGAATACACAAAATATATAGATTTTTATGATGTGTAATTTCCAGAGTATAGAGTGTACACATGCCGGTTAGGTAGAGTATGCTAAACGAGTTTTTTCATAACTCATTATTTTCTTTATAATATGCAATTGTTTTTCTGTTACATCATGTATCATCAATTTTCTATGTTATAAAAATCCCCCATATATGTACAAAATCAAGTCAATAGCATACTATTCACAAATCATGTACATGTAGTTTCATTTGAATAAATATGGGACAGATGGGGACGTTTTTGCATCAATTAGGCCACTATGTTTTATTTCTCTGTTTTAGACCATCGCCCTCATTAGTTTTACCTAGCGCATATAAAAAAAATGTTTGTTTTTTTCTTCAGACCATCGCCCTCATTAGTTTTAGATATATCTAGCTCATAATCGAAAAACACACACACAAAAACACAGAAACAAAAGCAAACAAACAAAAAACGTATCTAGCCACTCCACTAAATTAAATGCCCACAAAATTGACATCAAGAGCATGTCGTAATCAATGTCGCAATTCTATCATTCCGTGCAAAAATCACCGCCAATAACCAACAGTCAACCAGCGTGCTCAATTATACATTCTATCATTCCGTGCAAAAATCACCGCCAATAACCCACGCTGATTGGTCAATCTCCGTGCTCAATTTTGCGATGGAATGAACGCTCAAAAAAAACCCCACGGCGCTAGTCTAACCTCCTCACAATATCAATACAGCCGCTGGCGTAGTAAGGCCATGAAGGCGTGTTCATGCTGTGCGGAGTGCAACAGTTTAGACTAACTCCTCCGCGCGCTCAAAACTGCAGGAATTGACGTCTCCGCGCTCAAAACAAACGAAATTGACTTGAATGTTGAATGTTATGATATGATTTATTTTAAAATAAAATCATGAAAATGGATTTTAGTCATGATAGAATGGTGATTGACCACTGATGTCAATCGCAAAATTGAGCATGCTGACGTCTGATTTACCCTCACTTGTTCGATGCTCAATTTTGCGATTGACACTCCAATCTCGTGGTCAATTCCTACAATTGACTGCATGCAAAAGGAGACCACTACTACGGCACTAGTCTAAACTCGTCACATTTTCAATACAGCCGCTGACGTCGCATGGTCAAAAGTTTACACTAGTGCCGTAGTAGTGGTCTCCGTGCGTGCAGTCAATCGTATAATTGAGCACGCTGGTTGACAAATTGACTTGCAATGAGAACATTATGATATGATTTATTTTAAAATAAAAACGAATCAGACACTCGTTTAGTGTGGATTTTAGTCATGATAGAATGGTAATTGATCACTGATTGTCGCGTCACTCCAATCTCGTGGTCAATTCCTACAATTTAACACGTTCTTGGAATGCATTATTTTTCATATATACCATATTGTTTTTGATTATATATTATGGAAGTTGGAATCATTATCTTTTAAAAGTTCTAATATGCGAAATATTTTTGTTACCCCATGCAGACTAAGAGTAACTTGGTTCGTTGCAATCAGATATTTGTAAACGTTCATGTAACACCCCCCCCCAGGCGTGGCGTGAGCGCGTTCTCTCGCGGCATTACCCCCCTGTCAGAGTGGATACGCGGAGCCCACTCTGCGTAAGTTTTCAGTTGAAATAATGACAAAGTCCGTAAAAAAAAGGGGAAAAAAGGGAAAATTAACACTTTCCTCGTCGATTCGAAAATGCGATTCACATGGCTCCGCCGCGGCAGCCAGCGAAATCTAGCAAAGAGATTTTTGGGTCTGCGCTACCTCTGCATCAACGCTGTGAGCAAAAATTGCGCGGACTCCTTCCACTTCTCTGGAGAAGTGGATTTTTCACCCCGCGAAAAAGCTCCGCGGGCGGTGGGATTATTGATTAAATTTCCTTTGATCTTTTTGAGTTCGCTTGTCCAGTGAACCTTGTTGTGATGATTGTGGGGAATCATCAGCTGGTGATGCATCTTGTTGTTGGTATTTCTTCTTTCCCCCCTCTTGCACGAGTCTTTCTAGTCATCTTGATACTTGATGTAAACTTTTTAAACTTTAAATAACTACTTGATTTCTTCTTATATAAACTTTAAATAACTATTAACTTCAAATAATACTTTCCATGTCCACAATGTTATCCAATTTGGGGTCCAAAAAACACAATAATATCACAATTCACACTAGAATTCGAAATGCAACAAATCTACATGTATGCACGTGTCTTGCCTTGTCCAGAGAGAAAGGCCACGCCGCGAAAGTTCGCTTTTATACGCGCTACCTCTGCGCATGCTCCGTCGGCAAATTGATGAAAATTTCCTCGGCGCGACGGAGTAAAAAACTCCGCTGTGTCCGTTCAGCGGACTACGCCGAACTTCACCGGACTTCGCCGAATGCCGCCGACGGACTCCGCCACTCTCCGCCGGAAATTTTCTCCTTCTGTCGCTCCATCAGCGGAGCCTCCATGGCTCCGTTGGCGGACTCTTGCAATTCACAAGAGTCTGCCAACGGAGCCATGACACTTCGCTTGATGCCGTTGGCGGAGCCATGATGTCTGGCACCTGTCACGGCAAATATCAGTTCGGCAGGACTCATAATTTAACTCCGCCGGAAGCCGCCATACACATTTGACACTCCACAGTACTTAAATTTCTCTCCGTCGGAGTCTGTTGAAGTGGAGGTCCCTGGGGGCGTGTGTGTGTGTGCTCGAGGGCTATTTCTACGCCTGCGGCGTCACTTCTACTCCGCCAGAAAGGGAAAATTTTTCTCGATTTTGAAATTTTAGCCCTTCACGCGCATAAGGCGCGCAGACTCCGCGTTGTACGTATCCCCTCTGACAGGGGGTTAGAGGGATTACTGTAAAAATGTGGTGCCTCATCAAATCTCCAGCCGCGGGACTGAAAAATGACATGCCACGGGCTGACCGTAAAACACCGCGTCCAGCCCCCCGCCGCCCGTATTTTAAGACAGTTCCGCGAAGGCGTTGGGCGATGTCCAAGGCGGAGTGTGTCACGGCGCCTCACGATGTCTGCGGAGACGTCTCCCGGTGTTTCTCGGAATCACACGGCGTTAACTGTATATTGCAAAGATCAAAGAGAATTTAATCAATACCAATCAATAAGCGTGGAGTGGTGGACGCGGCGCGAAAAAACAATTCTCCGGAAGAAGTGGTGTCTCGCGGAGCTTGATCTGCACGTGGAGCTGGACGCGGAGGGCAAAACGGCGCCATGTCGACAACGCAAGGTGCCGTGAAACGCCGAAGGACAACGCGGGTGCGGACCTACAATGAATGGGTTAAATTAGAGATATTTTCCCTGTTTCTTCGGACTTAGCCGATTCTTTGACTGAAAATGGACGAGGAGACCCGACTCCGCGCCCAGGCTAATTTCGGGGTAAGTGTAAAAATATGAGACTATTGGATATATATTTGTGATTTTGAAAAATACAGAGGGTGATTATCTATCTATTTTGAACAAGTTAAAACAAAATCTTACCATGAATATGGGTTACAATCTATATAAAACGCCCTGAAATCAAAGTTGTGTGAGTATGCCGTGCTGGAGATTGCAACAGAACCAGGACCTATCACAGCAGAACCGAAACAAACTATCACATCAGAACATTCCATGCAGGGACGCCGCCTCCCCAGTGACGTAAACGAATTCCACTTTACATGCACTGGCCAACTATGAAGTTTTTCGGTAAAAATTTGAAACCTTTGAAACATGTTCAAATTTTGTGACGAATACACTGTTTGGTAAAACGTCGTTAAAAACGCCCTATTAATTACCCCCTGTTAGATTGGCCATGCCACGTAAATTTTTATGCGAAAAAATGACAGAGTCCGTAAAAAGATGAAAAATTGGGAAAATTAACACTTTCATTGTTGAATAAGTCGACGGCGCCGTATGGCTCCGACGCGTCGGCCAGCGGACTCTTGCGATCCGAAAATAGGCTCCGTGCTACCTCCGCGTCAATGCCGCAAGCAAAAATTGCGCGGCGTCCCTCCACTTCTTTGGAGAAGTGGATTTTTCACGCCGCGTAACAACTCCGAGCGGATGGGGATTATTGATTAAATTTCCTTTGATCTTTTTGACTTTGCTGGTCGCCGCACGAAGCCGTATTTGGCCCCGACGGACTCCGTCTGCTTCTGTCCCACATAAAATGAATGCCGTTCACCTCCGCTGTACGCCAGTGTATGCCGCAAGAGCAATCCACGCCAAGAATAGTGTCCACTCCGTCTGCTTCTGTGATCACGCCGCAGTCGACGTCTGTCGGTGCCCTGCGGTGCATATATTTTACAATTCCGCCTGCGACGTCATTTCTACTCTGCCAGGAATGGACATTTTTTCCAGATTTTTAAATTTTAACCCTTGGACGGTGTTGGTCGGTGTCGGGACCGCGGACTCCAACAACATCCACTCTAACAGGGGGGTTACGGAGGTTGCCTATGCCGTTCATCAGTGTATGGAAAGAAAACTTTTTCATTACTCTTGAAATTCAAATTTCTATAAGAATGCAATAGAAAAGGTTAAAATGAGATTTTAAATCTGTATTATATCCAAACGTAGAAAGATTAAGGTAATGATAATGCTTATACATTTATTTAAAAATCAAATCGTTTATACTCTTAAAGATGAAATATTGGTGAGGTTGGGACGTTAGGATTGTCAATGTTCCGCTTTACATGATGTTTTGATGATGAATTCTTAAGAGCGTCAGAAGTCCATATCTGTTTATTGAATTAAACTTCTCTTACATCACACCTTTGTATATCTATTTGAACAGCGTTATATGACCCTAAGTACAAACCGGTGTGAGACATGCACAACGCAATCACATGTATGGCCGAGGGATAGACGACTGCTACCCAATAATAAAGTACCCATATATGTGGCTGCAAATTGGTGCCAATTGGACATCGTTACGCAGCTCAGGTTTACGTAATGTTATATAGAGTCCAGACGACTCCGCTTGTATAGATTCCATGTACATATTACGTTCCATGTACATATTAGTAACATTACCTCGGTGTATGTAGCAAAAAGTGCCGTGTACATTACATTAAGTCGACCATACACCAAATATGCACATGACATCCAAGACAGTGCTATACTTTATGGTCGTATCTCTAGAGATAACTATACTATATATCATAGGCCATTGACACCTAAGTATTGCATATTATTGTGTATAGTCTGAGACCCCCCCCCCACACACACACACACTACACCGAGGGAATGGTGGACACATAAACTAGACAGCTGGTATAATCTATTGTTGAATAGCTTACAACATAATCTTTCCAACCATGTAAAAATGTAAAATACTTTCTTTCTCGAGTTTAGTCTATTTTTCACCCTGTCAAGCATGTATCTCACATGTGTCTCCAGAGAGCACAAAGTTTAAAAAATTTCCGGTGAGCCATGTACACCGGAACCCACTGAATCCCCCTTGCTAGATACGTTTATCAACCAATGACTATATTCAATGGGCTATCAGATATGGAGAATGTATGTATGATTAGTCTCCATTATGTTCATAAAATAAATGTGTCATTCATTTTAAAAAAAACACACAAAAACAAACAACACATAAGGTAGTAGAAAGGTGTGTTGATGGATATGTTCTGCTGAAAATGGCTGCAGTATGCTGTCCATTGTCTATGTTATCAGTACACGCCATTCAATTTATCACTAGTCACTGTTTTGAATTGGAAGCTATTTGCTTTTTCACAATCATGTAACAAACTCACACTACAGAAAACAGCTGTGCATCCATGTCATCTTTGATTTGAACACAAAAATACAATATTCTATGAATTATTTAGATACATATTTCCATAGAGGTGATGATCTATGATCTGGACATTCAACAAGATTGAGGCAAATCAGGTAACCTTTTAGTCTGCATTTTTGCTCTGCTTATAGTATAGAACACATGGTCACACATATGTAAAACTGAAGCTGCAGATAAAATTTTAATGTGTTTGGTGGTTTAAATATGTCATGTGGAATTCGTTTTATTTTTTGAAAATATATTTGTTCCTTGTGATGCCACAAACTTTGATTGCATTAGCCTTAGAGTAAGAATACGAGTTTATGCGTTGGATGTTTAAATGTCACCCTTGAATATTAAAGGAACAATGGCTCCATGAGGCTTGATTGTTCAAAGTGAGGGGAAAATAAAGGATTTTGAAAAAAAACCCAAAACATTTCAGTACTTCATACACGTCAAATAGCATTATATTCTTTTGAACACACATTGGCTGGTAAGCAAAGAACGCAGTTTCCTTCCCATATAGGTGGTGTGTATCGGAATCATTTGCCTGATACATCACTGCCAATTCGTCCGATACACAACACCTACATCACTTGCAGACCCAGGTTTTTTTTTAGAGGGGGGTCGCACTTATACGATTTCATGGGCGGGTGCAGGGGGCTTCTGCCTATAACCTACATGAAGAGGGGAGGGGGTGACCACATTCTCTCTGTAGATCTGAAGTACTTGAGTCCAGTAAATCTAGTGGCGCTTCCTAAATCTCTAGGACCTCTAGATCGCGTATGATACATTTCACCAAACACTTTTTCTGTTTCTAAGAAGTTGTGTACATCCGATCTCTCAAGTAGGTGTCGTTTGTACATAAGGCATTGTGAATGTCGGGTTGAAATGGTTCTTCACAATAGACTTCAACAATTTACCAGCACATTTATATGAAGTGAAACAATCATATTCCTTAGAATACCCCACTTGTTGCATTGTAAAAATATTAATATCAGGAATCGGTGTTATGGTTTGTGGTTAATTTGAACACAATTTGCAGTGGACGCAATTCAGAATACAGTTCAATACACGTTTTAGGGGAACTAATCAACGTCACTCACTACACGTCACTTCACGTCAAGTCACACAGAAGATTCTTATACATTATCAAGTAAGAGAAAAACACAACCTTGGTTGCCCAAACGGTATAAGGGGATCTCCAAATCTCACTATAAGGATAGTGTTGGTGAGATTTAGTGTTTTCAGTGATAATTAAGTGCCTTTCCCGATCCAAGCAAACTGTAGATTGACCCAAACACATGAACAGAAACGATAATAAAAGGAGAATCTTACACTTATTACTTTTTTAATACAACAGTCTATTCAAACGTTGTTCATCAAAAGCTTATGACGTCACATGGGATAGCAGATATTTTGATGTGTTAGGAATTCATTTGAACTGGCTTCAGTTTCAGAATACCGTGGTTTATATGTGACAAGGTGTTAATGAATATCCTGTCTGTCTTCAGTTCGTGGCAGTCATACGGCATAGCTAAGTGATCATGTGGTCAGTCCCCGTCCTGACGAATCCTTATTCTGCCAGCCGAGAGTCCAGTGTCAAATAGAAGAAAAAAGATCGGGTAGCGATTGCAACACGGAGAACTTATTACGCCATAAACGAGACGAGGGCGCCTACGCCTTGTCATTTAAGTACGACAGTTTCCTTAGCTTGGCCTACTCCTTGAAGTCACATGCTGTGATCCAGCGTAACCTCATTAATAATTAAGCTCTGATGAATGTTCACGCTCATCTTTCAATAAGGATATAGTAAAAGTGCAAATTAATGTTTCTGTCTAGCAAATACATTGCCACAAGTCGAGAAAACAATATCTACACGTGGAGTACAATTAAGCGACAGCACATGTGAAGGACAACCAACATCGAAGCAACTTAAAATTGAGCCCCCACCCCACCCCACATCCCCCTCTTCTACCTTTTTCAACAACACAAAATTGGGCGACCTCATCCTCCATCCTCTGACCCTCTTCCCAGGTGATAGTCGATCCATCTCTAAGATATTAAGCTCATAATTACTCAGCAGAGTCATGGTGCACCTGCTGCATTAGACATGAGGAGAAAAAAGGATATTGTGTAGACGCGCGTTTCAAATCTTCACATGGGTTGCTCTTCTATGCATGTACATGAAATACATTCACCGAATTGTCGTATTTGATATTAACATTTATTTAAAACATTCAAAGTCCATGATATGATCCACATTTGACTACGCACTGATTTATTAACCAGATACAATGATGGGTTCACACTATACATCCGGCTATTGAAATTCGATCGTAGGAAGAGCAATACCAAATCAATGCAGTTAACATAGCAGTTTTACTCGTCCTGCACGCAATGTTGTAGCTATCAAATTCAATGAGTGAGGGTGTAATTCTATTTCCATTGGGTGGCTGTGTTGATGTTGCCAAGCAAGGGGCGTACGTGATCCAAGAATTCCCGAGTTTCATGACTGTGTTCATTAACATTACAACTGTTAGGTTGATTGTGAAATTAGGACAAGGAACAGGTGTTTGGAATATTGTTTTAATGTAATGCGTTATTGGCACGAGGAATTATTTCATTGCATGAACAGGGGCTCATCTATGTGCTGTTTGGTCTACACCATGAAACAATAATGTGAGTATTTGGCGTACATCGTGTCAATACACAATCAGCTAAATGAGAAAATTTTACACATTAGAACAAAAAAAAAGTAAGTCCACATTCATTTATTTGCAGTTGTAAAATAAATAACTATAATGAGGGACTGCTCCAGTTTGGGAATAATGGTGTGCGTGTGTTATAGGCAGATATGAATCTGTGTGATACTTTTCTCAAAACGTTTACAGTGAAATCAAGTCGTGTTAACATGTTGTAAGCTTGTATAAAGTAATCAGTTATTACTCACGCCCTTTTAAAAGCGTTTCTATTTGCCATATTCACATACTTGTCCAGGCGTGGTTAATATTTTAGAGTTTTCATAACTAATTGTGTGCCGTGGTGTCTGTCTATTGAGCAGCTTCGTGATTCACACAGAGGCCAACATGAATGAAACAGTATCACTGTTTCGGGTGTATTTAATCGTGGTCTCACAAGTTAATTTTATTCTTGTATATTAGCAAGTGCGTGGGATGATGGGATCATTCTGGTCTCCCAAACTTGGTGTCGTGAGGTCGAGTCTCGTCAGGGACACTTGATGTAGTCAAAATGGAAGCCTAGTGTTATAAAACCTGTCTTCGGCTATGTCAATACAGTGGCAGGATCTGGTTTGTCATAGAAAACACAGAGTAGAATTGAATCCACAAGCAAACTTGGGAGAAATAAACATACAGTTGTTCATAAGTTAATTTTAATTACTCCACTGCCATTATTAGGGAGCGTTCATAATTTAAGCATTCGTTATTTAGGAGTTAAGGTGATGGTGAAATGACAGCATTGTGACTTCAAAATTCAATGACAACGCCTTGTAATGTGAGAAGATTTTTAAGACCCCCCGCACACACACACACACACACGCGCGCGCGCGCGCGCACGCATGCACGCACGCACGCACGCACACACACACACAACCGCTTTAAGCGCCCGCTCCAAATCTTCAATTAGCAATTCAAAAAATGCATATTAAAGAAACAATTTTGGTCTAGTGTAACCAAATTCAAAATTATTTAGTTAACGCATACCAGTCAGGATCCTAATGACAATGAAATATGAATTGTCAATGAATGTTCGTTGGCAATCATATGAAATTATTACGTTTTGTGTCAACCCGGACACCCAAAGCAGTTTTATACCATGTGTCTCATAGAGCAATACTGATAGATTGATTCGTTCAATTCATGCTAACAAATATAATGCTTTAAACCATAAATACACATGTTTACCCCCCCCCCCCCCAATAAAAAAGACCATTCCAAAATTTCAAATTGGGTATATATACTTAGTATGGCCGATGGAGTAGCAATTAAACATTTGTCACAGAGATTTGAGGTGATGAGAGAAAGGGGCGTGAATTTCCACACGGACGTAAGGTGGTGGCCCCCCCACCCCCCACCTATCGTAATTTATTAATGGTGCATCAGTGGTCGAATGGATTGGAAGTTGGACTTGTGACCAGAAGGAAGGCTCCATTGAGTCTGGTGTTGGTTGCTGAAGACAATTAGCACACCGTTCGTGGGGCTAGTAGATGCTGGTGTGAGTGATGAACACCACGTGTAACGGGAGCCAGTGGCGTAGGCCAGTTGAGGGCGTTGAAGAAGGTCATATGTCGTTTGAGAAGTGCGGATATGAGCGGGTGGTGTGTGGTGTGAAAGTTAAGTCGCTCAAGCACGATAAATACTACTCTACTAAAGAAGCACGCTTTTACTAAAGACGTGTGCTAACATAAAACGCATTGCCGGCCATAGGTAAATTGACTTTTCAAATCACCAACACACTTTTTGGCATGTCTGTCTACGAACGTCGATTTACACAGACTATAGCCACTGCAGATATGAAAATAAACAATTTAGGCCCGCATATATGCATAGTATATAACATTGACTATCAAATATCCATAACTGCATACCATCAACACTGGCAGTTTTATTGTTATGGTATTTGAAGTCGTCTGTTGTCACACTTTTACCAATTGTTAGGCAAAGAGACCGGGGACGCCTTTACGATTGATCGAGTATGTATGTAATTCGATTATAAATGTATGACGGCTCTTTTATTTCATATAAATCGTCTGCGTCTGTCAAGAGCAATGGAGTTGGCAGCGAAAGGGACGTCTCATTATTCCATGTGATTTATATTTCAACGCCAAATGCGAGATCCATACTTCATTGTCCCTATGTCAGGCTGTAAGCGTGAGTGATTATAGTGCTCCGTTTCCTATATTTTTTGTTCTTGAAACTGGACACCGTAATTAATTGTATTTGCTAGAAAGTGTTGAAATTAGAACTGCAATCTTTGGACTACTTAAACAAAGCAGGAGTGGGATATTGCGCGTCAAAATTAATTGATAAGTATGCGCGCGTTGCTTGGGTTATTTAGTCCTTCATAAGGGCATTGTGTACCCATCCTACTTAAATTGTTTATATTAACTGTGGTGATTAATTATAACGCACGACATGTATATCATAAGCCTGAAAATTGAAAAATATGTAGTTATGGTAAAACTGTTAGGTAATACTCTTACATTTAGAAAGTTATGGTTAATCCCACAGTAGAAAAGAAATACGGAAACGATGTTTTTGACTGTATATAAATAAAAAGAAAACCGCCAGTGTTGATAGTGACTACATGCCATGTCTGTCAGAGAGTGAATATATATTGCAGCTACATAGACATCCATATGCATCTTGGGAGCTACCAGTTTCTGTAAACCCTAATTGGTACCATATACAGTCATTTGAGTCTTGTTTTGATAAACGGACCGAGAAAAATTCGACTAACGACGTGTTGTTCAAATACAGCTGCCATGCATAATAAATGGTGTAGTCTGAGTTTATTAGGTTTAAAAGGACAGACCTTCAGTAGAAAAAAGTAAAATAAATAGCCATACATGTATTTCCCTTCAAGCTTACTTTGTACTCTAAGGAGGCTAAAATTGTACTATTGTGAAAATGCAGTTGGAATGTGCTAATCATGTAATATGAACCGACAGTCCAGAATATTGAAGCCAAATTAGTCATGATATAAAAGTCATTATTAATTGGCACATTGTCTCACGAACGTTTTATTTATTTATTATTATTATTATTATTTAAATACGAAGAACTTGTAACCATGTATTTCATGTCTCCCACACACTACTGAAGAGGTGTATGTGTGTGTAAACCAATGTTTAAGATGTTCAGATTTGATTGTTTCAATACAAAATCTATATGTAGGATTGAATAGAACAGGGTTAAACTAGTTGATATCTAGTCAGAACCAGGACTTTAGAAAGTAATTTTTCGGGCTTTCCACTGCAGTGTGTGCATCACACAAACAGTCAAATGTGACATAAATATGTAGTTAAATGTTAAACATAAAAAGGAATCCCTAAAATGATACGTAAAATAGAATCTTAATAATAATTCTACATTATCTATCAGAAAGAATCAGCATAAACTATCACATCAGAACATCTTTATGCGCGGATAACTCCTCCCCATTGCTATCGCAGATCAAGTAGAGTGTCCTGATGTGTAGGGTGAAACAGCAAAGGCGGCCAACGATTTATTGTATACATCTCAATAATGCAAAACCATTGTTCCCCTCCCGCGTAATCAATTGAAGGGAAGATTGCCAATAATAAGTCAATGTTATCTTATAGCAGCCTACGAACAAAATGAAAAGACACTGTGATAATTGACAACTACAAATGTAACTTGAAATAGCCCAGTTATAGTCTTTTCATGTCACCAATCAATACACAGCGGAAGGCAAATAAGATGTATTAATTATTGTACACTTGTTGAGATTTAACAATAGATACTATACATAATTTGATAAACATGCTAAATGTAATACGGCATTATCAGGAATAAGATAAACATGATTATCTTATTCCTGGCAGTCCACATTTGATATCTCTTATTACTTCCAACTATTGTCAATTGCTTTTTATCGGATCAACAATACTTATTTATTATTCACAATATGGACATTCAAGTACGCCTACTTTCTGGTCTCTGTGTGATATTAAGAACATAGGAAATGCCTATTTGAAGTTTGCCATTGCCCGTGCACAGTGCTGCTCCAACAATCAAAAGAGGTGCTTTCTCTCACAAGCAGATCCCTGTCCCACGGAACTCATGTCCAGGATACGTCCTATCATTGGCAATGATAAAGCCCTGGCCCCATGTTCTCTTACAAAATCCCTTTTCTGTGCTATAGCTTTGTATTGTCATTGCATGTGTAAAATCCTTTTACTACTTCCATATACCAGTTTTCTCTTCTATACAACATCATACACTGCGCTCACAGCATCCACTCCGATGGTTCACAATCCCCATGAAATCTTCCATGGACTTAGTAAAGACGGCCATGGCTTTGCTGTTGATGAGGATTTTTTTAGCAAAATAATTTACTTTTTACTAATCATTGTTTTCCACTTTTTATGTAGAACATGTCTCACATGATTTGCAATTGTAATATTGAACAGAGTCAATCTTTTACAACTGAGATGTTTTAAATGTTGGTGTCAGTTATACCCCCAATTACCTATGTTTTACATGTACCAATCCACAGATAACAAAAGAACATGTCAAGATAATAAATAAGGCCATTCCGGATGATTAATCATTCTTAGTATGTGGTTAGATAACATGATTTGCTGTTTGATCTGATCAGAATATCACAATCACGCCAACAAATGATAAGATTAAATAATTTAACATTGCTAGATTAAATGAGCATAAATGCTTTAACTTTAGTGCATATTGATAATCTATATTCATCATTTCAACAGAAACCACCTTGCATTTTCATTATCAATATGTAATGGGCATAAGTAAACTAAGAATAATACTTTGAACGTCATTACATGATATTACGTGTATACTAATTTCCACACGAGTAGCCCTATCATCTAAAAGACTATTATAAGCATATGTTGATGGTGTATATTATACCACTAATTTTATTAAAGTTATTACTCATTTACTTATTTATTTCATTTTAAAGATTGCATAATAAATCATACTCTCCACGTTTGATGGTGATTACGATATATTCAACCATTAATAAACATTAAATTGGTGGTTAATCATTCTGCGTTTGTGTTTGATTGCTTATGAAATATTATCATTTTCACAGACGGCATTGAACAAATATACAATGGGATGTGATACTTGACCTAGATCGGTGTTGGATTGGTTGAACGGCGTCAATAATGTAATGATCCAAACCTACAGGAATCGTTATTGAGTATTTAGTAAATGAGATTTTCTTTTACAGACAGATGCTCTAATGATGTCCGTCATCCCAGAAAGAAGAGGGCCCATAATTGACGAACCTCAGTTGAGAGGAGAATTCGAGTTGATATCATCCGAGAGTGATCTGCAACTGGTGGAGCCTAGTGAGGGCAAGAATGTGGTGGGAGGCAACGTATCAGCTAGACAGACGACGGACAATACCAAAGGCACACATTCAGGATACAACAAATACACATATCTAACATCAACTTCATCCATGACTCCCTTGGTTTCTGCCACTCATGTTTCAGAGGCTGGCTTTGTGGATACTGAAAGCCACCATGATATTGACAATGACATTTTAGACATAGTAAAAGCCTGTCAGACAGCAATAGGATGCCCGAGTTCTGATGTCGTTGGCATTTCTAATAGTGTGCCTTCCGGTGCCATGAACGGTAAATGTGGACTCAAGAGCCTGTTGACGCCAAATAATTTGCAGCTAAATACTGAACAAGTGTCACATGGGTCAGGTGATAAAAAGTCAACGCTGAAAGGAAAGTCATACACTCAGTCACACCAAGGAACACCACGATTTCCTGATGTAACTTCCACAGAGAGCCGACATTCTGGGTACGTGTATGGGGCAACAATTGCACCCTACAAGAAACCATTAGAGTGGGCCACATACCCGGTAAAATCACTGCATTCATCCGACAAAGAGAGTAAGATCGTGGATGGAAGTTTTACAGAACAAGTTAATGCTCTTAAGAATACATTGAAACATTTAGAAGATGGTGATGACGATACAGTTGTCAATTTGGTACATTCTACAACAAAGGTTAACTGGAAGAGTCTAATAAAGCTAATGGAAAAGAATCCGGCAGCTAGTAGTGAACTGATGGGTTTATATGTTCAAGCACAACGCAAAAGGCCAGTACTGGGTAAAACTTTGGCTCCTGCCTTGCAAAAAATCAATAGGGGGGAAGTCCAAAGATCTAGCAGTCGACTACGAGTGGAAGGGTGTCCACTGGAGCAGACCAGTTTTAAACCAAACAAACGAAATTGCATTGAAACCACCCCTCGTCTGACTCCCAGACAAATATCGTCGAAGAAGTATGTTCGTACTCCTGGTGAAATTGCCCTTCTTGAAGGAAAAGAAAGCAACATGGCCGGGAGTCGTAAACGCAGTAAGAAATCCGTGCAAAGTGACAATGCATCGTCACCAGAAAGAGAACAACTTACTCTTTATCTCCCTCAGATGGGCAGATCAGATTCTATGAATATTTCTGGTTATTTTCCAGAAATTTCTAATAAACATTCCGATGAAAAGTCACATTCTCCGAAAAGTCCACGAAGAACTCCGAATTCAGTTCAAGGTCATCTTTATAAAACTTCACCAGAATACGGTCATAGCAAAACTATAAAGTCAAGAGCAAGAGGTAGTAGTTCAAGTGGAACGTCGCTTCCGAAAGTAAACGGCAATACTAACATATCAAGTCTTAGTATACAGTCACAGCACAAACAGTGTAAAGCTCCAAATTCCTCTATGGCTTCAATTGACTCATATAAAAATCCTGGCATAGAACGTCATACGTACGGAATGCTTCCTTTGGTTCCGGCACCAACCCCCATGTTGGAACAGGAAATGATACAAATTCCAATGACAGCTTTGACGGACGAATCCAGGTCAAACTCTCAAGCAAGTGGTACTCATTCAAGGTCACTCTCTAGACTAAATGGTGCAGATGAACCAAACTTACACAATCTTATAGATATTGAGATAGAAAAAAATCTGATCAACTGCAAACAAGGTGCGATGGATATGTCTGACGTTACTTCTGAACGCAGTAGTGTATCTCGCCGAAGCAGTGTGTCTCAATGTGATTTAAATCCTTAATGTTGTTTCTTGCAGGAAGCGCACAAAGACTAGTAATGGGTACTAATAATGCGCGGAAAAATAGGACCGTATATAGTTAATGTTTTAAACAGATTTGTGCACTTGGCCACTATATGAAAATTCTGCTTCTTTTATGTATGATATATTTACATCATCAATAAAGTTTTCATGAATTATCTTAAATATGAATAGCTCAAAAGCTGATTTGCAAATATAAATATTGTCTTTCAGTTTATATGCATATATTGTATACTTGTTGTCCACAAATGAAAAGGTTACAAGGCCATATTATGATAGAATGGTTTGTGTGTGTTACCATGATTTTGACCTAACAGGACTTGAGAAATCAATTGCAACTCTAATGTATGTTTACAAGAGAGGTTTTCTATATCTATTGATTATATATAATAACACTAATACGAATTTTTTCACTAGTAATAACTCAAAAACTTTGCTGTTTAAAAAAGTAACACAAACATGGTATATTCTCAAGAGTTACTCTTAATGTATTGATATTAAGCATTTATAGCAATGCAAATATTTCTCTTTACAATAGTCGAAATGAAGTTGTCTTCCATATTCATACCGCATTCGTATGCATCTAAAATAATTCCACGTTATCATGATTATTATGATACGCTGAATTCTAAAGGGTCATTCATGACTTGTTGTTTTTTTTCTTAGTTTATCAGCATGTAAAATTACTGCGATACGTATTACGACAATGCATGCAGCCATAATAGCTTCTCTCACATCTCAATATTTGTGGTGACAGGACCTGTTAGTTTCATGGCATTCTTTTGATCTTTTCATCCTCCATGGCTTAGTGTTCTAATAACGTGTCAGACTGGAAAGGAAATTATGACTGTATGCTTGTAGTAGCTAACCTTGAGCAGAGAGTATTGCGTGATTTTTCCTCAAGTGACACCTTTTTTCGTAATATGTAAGAATCTTAAGCGTGTATTGACCTTCAAGTTGATGACTAATGGAATAATTATACAAGATATATAAATAATATAAAATATATAGATAACATATAGAATATAACAGGGCCAAACATCCCAAAAGTTGGAGAGGACTAGTCGCATATAATTATTCTATTCACCTTACACAAATATGAAGTTTTTACATGAAATTTTATTTTTCACACGTTGTGTTTAAACAACCAATAAACTATCATCAGCCTGTTATTTCATAGCTAACCCCCAATTTCACATAGCCGATCCTAGCTCCAGATGCTCCAAAAGTCGCCATATTTGTCATTTCGGGGTGAATCGGCTGAAATGGATCAATTATGTAACATCTGAGGATGAAGCAGGCAAAAGTCATCTGGTCTTGCAAGACGTCAGAGACGATGAAGCAGGTTCTAGCAACAACAGTGCCGAAGCCTCCCGGAAAAAAAAATGTAGTGCGTGATTGGAAATAACTGGAGACAGATGACCAAATGGTCTTGGAAGATAGCATCATGGAGCATCGTGAACAAACCATGCCAACTGTCAGAACCGACCCTTCTGTTTCATGCTTCCATTGTGTCAGATTGTAACGGCAGTTGCGGCACTTACGGTTTCATCTATCAACCATACAAGCTCCCAAAGCAGCAGACAGGGCCACAGTTAAGCAAAAAGACCCAGATCAGCCAGAAGTGCCCCATTCTCAACCGAACCAGCCAGATCTGGTGTCTTCTGGAGCATATGAAGATAGCATAGTCTCTATGAAATTGGGGGGTAACACGAAACTCTGTATTTTCGATATCCCAATAGCAATTCTAATCAAAATATGCTTCTAAAAGTGGGAATATGTAAGAAATTTAAGTCTACTCACTATGTCATGCATTATGCTGCATTGTTTGGAGGAATAGCAGCTCATTGTGTGATGACACGTGTACTTAACACTTATAGGACATGCCATGGCAATACATTCTAAATGATTGAATAATTGTTTGGAAAATGCTGCTGCTGGTCATTTTAAGCCGTTTCGTTGTGATTTGTAAGTATTTTCCATTGGGGTTAATTTTGTTAAACATGTTATTTCTGATGATTGATATAAAAGCATGGCAAAAGGTTGGTATGACCAAATGACTTTATATGACCCATTAACAATCTTTGGTATAACCCCTATTTCTGAAGGAAGATCCGAGTGGCGAAACTGGCCCATAAATATGAAAACGTGAACGTGTTTTCGGCACACAAAATTCTTATTACGGGTAAATGGTAAACCCGATTGTTTCTTTCCTTTATATAAAACCTAACTCTGTCAAGGCAAATATTTTGTCATATTTCAATTCAAACTTTACATTATAACGTTCCAATGAAGTTTTATGTTTTTCCAAATGAATTATGGTGCACTGAAAACTGTGATAGGCATGAGAACTGGAAGTTGCTGCAGGGATCATTATGTCATTTATCTTTTCAATCACTGGCCATGCTGGAGAACATACTTTCTCCAGAGTATAAGGCTAACATATAACGTGCTATTTATTATGTAGTGCGTATGCTATTTTTAGTTTCCTGGCCAAAAGAGGACAAATGTATAAGGACGAGATTCAGGAATTCAGGAATGACCGGGGCAATTTGGAAATTAAAATTGTTGTATGCATTCTGAGGCACCCCTTTTTATATAAAACTGTCTGAAATTTGTAACCTATCTTTTTAATCAAACAATTTGAGAGGAGTGCTTTGACCCCCCCCCCCCCCACACACACACACACAGGTGCGTCACAGAGCCGTTACTCAAACATGCAACAAAATTATGTCAGTTTAAAAATTTGCTATGATCATTAATCAAACTAGGTAGAAATGTGTAATATTATATATAAGAACATAAAAAAAATGAAAATAGCTCTCTATCGCATAGTATGTCAAAGTTTAGATTGAAGCAACGAAAACGAAAATTGCGCATGCCTATTTAAATACTAGTGAGGTTTAGGTAAACAACAACGGGGAGTGGGAAAATGGAATGAGTATATTGATATATGTACAAGTGGTATCATTGAATCTGACTTACGCCTAGGGCACAACTGGCCGCAAGACAAGTCATCTGCCAGTCTACTGCCAATAATGTATAGAGACCATGACGATCAGTGAGTGTTATTTATGCCTAGGGCACATTACGCCGGAAGGGCTGTCTACGACCAAAAACGCATGGAGATGATAAAGATCCGTGAGTGTTGGTGCGACAAACTCAGCATTTTTAAAGGCCGTAAGCCGTAAAATGCCTTACTTCAGTAATAACACGGTGCTTAAAGCGTAAGTTATAGCGAGTACAACGCACGTTAATTGCATGTTGATCTCATGGCCACCTTGATAAATGCATTCCCAGTGCCGACACACTCATAACGCACGGAGCCTGTGCTGATGTGCCCACAACAGTACTTTTGTCACTGCAGCGGGAAATGTCGTAGACGCCGCAGACATTAACACGCCTTGCGGCGAGCACGCCCGCAGGAAAGGTCAACTGTGTCCCTCGCTTAAATTGTGACAAACAAGTTTTTTTCAGGCTGTACGGTGGTGGCAGAAGTTTGATATGCCAAACCTCTGCTACGGCCAATCTCATCAGTCGTCTGTAAGTAGACTGTACGGAGATCTCACGTCAAGTGACCTAGATATACAAAAAATATATTTGCACGTTGTCTGTACGGATACAGTGTTGATGCATTGCGCTCTCTGTACAAAGGCAATACATGAACGAGCGACTGCCGTGGACACAGCGCGTACAATTTGATCGTCACTGCGTGTGAAAAACGTCATAGACACCGCAGACCTGAAGAGTATGTGCCGCTAGAATGTCCGCAAGGTCGGTTATGCCCCTAGCTTAACACTTTCTCTTCATCTGTCCGGCCTATAATTTTCTATGTAAAACTATGCTTTGTTATATCTATACAAGCAGGAATAAATGTCACTTATTACTAATATAAGCTAATACAGATAAGTAATAAGAATTATTTATACATAACAGCGTTTGTTGCTCTTGCGCTTTTATTGCTGATGATGACAACATGCATGACACATATTTCTTAATTAAATTCATCAAAGACGGGCTATCCAAAATTATTCTAACTATTATATTCTTCTCTCTCTCTTCTATGGCAAGCAAACTCCTACCCACTATATTGACATAGCTTGAAGACACATCTTCCATTTGACTATATCAAGTGGCCCAGACGGGACTCGAACTCACGACCCCAAGGTTGTGAAACCAGAATGATACCATCATCCCAAGCAGCGGGCTGTTAAAGGGCTACTCGGACCAACCGATGTCTCTGTAGCCCCCAGCCTACATACTTGGTCATTTATCATCTCAACCTGGAGGTCGTGGGTTCGAATCCCACCTATGGACGGAAATTGGGGGGGGGGGGTTTAATTTCTTCGCATTTTACTTCTAGTTTTAACTATGTATGCATGATATATAAATATATGAATATATAAGTTTTGCAATGATTTTATACAGCCGGATAACTGTGCGTGCCTATAGTCTTACATGCAAGTAACTGATGCCCTTTATACACATAATTCCCAAGACTCAACTTAACTTTCAGAATAACCTATAGAAACAATGAGTGTTTATTGACTTATTTACCCGCAAAATGTTCATTCTTCACCGTGGACTTCGTCTAGGGAGACCAGAAATGTCATCGCACTGAGTTTGACAAAAATAGATGTGTGAACAATGCTACCACTGAAAAAAACGTAAATGTAATGTAAGGTCCAGATAAATAGTTGAGATTACGTGATCATGGTCAGATTTATTGCATTTTAATGGTCTGTTCCCCGCTCATGTACTGAAAAACATTTTTGACAAATAGCAACACATTTCCATTTCATTTTAGTGGGTTGGGTAGGGTAGGTGGTGGTGGTTGTGGTGCTCAAAAGCTGGGATCTTGTCCCCACCCTCAACCCCTGGATGGTAAAGTTCGGCATATGCATGAGATAATGCGTAAACTCCACCAGGATCTGCGGTGACACCCTCCAACATTAGCAATTTAACAGTCTCTTTGATAGTGATGGACTCCGCGGGTAGCTATTGCAAATACGGCAAATTTCCCAACAATTGCTGACCATTGACGTACCTACAATAGGTGGCACGAAAACGTCGCTTCGATGAGTACACAATGCATTATTTCTTCCCTAGTGGTACATACTGGCACATACCAAATAACAACACGGTGGTGTGCCTAGAAGAGAATTATTTGTTAAGTATCATAAAAAATATGGGAGATTAGATTCATTCAAATATTTTATTCAAAGTTAAATTCACCATATATGATTTTTCTCCCACATTAGCCACGTATTATGCATATATGCACCATTATTTTATTGCTTAAAAATAATGGCGGACTTTCTACTCGCTCCAAAAATACAAGTCTGGTTAGAGGCTCAAAAAGAGAGGCTTCGTCAGATTCATCCATCTACAGGCAGTCTCTCCAGTCCGTATTCAACATCTTAGTTTGAGGTTCCAGTGCTTAACACAATGAGGTGAAACGACAATTACATATAACATAGCGAAAATACTTATATTACATGCTGCAGTTAGGCCAAAACAAGGGCCCACAAGAACCTATGCCGATTGTATCACAATAAGATCAATTTTGAACCAATAAAATGTATTAGACTATGCTCTTTTTACACAACATAAAATGAAATAACTACACAATACATTAAGAGTTTTCCCTACAGTGAAAAAGTTGCTATCACTGACCATGTAAATCAGGACAATCATGCAATTGACAGAGGGAAAAAGAAGTTTGAAGAGTGAACGCTGTGATTGCACCCTTGAACATATTCAAGGACCGGCTGCCCTAACCATGTAGAATACACACTATCATCGGCGGGATATCCCACCAGGGAATTAGCCGATTATTAACAGAGCTATTTCCTAACCCAAAACACAAAATAGACATACGAGGAGAAATATAGCACAAACTGACTTTGAAAAAGAAAGGACATTGCTTGCATTATTAAATCTATTATAATATTTTTCAATTTTAACCTGGTCACTCAAATGTACGGGCGTTTGTGTAGAATACATTGCGGTAGAAAAATTAACACTACTATCCAAAGTACTTGCTTCGGTTGTTTTTAAGCGATTAGACTTCTTTTTGAGGTGACATTTTTTCTTCCACCATTTGTTTTTTAGTTTTTCAATTGCCCCGTTTTTATTCATACTTGCAATGATTCTATTCACCTTTCCTTTCAATGGGCTTCCTTTTTTAAAGGCTAATGCATATTGACTAGGGTTAAGAAGCTCTGGTAAGTAGGTCAAATCACAGGGTGCCTGGTTAGTCAAGTACTGAGCAAACGAGCTTTCTACGAAAAACACATACTTTCCCATCGTCTGTCTGACCCTCTCAATCCCTTTCAATGATGTCCATTCAAATGCCGATGGCTTGGCAGTCGACATTTTGCGCCACATGTGCTGGATTGCTGAATGGTTTGACAAACGGAAGTAGTGATATGTTTGACTGCCAGGAATGAGTCCAAACGTGTAGTGACCAAAACTCTCGTTTGCTAGCTGATATGGTGACGTTATGGATATTGGACCACCACTAGATGGTTTCATGACAACAGAAGCGATGCCAACTTCCATAAATGGGTGGCTGAAGTCCACCGCGTGAATGCGTGTTGGTTTCACACTGAGAGCACCCGCCGCAATGTCGGCCTCCTGAAACAGTCCACGCGTAAAACATGAGCAATCATTATTGATTCTTCAAGCTGTGACTATTGTTAACATTGAGGAGGACACGAGTGGAGTGAATGTATGTGTTTCTCATTCTAATAGCCTTTGTAAAGATTGCTCTCCAGATGGGACAGAGTAAATGTTCTTGCTCACCTTTCTCATACTGACCAAAAATTTGGAATACGTTTACGTTTTGATAGATTTCATTTAATTCCATACATCAC
The DNA here is from genome assembly GCA_019095985.1 of Streblospio benedicti. Classification (NCBI taxonomy): domain Eukaryota; kingdom Metazoa; phylum Annelida; class Polychaeta; order Spionida; family Spionidae; genus Streblospio; species Streblospio benedicti. The sequence continues at coordinate 42,159,544 of CM032666.1, forward strand.
TGAAGGTGGATGGGATGGAGACGATAGTCTGATGTAAAAATAAACTTCGCTGAAAAGTATCACCAAAACATTGTATTATAGGCATATGAGCCGATTTGAAACCAAAGTATAGGATCTAACTTACCCCTCTCATAACTTCACCAACAACTCCATTCCATCTTCCATGAGCATCTTGAACACCGTACCCGCCTTCAAGAACTAGACGGATCTCGTATGGCACCTTAAGTCGTTTGCATATTCTGGCTATCAGGTCTGGGATGAATCCCTCAAATGCGGATTGAGCGTCTTCATCTGACCGCATTAGAAAGGGCGGTTCCTATGAGAAAGAAGGACAAAATAACAAAAGTGCATACTGTGCAAATGGGATACAGAATTGGCAGTGTGTTTCAACGTTTATCCTTCTGGTAGGTTCCCCCACCAACATGCACGACTGTAATGAAAAGAGATGAAAAGAGACATTTATCCACTGGAAACACTTTTAACGTTTCTTTGTTATAAGCTGAGGCAAACCAACTTGCAGTACTCAACAAGAGCATTGTCTTCATTTTGTTTTAATTCTTACTCAAACATGGGGTATAACTTGTTTGTTCTAAGGGTTTGAGAATTGAAACAGACTGTTTGGCATTTAGAGTAATGATGCTTCACCCCACCAATGATATAGACAAATAGCCCTGAGGACACTTCAGTGCCACGCTAATGACATGTAAAACTCATTATGGACGTTTCAGGTGCAACTATATGGAAGGAGTCGTACTATCCATACTATGTAAAACTACTATCAACCTGTACCAAATTGTTGTGTGATGTGTGATGCAGTATATTTTTGCCTCGGGGGTGGGGGTGGGGGGGGTGTCTCACATTATCGCGATTAGTACGGACGTGCCTCGAAACTGGTTGTCTTTTTTCACATTTTTGGTATATTGCTGGGTGTCCTTTTCACATTTTTTGTATATTCTGGGTGTCTTTTTTCACATTTTTTGTATATTTCAGGGTGTCTTTTTCACATTTTTAGTATATTTTATCAGGATAAAAAATATTTATATTCATTATATTCATTCTTGGTATCTACGTGTACTAGAATCTGAGTTTGATATATTGGTGTGTCACCTTTTTATCGGATATTGGTATATTGGTGGGTCACATTTTCTCAGGTATTGGTATATTGTAGGTCGCTTTTCCTCAAAAATAGGTATATTGGTGGGTGTCGTTTTCAACCCCGGGTTTTCAACCTGCTTGAGGCACGTCCGTACCCATTTTCTGACCAAGACCCCCCCTCCCCCCGCCAAGATTTTTGCACACAATTTGCAACATCGCACTAGTGATAAGGGAGGGGAAGTGTGTCCTGAAACTAGAGCCAATGCTATACCTCTTTTCGAAAGGGTCAGATTTCCATTGTATTATTCTACAGTGAAGTGAATTGCGCCACAGTAGAAGAAAGCCTACAGCTGCAACCCCACAACCTTCCCCGTTTGCCAATGTATCTCATAATTGAAATCCATCAAATCTTTAGCATTTAGTGCACTTTGGATTCATACAACCTTGTATCTGAATATACGCATTAGGGGGTGGGGCAGATAAAAGAAGTGGCGTGTAGGGATAGGGGCTGTAAAAATGAGGTTGAGAGAAAA
>CM032666.1:42171667-42178844 GCA_019095985.1 Streblospio benedicti
TTTTTTTTTTTATTTGATTGTTACAACAGAGACTATGCAACAATAATTATTTTGGTGATGCTTTGCGTGGATACTATCCGTCCTATCTCAAGTACAACCTAGTTCTGGAATTTCATGCAACAGGAAACCAAGAAAAAAACTTCTATTTGGCCTTGGAAGTGTAGATCTATATGCCGTAAAAGGGAGGGTGCCGGGAGAGTCTACCATCGTGTGGCCTCAGGAGAACTCGGCTCGTGTTCATGTTTAATCGCTCCGGTTCTTCCATTATTGTGTCTCTTAGCTAAGTAGATTGCAAAATGCTTTGTATGGAAATTTGATTGTTATTATCAATCTACAGCCTAATAGGATTATAGACTTTATTATGAGCAGATTCATTATTTGAAATAATTAAATGTCTCATGGGCGGATGTGTTATGCCTAGGCATAATCATATTGCAGGCTACCAAACACGGTCTATGAGGAACACATATGAAGATGGATTCTTAGGTTGATGTCATTTAAAAGGTTTTCACACACGATGCATTGCAATGAATAAATGATTTACTATATGTGCTGTGTAGTTCAAATGAAATTAGCTATCATGAATTATTAATATTGGATTTGCTAAATGGAAGTGAAATTTAGATACCGGTGCTTTGTTTTCATGAGCACTAGATTTGTTCTTTACTAAACTGCTATGTGGCGGTGTTTTACAAATAAAGCAGGCTAGATATTGCTGGGACCACAAGATCAACTGGATCAAAAGTGTTCAAAGAACACAGTGTCGTTAGAACAATGTTGACTTATAAATTTGAGGAGAAAACCACAGAATGAATTTACAGCAGTGATCAATGTCATGAATATTCAGCGAAACATATATTACTCTGTGAGTCGCATAATCTACGTTATCAGCCACAAATAGCATTTGTCTAATCATATATTGGCTCCTAGCAGCAAACAGCACCAAGAAGACTTTTGCTGTTGGCAATGGCAAAAGTCTACTTGGTGAGGTTTGCTGTTTGCTGCTATGTAGTGTTGGGTTTAAAAATTGATTTTTTCTTGCTGGGTTGACCATTGATTTTTCTTGCTGGCTTAAGTGCATTGAATATCAGTAAAAAAATGTCATAAATGGCCTTCTAGAAAGCACAATTTAATTGCCAGAGTGCCCAAAATCATATCACTTCGGTGTCGCCTCATACCTCATAGCTATGTAAAGGTTGAATGAATCGGTTCATCAGTAAAAGCTCTAGCTTGTCAGGAGACACACACACACACACACACACACACACACACACACACACACACACACACACACACACACACACACACACACACACACACACACACACACACACACACACACACACACACACACACACGAACATATAGAAACAAAGTGATCACAAGGCTTTCGCTTCAACTGCTGAAGCGACGCAATGAACACAAACCTGCGATTTTTATTGGGGTTCTTTCCTCCAAATTTGACGGGCAAATATGATCAAATGAACTTGAAACATTCTTTGGGGTTTTGTTTAGGTCACAGGTTATCGTGAGAGACCTCAACTCATGGTGGCAAAAGCTGGATATTGCTAGACTTTGCTACCTAGATTAGTTGACAGAGGACTAAAATTAAACGGATCTTCACTAAAGATATTCGCACTCAGTTGGAGAGCTTCAGCGAACATAGGTGAGCACAGCGCAACGCTTAAGATCATTACTCTACCTCACGATTGAGACCAGCCCCTAATTAGGTACTACGGCTGTGTATATGGTTTTATAAAGGAAATTAGAGGAAATTGATATTTCAACATTACAACATAGGATACAGTGGTGGCCCTCGAGTGATGGCCTCGCCTCGCCCTTAATAGCCCTACCTCAAGGCACTTGAACCTTGTAAAGCAGGGCTTTAATATTCATCTCGGTCCCATGCCTGTGAGCATACATGAGGTTACGGTCGGTGATCGTCATTTTAGTTCACTTAGGCCCCCATTTCACATGGCCGATCCTAGCCCCAGATCCTCCAAAAGACGCCCGATTTGTCATTTCGGGCTGGATCGGCGGATTTGTGTCAATATTTATTACGTAACCGTCTGAAGACGAAGCTTGCCATAGTGACTGAGCCGTACAAGCCGTCAGAGACGTAGGTGACGGGAAAGGGCCAAGACAGAAAAAAGCACAATGAAGAGGTGTGATGACCAGCTGCCACAAATAGCGGCTTCGTGGCAATTAAACCGTGAAATACCACCAGCTTTGGTCTTTCAACACGTGTTTCTCTTCAAAACAGCAGAATGCCGGACCTAGGGCCGTACCCAAAATCTGGTCTGAGTATATGGTCGTCTCTGCTGGTGAGCATCAACTTGAACATCTTCAAGGCCGCATTCTGAAGCTTCATCATCTTCATCTTCTACAGTCTATTGTATTAATCTCTTCTCTCCTCCATCTAGTGTTGTTGTTGTTGAGCTGCAAAACGATTACGTGCAACGGCTGTCATTGTTACAACTATTTCGTTGCTTAAACATTGTAAATACGTCTTTGAGTTTAACCCTTCAGAGATACGAACAATGACACGCCCCCTCCTGTGACCTTTCGGATGGACTGGAGGACAAGGCAAGCTAATGGGACCATTCAGAACTAGTACACCATAAAACGGGAACATCTTTGTGGAAATTGTCAGCAAACCCAACGTTAACAGAAAGACCTAACGATTAACAAGTTGGTCCTCCAGACGAACCAGAAAATTAAAACGTTGTTCCAGATCAACATCTCAATAAGGCCGAAAAATTCAAAATCACTTCTCCAGAGAAGTGACACCTTTTCGGACCAGAACCCGGCAGAAATGTGTCATTTCCCCCAGGTGGACACCATTTGTTTTGGAGCATCGTGCTGTTGAAAAAGATGCTTCCGTTTCATGATTCCATTGCTTCAGATTGTAATGGTAGCGGTGGCACCTACGGTTTCATCTGTCACAATACCTCTTCTCAAAGCAGCAGACGAGGCCAAAGTTAAGCAAAGAGACCTTAGGACGTTGCAAATGCTAGGGAAAGCCCCCAGACAGCCCCGAAAAGCTTGGCGATGGAGCACACAAGCCGAAAAAAGAAAAACCGACCAAAAGTGGCACATTTCCCGCCGAACCAACCAAATCACTCCACATTTAAGGCCAGATCACGCACGATCCACCCAGAAATGACAAATCCGGTGTCTTTTGGAGGATCTGGAGCTAGGATCGGCAATGTGAAATGGGGGTCTTAGACTTTATTCGTGGATCACAGACATAATGGATGTGTTAGTTGTGGGCCGGGGCCATTGTGTTTTACCTGCCATCCAGATGTTTTAAAGGGCCATTCTGGCTAAACATCCAGGCTTTCCTAAGAAAAACTACATCTGCTGGTGGATTGTTGTCATCATTATGATTATTGGCTTGTACATTTGAGGTCGTCAAACTACATGAATGTTGCTAGGTGAGAACATGACCTTAATTGTCTCCTTTTTTAAACAAAGAAAAAAAGTGGTGTCCCACTGCTCCGTTCCCTGTAAGACCATACAAAATGCTTCAACGTCTAGTGTGTGTCGATTAATTCTAAATATTTGACTGCTGTGTTAAATGAGAACTAACACACTACTAGTACGTTCCTGCGCTTACTATACTATACTAGCCGTCCAGTGCATGCAGCGGCAGTTCAAGATGCGTTGATTGTTCTTTGAGCGAGTGTTGGGTTGTCGCTGATTTTATTGCTTGAAAAAGACCGTGCTTGTTCATGCTCAGTGAGTTTCGTAAATCAATGTGATGATGTATCAAGCGACAGTGAACGTTTAAGCTAATGCTAAATTGATCCAAATTAGCCTAGAAAGCAGGTGAAACTACCAGGTGACTCCTACGTGGGGGAAAATAACGGCAGGAAAGTTTGAACATGTTCAAAATGTTGCCACCGATTGAAACCATCAAATATCGACCCAACCATCAACAGCATATGTACTAAACTGGTACCCAACTTCAACATTACTTGGTTTACGCAGAGATAGTTTAATGCTCTTTGGTTGACGGTAGATCAATGCACTTGCATGATTTCAAACGTTTCTCAATGTTCTGAGCGGTGGGACAGCACTTTTACTCATGAATTCTCAAACAATAATCACATGCAACATTAAAACATGGTGTAAACATGACAAAACACAATGCAAACAATAAATAATGATTTGACAATGAATAGACAATTTTATAGCTCAGACGAAAGTAAAGGACGTTGAGATATTTCCGCAGATTAGTTATTTCAATGTAAAGATTTATGCAATTGATATTAATACAAAGCGAGAAATAGATCCTACTATAAACTCACAATTAAATCGACAAAGTTGTTTTTACTTTATTATTCAAATTGACATTCTCTGTAGAAACATAGTAAACATATGCATCCTTATATCCGTTTCAATAGGTTATTAATTAGTCATCAACACTTAAGTTGTCCTCGTCCCACATACTTTGTACACAGATACAGAAACATCCATTGTAGAAAAATGAATATGATTCTTTTCTTGAATAAGCGCTCAAGCACTAATGATGTATTTTTTTGCATATAACTGAGTACCAATGGTGATCAGAAGTACATACAATATGTTACGGTCTCTGATGTTATAGTTTAATTAAGAATATCCTGAACTTGAATATCTATACATAAGACTATATATGGATCCTTAAATCAGTAACAATATAGATATAAACTTTCACAACTAATTTGTCCATTACATACACATATGATATTCACACATTTTATATTACAAATATATGCACTTCATACTGAAGATGATTTGTTATGAGGATATTGGTATTTCACTATGTATGAAAAAAAGTCATGAACATAACTATAGGGTTCTACAGCACTCTGTTGCTGGTGCCTTCGGTACAAACTACTGCATACAAAATTATAATGAGTATGTAAGAATGAAAACAATGGACAATGGACAATATATAAAAGACTAATAGTTTGATATTTGAAATGCAAACATTATTTGTACAAAAGACTCATTGTTAGTTACAAAAAATATCAACACCTTTCAAATTACCATGTGTTTTTAGTTCAAAATTGACTAGATCCACAATCCAATATTTAATGTAAGGAATGTAGTCTACACAAACTCATAGACACTGTCAATACATCTGCCTCCACAACGTATTTCCAATTTCTATTCCAAGTTGAAGATTATTCATTTTTTTTCCAATAATACAACATTTAAGCTCCTTATCATCTCATATTACAGTTTAGATATCTTTTCTCTACACTATGAACTCTAACTAATAAAAAATACTCCTGTAAATCTACAGGAAATCTAAACAAAAGTGCGTTATCAAAAACACTTATTTGTCACTCAAATACAACATCTGGGTGAATGAATATTCTATTATAGTCCTAGTACAGTACATGTATAAGTTCATTTTCAATTAGAAAATAACTCAATCAAAGCTGACACTTCTATATGATCCCATGATACAATCTAATTTTTCTTCACTACATTCACGCATACCACCCTGTTTTCCATGCTCTATATAATATTGTTGCTCTTCTTCAAACATAGATTCGCATGCGAGAATTTCATCTTTCCACATCTGTAATCAAATGAATGAAATATAACTTCTATCAATGTTCCTCATATTTTTACTCTAGTTATCACACATATTCCAAAATTTCTGTGGTCTGATTCATATGTAGACATAAAAAATTAATTCAAACTTTAATATGCATATAAATGAAAATCTAGTTTTTAAGAGTAATACTTACTTCTGCCATTGGTTGAATAGATCCTAAATACCCTCCTATGTCACTTGGTAGAAATTGTGGATCTATGTGTTTATGCAAACTTTCTAAGCTTGATCCATGAAAATGGAGCTAAGAACATCAAAAGATTAATTCTTTTAATTAGATTTAAAACAACATATGCATATGAATATATAGATAATGAAATAATATGTATCTCAAAAATAATCATCTTCAAATCTTACCCTTGAAACTAGTTTCTCTTTCATAAATGGTTTGATGAATGTAAAAAAATAACTTAAAATCGAAGGTTCGTTTATAATGTGTAAGGCTTTCAATCTACATGGAAAGGCATCCTACAATAAAATAAAGAGGATTTCAATAATCTGCTTTTCAATACATAAAATGGATTTATACATTAATGTTTAAGTGCACCTACCTGCATCATTCCTATGGTAAGCTTGGCATATGTCTTGTTAAAATGTCGCGCATGGGACATTCCAACACCACTAAAATCACCAATGAATATAAGGCCATTTATTTGTGTTTCTTCTTCCTAGTAGAGAAAGTTGCAAACTTGCACCCATCATCCAAAAAATACTCACAAAGTTTCACAAACAAATAAGACTAATAATTCACTATAAACATCATACATTAATGATTTCCTTCCATAGGGCATGAATGAATGTGAACGTTATTATGTGATTACCTTTACAATCTTCTCAAAAGTAACATAATTTGCTCTCAAATTGTCCCATATTGAATATTCTGTTGGATTCCATTTACCTGAAAATTAGTGGTTTATCTTTCTTATACTGAAATTGTCAATGGTATAAATAAGATTTTAAAAATAGTGTATATTATCTAAACTACTAGTATGACGTGTAGAAGCGAATCGCTAATATCATACCAAGTCTAAATAAGACTATTCTTCTGCCTTCGGCATCTCTATGTGGTAATACAACAGAGACCCCTGCCTCAAAGACATGTCGCACAGAAAATGGTGTAAGTCCTCGAAAATGTTCTGGATGTTTGGCCCTTCAAAACAGAAAGAATTCGTTTCGTATCAAACATATGCCACTGTATGTAGTCCCATACAATTCACTTCCACAATAGTGTCAAACTATCATATTAGAAGAAGGTAAAGCATAGAGTGAGATAAACAGAAGAGAGTGCTGCAAATGTCACTTGGCATAATATGGACTTAGAGATGAGTGACATAATCTAAGAATATGTACCCAGTGTTTTGTGATATTTATTCAAATAATACTTATGTGTGCCATAGATTAATGAGGTATATAAATCATATGTTTAAACCAAAGTGTGAATTCTGCTTTGGACCTTTTATAGCACAATTTAAAAAGAAAGTCATAAATGAGTGGAATTCTGATGTGAAAAGATTTAGCATGTGCGAAAAAATCTTAGAGCTACAAAAAACAAGTGGAATATCA
>CM032666.1:42178944-42200507 GCA_019095985.1 Streblospio benedicti
AATTATCCCTCAATTGCAATTATTAAATGAACGAATCACTAGAAACCGAGAACACGAGAGTGGTTGACATGCGAGTTGACATGTTGCGGTCTCTCGAGGATTGTTATGAAGCTAGGACCAAATGGATGCTGAAATTGGGCATCAATCATTATTGTTCTTCTAGATTATAGATATCATCATGTCCATGTCCTTGAAGGTTATTATGACATTAAGGCTTATTTGATGGTCTTGTTTTCAACAGTCAGATTCGTGTACTTAGAGACATCGTGGCGTTTACTGTTTATCGCATAAATAAAAGTAATTGTCACAACTTACCTATAGTACACTGAGTGTTTGCTACACAAATAAAATAAATTGCCATAACGTACCCTGTAGCCTAGCAGTAAATAGAACCACAGGGTCGTTAAATCTGAACCTGTGCATAATATAGCTAAACAGCAGACCACAGATGTTGGGTGCAGACGAAAAAAGAACCATTTCATCAGACGCCATGAGTTAGTGGATCACAATAAAATTAATATGCAAGCAATATTGTTTAATCTGGTATTGAGTTACAACAATAAAATTAACTTACAGAGAAGAGTAACCTTACAAACGATACATGTATACTGAAATCTCTCTCCCTTATCTACACCCAGCAGTTAAATACAAAATAACACAATCATATCATACTTATTAACTTGTGATTTACTCAATTCTTAAATTGATTGTACACAGCACGTCTTGTATACTTCCTTTCAATATCATAATGAGATCTCCATGCAAAAATGTATTCATTTCATGTAACAAAGGCTAATATCACACGTGAACATAACAGATATTGTGTAAAATAAACAAATATTTTTTGTACAGTCTTGTCTGAGCAAACCAGGAAGTAAATATCCAAGGGCAAGGCTGCTCAGCTCAGTAATACAATAACCATACATCGGTACAATAATATTGTAAAGGAGGGCTAACTCATCTTACAAATGTTCTCAATATCCTAAAGAACAGAATATTGTACCTGTTGATAGCATAGGATGAAATGGTGCTTTGAGTATTACTGCTTTAATACTTAATACACAAGATAATAACTCATATATGAAAGACTTCATGAGCCTATCTTTTATTATAATTTCTACATGTGCCCATAGGTAAGGATATAAGTCATATTATACATGGGCCCCAGCATCATGGGAGGGTGTGTGGTATATGATACTGTGATGTACAAACACTATATGATGCACATTACTGCGATCATATAGATGGGCCCCAGTATCATGGGAGGGTGAGTGCGATATGCATACTACAATGATTTACAAACACTATACCATACACATTACTACTATATAGACATTATCATTGAGTATAACCTTTTTTTTGCTTTGTCAAATAGACATTAGGTATATGAGGTTCAAGTGATGGCTGAATATGGATGGGCATTATCGGAGGACACCAAATGCAAGGCTAGAAAGGAGCTTAATGAATATCCAGAAAATAAACAAAGCAATATCAAAGCAATGCACCAACAGATTCATATGCGGCCTGACATTAGTGAGTAATCTTTTCCCATTTAAATTCAATGTCAATGCCATAGAGGCGATGTATCAGATCCATGCGTATAGTTTCACTGAATGTCCCCTTGGTAACATTAAGTTTCATATTTTTATATTCTGTTTTAGCATTCCTAAGAACTGATGATGCCTTCTTGATAAGATTCTTACGAGCCCGCAAACATAATATATATGAAGCCTTTCAGCTACTTGTGCGTTATTTTCAATATAGAGTACACAATGAAACCCTCTTTAAGAAATTCTATGCAACAGAAACAGGTATTAAAGCATCATTAATGGATGGATTTCCTGGTGTACTGGACCAAAGAGATAAATTTGGACGGAAAATTCTAGTTTTATTTTCATCAAACTGGGATAATCGAAGTTATGGCTTGGCCTCAATATTTAGGGCTATTTTATTGACACTTGAAAAATTGATAGAAGATGAAGAAACACAAGTTAATGGATTTGTAATGGTGATTGAATGGAGTGAATTCAGCTTTAAACAATCAACATGGATACAACCAAAAATTCTCAAACTTATGATTGAAGGCTTACAGGTAAATTAACATAAAACGATTTCCACACTGTAACAGCATTAGCACTGTAACTTGATTTTACAAATTATTGTAACTTGTTCTTAATTGTAGATGTGTGCAAAAATAAACTGTCATAGTTACATTCACCAATCTGTAATAGAAAAATTATCATTTCTTCCAAATTAAATAATATCTTGTCTCTGAACTTGTATATATTCATAAAACAATCAATAAAAGTTAATATGTACATGTAATATCATTACGAATTAAGAAATTTGCAGTCAGAAAGATTACCACTACATTTTTAGGATTGTTTCCCTGCAAGATTTGGGGCTATACACTTTGTGAATCAACCTTGGTATGTTGAAGCTGTTTTCAAAGTGATGAAACCATTTGTAAAAGACAAAACAAAAGATAAGGTAGATCAGGATTTTTATATCTATATATATAATATATATAAAATAATAAGGGATTTTTTGTTGTTGCTCCAATAAGGCTTTTTAACCAGAAGACGTACACACTCCAAATTATGTATGTACAATTAGGACAACTTAGAGGTTGTTTTTATCTACATTTCAAACCAAATAAATTATTTTTAATGATAAAAATAAAAGAACATTTTTTTAGAAATGTTTGTCATCCAGCTTACAGGACCATGTTTGTTAAACGTTTATGTATGGCAAACGTACATTGCACGTCACACGTACAGTCACACGAGGAGGGAGCTGGAGAAGGTGGTGATGGAGGTGCATTTAATCTCTTCCGGATGGGTTTTGTGGAGTGGTGGTAGCAAAAAGGGTGTATGTGTTCAGGGTAGGGATGACCATTTAATCTGTTCCAGATCTCCTCATCCATTTCAACCCGAGCAGCAGCAGGAAGGGGGTAATGGAGATGTATTTAATCTACTCTGGACCTGTTTAAATGGGGATAGGGTAGAGAGGGAGGAGCAAAAAGGGGGGTGGCGGAGGAAGGAAGGGTAGGGTTGAATATTTCATCAGTTCCGCACGTGTTTACCAGGGGTAGCAGTAGCTGGGAGAGGGATATTAGAAGGATCAATCAGGTCACATATGACAATGGGAGGAAGGTGATGAAGGTGTATTTAATATGTCCCAGACCTGTATACAGACGGGCGGTGGTGTGAGGGATGGGGTACAGAGGGAAGGATGGGGGAGAGGAGAGCATTTAATGTGTTCTGGATCGATCTCATCTATTTCAACCCAAGCAGTGCCGGGTAGACAGCTAGTACATTGTATACCATAAATTGGTGATTAATAGATGGTGGGTAACATTAGGTAGGGAGCGGGGAATAATTTAATTAAGGGAATGATCATAACGATACCCGGGGGGGTCGTCCATTTTAGGGGCTTGAAGAAAAAGTTAACTGACACCCCCATCAACATTTTAAAAAGTTGAGCGACCCCCCACCCGCTAAAGAAAAAGTCCTTTTTATAGTCATTGCATTGCTAAAAGAAAATATTTGAAAAACTATATACTGTACCATAATAAAAAAGTTCAGTGAACCCCCCCCCCCAAAAAAAAAAAAAAAAAGAATCAGAAAAGTTGGACGACCCCCCCCCCACCTTTTTGGACGACCCCCCCCGGTATTTGTGAAGGTTCCCTAAGGGCACCTACAAAATCACTCGTTTGAAATTGGCCCTATCATATATAGCTTAAGGAAATTTAGCTAAAACATGACAGCACTGATCCATAAAGCACTCAGGGCTAATATACAGTAATTTACGCGTCTATGTCGTGGTTATGTTGACATTTTTAATGAAAATTGACTTCATACATGTCATAGTCTTGTTTGATGTGGAAATAAATGTATGGCTGACCATGAAGTGGGAATTTATCAAAGAATGTCTTGAATACTGATATTCACCTCAAATCATTCCCAAGATGTCTATTCAAATACATGCAATTATTTATATCAGATGAACCCAAGTGATTTCCACTAAGTAGACTATAGTTTCCTCAAATCACTTACATGTACATGTAGGAGCATTGTAATTTTGTTAATGAAATAATTGAGCATTGGATCTTATGATTTGTAAAATTGATGTATTTTCTTTAAAATAGCCCTAATATGAATTTCTTCAGCTTTACATGCATGGAAACAACATGGCTACCTTATACCATCATATCGACAAAGAATATTTACCTGCAGAGCTAGGAGGAAGTCAACCCCCATTTAATTTACAGGCAATGATAACTTTTTCGCTTAATACATCACAAGGATATAGATTTGTTAAAATGGTCAAAATATCCGTACAGTATTGGTTTAAAGTGTTTCATGTGTATTTTCAAACTAGAGAGGTTAAGAAGTGGTTATGTTAAATGATAAATATCATTTCATATTTCGTTTATATATGTATAACTATATGATGTTGGAACTTCCTGGATCTAACTATTTACTTTTGTTTGTTTAGGCTTGGGCACATCAGCTCATAGGCGATGAAAGTTTCAGTTTTGGAGAAAAACATATATACTGGCCAGAACACTGTAGCGTAATAAAGTAAGTCGTAGCAGTAAAAACACGTATGTTTTAAAAATATAACTGAATCAGAACTAAAATGGACTTAGAGTCACACAGATGTACCTGTATCATGACTTTACAACACGCTCACAATACAATTCAATAATTTCTCGATTTCCCTGAAAAGGAAATAGGTAACAGAAATAAACGGACTGAACGTAATTTTCAAATCTGAAATGAACATGGCAATGTAATCAACTACTGTTAGTTTATATCAGAACAAGAACAAATAATGCACACAAAGCACACACAAATGTACCGGTACATTGTACTTTTCAATTTTTAATTGGTTATGATAGAGCTTAATGCAATCATCGCAGTCTTTGTATGAATAAAATTAACATAACATTACCATGTACATTCACAGGACAAGATCAGAAACATTTCCCATGGATCAATATACAACAGAAATTAAGACGGAAAAAAAGCAAAGTTCAAAATTAGATGGAGAATTTTTTTCAATGGACTAAGTCAAAATCGCAAAATACGAATTGTGACAACCATGTTAATTTTGAAGTCAACTTTGCTGACAAGCAGAGGACCGTGATTCATGTACCATAAGGGTTTAAAGCGCAACTGCTAGTTGAAGCATTCCCAAATGTAGCAGTAATATAACAAGTTTTCAGAGTCATGAACAACATGTTTGTATCAAGCAGTGATTTCAAAGTGTCTTGTGATTGGTGAGGTCATTAAGCTCCACAACAGTCACATCATATCAGATTTCAAAGACTAAGCAAATGATCTTAAAAAATCAGCAATTTGTAGTTTGATATCTATCATTTCTTATTGTTAAGTCTTCCAAAATGTGATAATGTCTGTGATGTTGATTTATTGGTCTAGAAAATTAGTATACCCACGTGCTATGATGATTGAGATCATAATCCTTTTGGATTCAGTCTAATTTTCTTGTGTGTAAAAATTAGAGATACATGTACATGTATCAAGATTATTCAATATCAGGGCTGCTTACTATTGGTTTTCTGTAGGACATTGTGCAAATAATGATTGTAATGCTACAAATGTATACACATACGTGGCAATTTGTGGTAAATCCATACTAACTTTTGAGAGCCAAAACAACAAAAAGTTGTCTCCCCCAAAAGTTATACAAGACAAATGTGAAACATCAGTATAAGTACGTTTGTAATCCAGATGTACAGATTTAATAAAGTTGATACATAATTAACCCTAGATGTCTAATCTTCATAAAGTTCTCAAATTGTTAGCATGAATTTATTTGAAAATGAAAAACAAAAAGGCATTTATACAAAGTACATGGAGGAGAAAATGGAGCTAATATATCTTTATGATGTAGAAAGAAATCTAATGAATCTATTTTAACCATTTTTAGGCCTTTATTTTTTTATTTTTCGGTTTACAGACCCGCCGCTCAAAAAAACAGGATTTTGGAATAAAAATAAAATTGAAAAAATGGTATTTTTTTAATTCCGCTGCTGAAAAAACGGGCGATAATACGAGAAGTTGAATCAAATGGCCTGTTCCGACTTAAAATACTCATTGGAATCGTTTCCGACAAACATCATACTATAACAATAACGTGTCCTAGTATGTAATAAATGAACTGTTATCCATTATATTGCATGTATATGTCCATGTGGTGGATATTTAAAGAAGTACGAACATATTTCAAATTACTCGCCGTTGAGTTAAGCAAATAGGCAGCGCCGCCGGTATTATTTGGGTGCGTTGTGAAAATGTTTTTTTTTTTTTTTTTTTCCTCCTCCGATGACAGTTGAGCATCCTGTGTGTCTGTAAACCATAACATCAAAAAATAAAGGCCTTATGGCATTTTAGTTTATTCTATTATTCATCCATGCATATTTGCACGGTTTTGCACACTCAGTCATTTCTAACATCATTATATTCTGCATTGTTAATGTCTTCCAATAGATATAGATATAACAATACCATAGATATCATACACGATGATTCAACATGCATTTCTAAATGTTTTATATCATTAACTGTAAAAGATTCTTCTTCTTTTACATCATTATAATTTTTTTAAATCGATTTTCTTTAAAATTTCTTAAAAAAACAGGATCCATTCTCTAATCCTCCAATTAAGTGTGAACCATTTGGATAAATGAGAAAGTGCAAAGAAATTGAGACTTGGTAGTTTTCATTTAGTGGTTAATTTTTTGCCATACATTTTTATCCTTTTTTACCATTTTTGCCATACATTTTTATCAATGTATTTTTTACAAGATCTACCTAGTCATTTAATTACAAATTACATCGATGAGTCCAAAATATGAAATAACTCAATTTAATGTGCACATTTGTCTAACCAGTATATTAAGAATAAAGCTGCATCGCAACGCGTTCAGATATATCCAAATGTAACAGAAAGTGAGGGAACTATTTTTAATAATACCTTCAAGATAGAAACTACAGGTTGCATATTAAGTTCATCAATATATGGATTTTGCAAGGTTGAAATATATTGGTCTTCCAAATTTAGAGAAAATAAACTTAATATTTCTTTAGATGTTCATGTTTGTATATTTTTCATATCAATAAACTTTCAAATCAGTTAAATTTTGCTTGCTCACTGACATGAAGAATACAATTTCTAGATATATTACATGAGGTTCCTGTTTCAGTTGCATGTTTTATAAACGTTATTACAATTGCATACTAGGTATATGTTAATACAGGCTTAAACTACTAATCTTTCCAAACTGCTTTGGCAATCCTCCTGTGGGGCATCCTACCAAATACTTGTGGCAAAATATATTAAGGGACATACAATAAATTCTTAAGACTACACATTTAAACAAAGAACAAAAATACGAATAAAGGTTATGAGTAAAATATGTATGTTTGTAGGCACATGATTTCTTTTCCAACAGTAGCACCTTCTAACCTTTCAACCACAGAATAAAACAATTTTTCATGCAAGACCACCTCGAGCAATCTGGTATGTGAAAAAAAACAATTGCACTGACTAGTCCAAGCTGTTAATACATGTACCACAATATATATGTAGAGTCGTGTAAGATCACTTGTCCAACTTAACTGTAAATTTGATCTAATTGACTTAAAGATAATGGTTCGACTGTAGTCCATTAATAGTCAGTTTCTTTAACACACACAATAGTACCATACAAAGTTATTCCACTCTTTCATTCAAATCTAAAACTCTAAAACATACTACAGTAAGACCATTTTTTGTCAAGCTCAGATAACTCGAATTGTGGATAACTAGCAAATAGCATGCTATACCACATTGTTAGTCACTTTGATTACTGAGAACTTAAAATTCAGATCACTTAATATTTTTACCCATTCCCTTTGCGTTCACGTTAAAAAGGTCCAACTGCATATGTATTTCTAATAGACCTATACTTTCTACACAGTAGAAAAAATTATCTTCGTTGTGATTGCTGATTATTCCTGTTGATGAGGGAAGTTCCCGGTGGAACACTAGCAGTGTTATAAGCAGTCATAACTCTGCCAGTGATATTGGCATTATTCCCAGTGGAAGAGGAAACAGCCGTAGACACCCTTGGTATGACATATCCCGCCAGCGAGACAGTGCCAGTAGTATTCACATAGTACATCGGTCTCCCATTAGCTGTTGTAACCCCAATACTTAGAGGATTCAGATTTTGAGGTGGCATCCTCGTCAAATCAACAACACCTGAAACAGGTAGAGGTAATCTTGGAGGATTGGTAAGGTCAATATGAGTTGATGTCCTTTGTTGTGTTGGCGCAGCACTTGTTAAATTTACAGTCGTACTTCTATTCTGTGCCGCTTGATTTTGAGTATTCTGCCCATTTCCATTGGACTGATTTCTATTGTTATTATTGTTACTTCCACCTCTCCTTCCTCTCCTTCCATTACGCCCTCGATTGTTCGTTTCAATCCCACTAGCAGTTGAAGCAGGCCTACTATTTGCTGCAGATGTTACTGTTGATGTTCTATTAGCAACAAATGGATTCCGACTTTGACCCCAGCTGACCGTATTAGCAGCACCCCCTCTACCTTGAGGTGCTGCACCACTGGAAGCAGAGGTTCCTACACCTCTTCCAGCTGCCCGTTGAAGTTCAGGATACTGAACATAATCATGTCTATGAGCAAACTGCATTACTGCTTCTAATGAGCGACGAGAATCTGTTGAAGAAGCTGTTGTTGTTTGTGCTGTTGCTGCTGCTGTAGACCTTGGTTGAGTAGCAGGTCTTACGGGTGGACGAGCTAATGGATGAGGACGAACGTTGTTAGTCGCTGCTGGACCACTTTTCGTTTTAGCTTCATATTGGGCTTGTTCCTCTACAAAAGGATTACAGATTAAAAAAAATATCAAAACACAATAATCCCAATAACTGTAGATATTTAAAAGTTGATCCCAGATACTTTTTGATAATAAAATGCAAAGATGTTCAAACTGCAGTATAAAACGGAATTTTTAAACCTTTAAAAGTAATAAAACTTTGTATGAGTTTTGTCATATGAATTCCGTTTCCACACTCCTCAATCAACTGTATTATTTACGGCACATACATATTCTTTCTCAACTTACAGTGTAACATACCGCAGAAGCTTTCTGTAGGCTATGTGAAACTAATCATGAGAAACATAATGCACACAACATTTCAATGTGTTACCTTTCCTTTCTTTAATCAACACTCTTCTTCTTTCTTTCAACTCGTCACTTAGATGATCCGTCATCTTATCGATATAATTATCTAGTACTAGGGACCGTACACATGATGTTATTTTGCTCCGACAATTTGGACATTCTTTCTTTCTGTCCATCCACTGTGTTATGCACAGGGTGCAAAATGAATGCGAACAATTAAGAGACATCGTCTGGAAGAAAAATTAGATTTCCTGTCAAGTTAATCAATCAACGTGCCTGTTTAAGAAATTCGGTATACAGTAGAACCTCTCTATTAGGATCACCGTTGGGACCAGTGTTATGTGGTCTCAATACAGAGGTTAGCTTTGGTAACTTTATGAAGTTTTAGAACCATCAAATGTGGTCTTATTATAGAGGTGGTCTTAATTGGAGGTTTTATTGTACTTAAATTCACTTTCTTTTAAATTCTATGGACGGGAAGTAACAAAGTCAACTCTACTTATGAAATTCCTTTTATGTGATAATAAAATGCTTTTTAAGTAAAAATGACAATTGTACGATGTTTTCAACATTATAGACGCTTACTTGGACAAAGAGTTCACTACATATGGCACACAGGAGTTCTGTTTCCATGAGATCCTCCATTCTTGTTACCAGCTGATTTTTCACCTCTAAACCACTCGCTGCAGCAGCTTCTGCCTCAGATTTTGTCTGTGAATATTACAAAAAAATATATGCAAAAATGAAGATGATTGACACCCGAGATTAACACAAAACCTTGGAAAATTCAACATAAATTAATGTGATCTTGCACCTTTCTCAACTGGTCTTCTAGCTGCTGATGCTTGAGTTCTTTTTCTGCAATGACTTTGTTCAATGCTTCCTGTTGCTTTCTTAATTCTTCATACTCAGCTTCTTTAATTTTTTCTTTGGCGTCTTGTTCTTTCATGCTCAACTCCACCTGTGAAAAACGTGTAAAATCCATATTATTCATAGCCCGTAGGGTGGTGGTGAAAAAATGAAATCATTATGATATAATTTTTAGCCACCTGTCCTAACTTAGTAGGCAAGTTTTCAGCCTCTTTACACACACCCGAATTGCTACTACAATAGGTAATATTCATAATAATTATACCAAATAATTTCCAAGCCCCCCACCCCCAAGAAAATCAAGCAAGTTAAGCATATCAAGTACCCATATTTTTTTCCATTATCCCTCATCCCACCCACAGAGTTCACCCATTAAACCTTGGTACTAAAAAAGTTAAAATCAATATGTGAATCATGTATATTCTTGCAATTTTAGAAAAAGTTACCTGCTCCCTTTCTTTCTGTAATTGTTCTAATTCATTTGACAACTGCAGTTTTAGATTTTCTTCTTTCTCTTTCATCTCTTTGTCCAATTTCTCTTTCATCTCTTTTTCTATTCTTGTCTGCTCTTCCCTCAACTTTTCCTGTAATTATTATAACAAGTAGTCGTCGGGAACGCCGTAAATCTCCCCTTCCCCGATCAGGCCATTTCCCCGATCAGGCCATTTTTGAAAAGTAGGCCAAAGTACTCAAATATGAAATCATGTGAGGAGAGTGACATAGTCATACAAAATGTCAAGTTTTGGTGATGATAGGTAATAAAGTCTTCCCAGGAGACAGATAAACACAAATTCGTAATAATTTGTTTTAAAAAAAAACACATCGTAATTTCATCAAAAGTAGGCCAAAGTACACCAAAATCTAATCAGCTCTGGAGAGTGGTACAACGAAGCTAGATATGAAGTTTGGTGACCATAGGTCAAATACTTCTCCCTGTAGAGTGGTAACAAGGTTTATTATGTAACACTCGTAAGTTCAAAAGTAGGCCAAAGTACACAAATATCAAATCACGTGAGGAGAGTGATATGGACATACCAAATGTCAAGTTTGGTGATGATAAGTCATAAACTGTTCCCAGGCGACAGATAAACACAATTACGTAATAATTTGTTTTTAAAAACACATCGTAACTTCATCAAAAGTAGGCCAAAGTACACCAAAATCTAATCAGCTCTGGAGAGTAGTACAACAAAGCTAAATATGAAGTTTGGTGACCACAGGTCAAATACTTCTCCCTGTAGAGTGTTAACAAGGTTTATTACGTAAAGCTCATAAGTTCAAAAGTAGGCCAAAGTACACCAATATCAAATCACGTGAGGAGAGTGATATAGACATACCAAATGTCAAGTTTGGTGATGATAAGTCATAAACTGTTCCCAGAAGACAGATAAACACAATTACGTAATAATATTTTTTTTTTTAAAACACATCGTAACTTCATCAAAAGTAGGCCAAAGTACACCAAAATCTAATCAGGTCTGGAGAGTAGTACATCGAAGCTACATATGAAGTTTGGCGACAATCGGCCAAATACTTCTCCCTAAAGTCCGGTAACAAGATATTTGTACCTAAGGTCATAAGTTCGTCAAAAGTAGGCCAAAGTACACCAATATCATATCACGTGAGGAGAGTGATATAGACATACCAAATGTCAAGTTTGGTGATGCTAAGTCATAAACTGTTCCCAGAAGACAGATAAACACAATTACGTAATAATATTTTTTTAAAAAACACATTGTAACTTCATCAAAAGTAGGCCAAAGTACACCAAAATCTAATCAGCTCTGGAGAGTAGTACAACGAAGCTAAATATGAAGTTTGGTGACCATAGGTCAAATACTTCTCCCTGTAGAGTGTTAACAAGGTTTATTACGTAACGCTCATAAGTTCAAAAGTAGGCCAAAGTACACCAATATCAAATCACGTGAGGAGAGTGACATAGACATACCAAATGTCAAGTTTGGTGATGATAAGTCATAAACTGTTCCCAGAAACAGATAAACACAATTACATAATATTTTTTTAAAACACATTGTAACTTCATCAAAAGTAGGCCAAAGTACACCAAAATCTAATCAGGTTTGGAGAGTAGTACATCGAAGCTACATATGAAGTTTGGCGACAATCGGCCAAATACTTCTCCCTAAAGTGCGGTAACAAGATATTTGTACCTAAGGTCATAAGTTCGTCAAAAGTAGGCC
The DNA here is from genome assembly GCA_019095985.1 of Streblospio benedicti. Lineage (NCBI taxonomy): Eukaryota > Metazoa > Annelida > Polychaeta > Spionida > Spionidae > Streblospio > Streblospio benedicti. The sequence continues at coordinate 42,191,230 of CM032666.1, forward strand.
AAAGTACAAACAAAAATTTTTGAGACATACGATTGTCCTCAAACTAAACATATTTAATTTTCAAAGCAATAGCTCTCATGGTGTTCACGTTATAAGCTTTTAAGCATGTGGACGCGGGCGGACGGACGGACAGCACTAAAGCTAGAAATCTCCCTTCGGACTTCGTCCGGGGAGATTTAATTAATACCCTAATTTGAAGATAACCCAAAATTAAATAAAGCCTCCATTACATTAGCAACAGTATACTTAAAATTACTAAAAATGCTTACTATATTATTATGTTAACTACAATGATCATCTTATGTTCGACATGCAGTTAAGACTTTATGTGCTTGATGCAGTACTACACACGTGGATCTTCAGCTTTAAAAGCTGTATACATATACTGTTTGAAATTGACATATGGAATACACAATCTTGGCGGTTGCAAATCTTATAGCAACGTTTTACCAAACTGGCTTAGCATTTAAAAAATAATAGTAGCTGTATATTATACCTATTATAGACTATGGGAACATTTGAAACCAATCGCTTACCCAGTGTTGTTTTTCAAATCTGTAATAAAAAAATAATAAAAATGATACATACTTGAAACTGATTTTGTAAGTCACTCATTCTCTTTTCAGCATCTAGCTGTCCTTTTTCTAACTCAGCAGCTTTTAGCGCTTCTTGAGCTTCAAATGCTTCTTTTTCTCTCTATATAAATAAAATAATTTCATGCATTTTAAGTCAATATATTTCTGATAATAGTTAAAAAAACGTAAAATACAAGTATATTAAACCATTCATCATTATTGGAGAGGTCACACCATAATGTTTTATCCACTAGAATGCTAGAAAAGCCCTTAATGGGAAGAATGAGATGAATGTGCCGTGGCTCCAACAAACCTCATCATCAATAGTCAATATTAGCGCTAAAACTAACATTACCTCTAGTTCCTGCATAACGTCTCTTATTCTCTGCTCTGCAGCCTCTTTGGACTTGGCTAATTCTTCTGCTCTTTCGTTCTCAAGCTTTTCCAAGTGCTCTCGCTCCATCTGGAAAAAGTTAAGGATTGACATAAAAAAATCATTGTTCTATTATCACCTCACAAGAAATTCACGTTCATAAGCTAAAGTTAAACAATGATTTGATCCACGCAGACTGAAAAGGTGGACAAACAAACCCTTTGTTTTTCCAGTTCCTCCTCAATCCTTGATTTTTCCTGCTTAAGAGCTTCTGCAGTCTCTTCTTTTTCAAATTCTTTTTCTTTTAACTTTTCTTGCAGTTCTTTAACACTTTTGCTTGCTTCCTCTTCAGCTTCTTTTAATCGTCTTTCTATCTCTTCCCTCTCTTTGGCAATTTTCGATTCTTGGGCCTTTTATTACATAAGTAATAATCATTAATAAAAAATTCTACTTATGATACTTCATAGTATTACAACAGCATGAATATACTACCATCATAGCGCTCTGGGTCATTAAATTGAAATTTTCTCAAACTGGGGGGGCTGTTATACGAGAGTGCAGTTACTACATACTTCTTAAGGACATTTAAGAAAGAGAGGGAGGTCTGTTATGTGAGGGTGGGCACTTGGATGGTCGTATACAATATTATTCTTTTCATATCAAAATAAAACTTATAGTTTTAAAGTAATGTCACTAGAGAGTTAGATGATTTCTAGGGTTTGCAAGTTATGAGATTGGGGCTTAAAATGACATTTTGCCAAAAAGTGTTTGGGCTCAAGTCACCCGCTACTAACACCCCTGTGAAGGTAAATTTACAGGACTAATAAATATTGCCATGAATATCTCATAACATTTACTTCATCTAATTATTCATTAATGAATTAGATTACATTACTTTTTGTGCTTCTAGTTCTTCAATCATTTTGGCATTCATTTCTGCCATGCGGGCCTCCATTTCTTTAAGTCGTTCTTCTGCTTCTTTTTCCTTTTTTAACATCTCCTCTCTAAGGAGACGTTCCTGCTCAGCCATTTTCTGTCTAGGAATAAAGTAATCTATTATTTCATATACAAGGGTCGCAGATCATATCATTACAAGGCCTAACACATTTCTGATTATCTGAGTCTTAAATTAAATTCTATCTAGAGCTTTCATTCATCAAAAACATACACACAATCATACAAAACAAAAACTAAAAACATATTTCCAGTGGCATGCATGAATCCAGTATACTCTATTAGAGTCTAAGGTAAATAAAATTTTAATGAAATTGTGAAGCGACTATAAATATCTTATATCTTTAATTCCAATGTTCTTGACCAGCTTTACTTAATAGGTCCCAATGTATGGGCTGGACAGTACGTTAAAATTCAGAGAGCTCTAGCTGTCACATTTTGGTCTTCAGTTCACAGAGTTCAATCAATCTCCAGTTTTTGTGAGTTATAAGCAGAGCTTGTGAGGAAATCAAGAGTTTTTGTCCATGCACTATAATACTTCTGGCACATACTGATGCGATTAATTTCAACTCACATGGCCTGGTTTCTGCTGCTAAGTCTGCAATACATGACCACCCACCTTCAAAATTGAGGTCATCTGATAGAAAATGACGAATATAGTGGCTGTAAAGACGTAATTCAGGCAAAATATCAATGAGAGGATTATCTAAAAACTTGATACAAAACAGATTACACTAATCCCATGCTTTTTAAAACCACATAACTGGCCAAATTTAAAAACTCGACAAAAAAATAAACATTTATGTTCATTGGATTTATTCAGTTTTTATACAGCTACAAACCTTTTAACACTTTTCAGTTCATATTTTATTTATTTCTCTACAAAATGTTTTTCTTTAAGTCGGATCTTTTTCCTTTTTTCCTTTTTTAATCATCACTCTACCATAATTACACTCAGCATTCTATAGTCTAGCATAGAAAATGATCATTCTCTGAATATACAAAGTTATGTGGTTTTTAAAACCAGTCATAACACTAATGTTAATTATGGCAACACGACTTTTCCTTAGATACAATATTGATTACACACAGTGCTCTGATGGCTACCCTATATAATATGATGCACGAAATGATGATACAACATTTTAGTCAGTATTTTTTAGTCTATAAAATATTATAGTCCAAGCTGACCCATATGTGTTTAAAACCAGCAGTAACAGCGTAAGCAGCATAAGTAGCAGCATAAGCAGCAGAATAAGCAGCAGCATTTCCAGTATAAGCAGAAGCAGAAGCAGCAGCAGTTTTTAAAACATCAACACCTACTTTTAATGGGTTGGATTGACCAAAGGAGTTTTGGGGACCAATGAGACGGGGACCAAAAAGATGACTATCTTCTTTGATTGAAAAAATCAAGACCATCTAAAACTATACAAAAAGATTAGCTAATCCAGCTTTTTAAAACCACATAACTGGCCAAAATTACAAAAATACTGGATGGCGCGCTGTGATAACTATAAGTTTTTGTGAGAGCTACAAACCAGTTTTCGTGAGTAAATTGAATATATGTAAGGTATTTTGATTATGTTTCATCTTTCGGATATGTAGGTTGAAGACTTTGGTTTTAAAGCTCTTTTGGGTACCAGCACCCATACCAGCATCTATAGCTAGCTATAGAAGCTGATCATTCTCTGAGCTTAACTGAGTTATGTGGTTTTTAAAACCAGTCATAATCTAATGTTAATTATGGCAACACAGGCAATTCCTTAGATACATAAGTACTTTGGATTAGCACAGTGCTCTGATGGCTACCCTATATAATATGATGACGAAATGATGATACAACAGTTACGGATGTAGTCCAGTATTGTTTAGTAATATAGAATACAAGTACCCATATGTGTTTAAAACCAGCAGTAGCAACGTAAGCAGCATAAGTAGCAGCATAAGCAGCAGCATAAGCAGCAGCATAAGAAACAGTATAAGCAGAAGCAGAAGCAGCAGCAGCCATAACATCAACACCATTTTAATGGGTTGGTTGACCAATGAGACAGGGGACCAATGAGACGGGGGACCAAAAAGATGTGCCCGGTCTTCTTTGTTGATCAAATCTAGACCATGTGGTTACTATTTGAAAGAGCAGCTACAGCCTGCATATCAAACATGCATACTAAAGATACTGGATGGCATATTAACAATGAAACTATAACTTCCCCTGCTGATACTGTAGCAGACATTGTGGAAAAACAATATATTCCTCTGTTCTTTAATTTGTTAATTTTGTTTGCATTGATGACCTGATACCTATTACACACACCTGAACTATCCAAATAAACTGACCATGTTGTCACTATTTGAAACAGCAGCTAGAGCCTGCATGTCAAATATACATACTAAAGATACTGGCATATTGAATAAAGAAACCATAACGTCCCCTCTTCAAGTACAAATGCAACACTGTGTTTATTAATTGCTATACATAGAAGAAAACTAGAATTACCACAAAGCATTAAGCTTTAACATTTCACAGAATAAATCATCATACACTCTTAATATTGCAATATGCAAGTCCTCACAAGCTCTTGTTTCATGATTTTCAACTCCTCACGAAAACTGTTGATTGTACATTTTTGTAGATTTGGAGACTTTACACAATATAGAAGTTAATAATATAGATGCAATGCATAAGGTAGTTTTCAGTCAAGTATAAGCTACATGCCTGACCCAATTTAGGGCTTAACAAAGCAATATAAGGCAAAATATCACTCATTTTCGGACAGTGGACAGCCATGTAGAACGAGGGTCTTCAACTATTGCAGACTTAGCAGCAGAAACCAGCTGATGTGAGTGGAAATAAATCGCATCAGTATGTGCCAGAAGTATTCTTATAGTGCATGGACGACAAAAATTGTGCTCAGAAATGATGTTTAGCCCGTTTACAGTGGAAAATCCAAACAGCCGATTTCAAAAGTAAACATTTTACTCACAAAAACTCTTGATTTCCTCACAAGCTCTGCTTATAACTCACAAAAACTGGAGATTGATTGAACACCGTGCAGTTGTTAGATCCCAAATTGTTGAGGTCTTCTAATAATTTTGAATTCCAGGTCTAAGTCTTAAAGACAATTTCTCACTGCACGAACTTCCTTTATTTTGTCTTTACACACCTTGTAACCTGCACCATACCATGTCCAGTGAATACTCTCAAGCAGGACAAAAACTAGAAAGCATCTACAGCATCTATGGGGATGGGAGTGCTTTGATCAACCATAACCTCTACACACAAAAAATATACACACCTAACAAGAGTCATAGGTGATGTGTTTTCCATCTCTACACAAACTCTTTTAAGAGGGGGTGGTAATGCGAACTTTTCGGTAACATCCTGTGTGTTAGCATTTGTTGATGACGAATCACTTTGTTGTATTTTCAACTTTGCTGCACGGTAAAATGTGTACCTACAACAGATCAACGTAAATGTAATAATCAATATTATCATGTGCTGGAGGAAGTCAATCGATTTGGGTTGGAGGAAGCATGGCATTTTATTTAGATTGTGAATACCAGCCGTTTCATTTCAGTGGCCAGCCCTGCATATGCCCATTAAATAAATGTTAAACATGCTGTTCTCTTCCTTGGCCGTATGCCTACTGGAAAATGTTATGTACAAATTTGTCTAACTCTGTTTCTGCAGAAAAGAAAAAATGCTAATAAATGCCACATTTTCATGCAAGTGTTCATGGTTTCAGTGATAAATAAGTCACATTTTCTAAATTTACATTGTAGTTCTGGCAAAAAGAAATATTGTATCATTCCTTTATTTGTTTTCATATCTACTCCTATTATCATTTAAGAATTACAATACAAAATGTCATTCCAAGGAAGTGCTGTCAGCACAATAATACTCTTAAAATATACAAAGATTTTCAGTCATTAAAATGTAAAAAACACACACTTGCCTGTAGTGAGCTGGTTGATTGGTGCGAGGATCTTTTCCAATTTCTACTAAATCACGATCCTTCAATAGTACCTCCATTCCAGGCGTAATCTTAGTACCATTAATATGAATACCATTACTACTGTTCTAAAATAGCATAAAATGGAAATATAGATTAGCTATAATACAATTATTTCAAATTGATAGGCTCATTTTCAATATGTTGTCCAATTTATAGTAGGTGAATAGATTTCCACAATAGCGACGGTTATTGAGTTAATCAGTTTATTAGAAACATATTTTACCAGATCCATAACAGTCCAGTGGCCATTTTCATCTCTTTTCAGAACAGCATGTTGCCGAGAAATACAGGGCACTTCTCCGAAAATAATATCATTGACAGTTGCTCTTCCTATAGTTACCTAAAATATGCACAGCCACAAAATAAGTTGCAATGAAATATATAAATATTATGCATCGTAAAATAGAAAAGTAAAAATAATTATGTACAAGTTTGGATTAAAAAATACATTATATCTTTAAAACATGAAAAAAAAATATATATAGGCCAAATAATATAAATTATTGTAGATAACACATCACTTCATTTGAACGTATGACAATGTCCAGATAACAAAATGCTCACGTAGTCTAATCTTTATGTAGACTATTAGCTTTAGTAGGAATATACATTGGGGTTGATTTTTAGTACGCTACTGCTCACATTTTACCAGAACTGACTGACACTGCCATCTCCAGCACAGGACTTTTGACCGAAATGACATGTTGATAGTGATGACATCACATTGATACCTAGTCCAAGACTAGAGCACCCCCATGAGCTTTACTCCATCTGCCGTTTGAAAGTTATAGCCACTGACGTCCTAGTACAAATTAGTGACCTCTTAGACAGGTCTGTGTTCACGGATGAGGATCCAGTGTTCCCTGTCACTTTTTTTATTGTGGAAACTTGAGGGTACACTGCATGTTTTGGGGGTACAGATCTGATCTTAATGTTTCTAGATCGCTCAAACTTAAAATTCACTACAACTATTGCCATTTTTACAAGTAATCTTCACATAAAAAATTAAATTAAGCACAATAAATTTTAAAAAAAATCTTTATTGTTGTTGTTCACAAAAATATCATATATTATATACATCATATATTATAACTTTATGTAAAACCTCATTAGAAATGATCGTACATTATTCATTTTAATGTTACTTTAATATCTTAAGCGTATTATAAGAAATTTCAACACACTGACATCTTTCCTTATAGTAGCAATTTTTGGCAAGTGCGCAGCTGCTGCACATACTAGTGCCCTACGCAACATGCACAACGCAAATACAGCAGTGCGCAGACACGTTTTTCCGCGCTACCGACGTGACCCAGTTGAAATTATTTCAGTGGATTGCCGGTGGTGGTGCTCTGAATGTAAACAAATATGGCCGTGCCCATGAAACTAACGCAGATGAGACGGGAAAATAGTTTTCTTTGGCGAATGACAAACATGCACTTTTATTTTTCTGTTGCCATGCACAACATACTACATGTTACATGTTACAAAACAGGTAAATATTGGACAGATTTTTTGTGCATGTATGCAAGCTTAGGTTTACAAATTTTAACCCCCGGGAACTGCTATCGCTTGCGATAGCAAGAATTAGGACATCCAGGTCTAACAAATTTATGCGTGCAAAGGTATTCACAATTTACAGTAACCGGGTAGTATCCGGTAAATGGATGAAGGATAGTACTAGTAAATCAATATCTTTGGTAACACATGAATACATCAACATAATAATGGGTAGATCTTCTTAACTTAATGTTCGTAAACATAATTTTTCAGTTCATATACATGGGTGTCTATAGCCGTATGATATACAGCATATATCCGTCCTAACGGTCTCTCTCGTCAGAGTATTAACTCGGTTGTACATGTGGGGCTAGGATTAGCCTAACACTTAGGCTTTTTATTTATTTACATTTCATACATACAATTAATTATCAATTGGCAAAATAATGAGCTCTATTTTGTAGGGCTATGCAAAGGTGTCTAGTACGTGTGGATTAATCATTGATAACCCGGGTTAGTAACCATGAAATATAGATTATTAATTGCCACAAAAATAGCTGTTTCTTCTGGCAAACCAGCTGTTTACCCGGCGTTGCTCGGGTTGAAACAGATGAGATCCGGAACACATTAAATGCTCCTCCCTCCCCATCCTTCCTGCTGTCCCACATCCCTCGAACCAGTTCTCGTCAGTATACAGGTCTGTGACAGATTAAATACAACTCCATCACCGTCCTCCCATCGTCATATGTGTCACAGCCATTTACACACTAAATCTACTAAATATGGCAATGATTGATCAGTCTGATATCCCTCCCCCAGCTACTGCTACCCCTGGTAAACACGTGCGGAGCAGACTAAATGTCCTACTCATCCCTACCCTCCCTTCCACCCCCACCACAACCCTATTCTCTCCCCAACCCTCTCTACCTCACCCCCATCTAAACAGGTCCATAACTAATGCACCCCCTTCCTGCTGCTGCTCTGGTTGAAACGGATGAGATCTGGAACGTATTAAATGCTCCTCCCTTCCAATTCTTTCCCCTGTCCCACATCCCTCAAACCAGCTCCCATCACTACAGGTTTGGCAAAGATTAAATACACCTCCATCACCTTCCTTCCACACTCATATGTGATAGCCATACACACACTACATGTATGTGGCAATGCTTGATCCCTCTAATATCCCTCCCCCCAGCTATTCCTACCCCTGGTAAACACGTGCAGACCATTAAATGTGCATATCAATCCCCCCCTTTCTGCTGTTGCTCGGGTTGAAATTGATGAGATCTGGAACATATGAAATGCTCCTCCCTACCTGATCACCACCAGCCAAATCAGCCCCCCCCCCCCCCCGCCATATGGACACACACACACCCTTTCAGCCAACACCCCTCCTCAAAACAGGTCCGGAGCAGATAAAACGGACCTCCATCACCATCACCACCCTTCCCAGCTCCCTCGTTGTATGACTGTACGTGTGACGTGCAACGTACGTTTGACATATACAAACGTTTAACGTATTACGTACCTTCAACAAACATGGCCCTGTAAGCAACCTTTCTACAAAATTCTTTTTTCTTGTTTTTATCATAAATAGCACGTCCATTTCCGACGTTCTACGTTGCGAAAACTCACTTGACACTGTGTTTACATAGACGTCAAATTTTATTTGTGGTTTTAGATACATATAAACTAATCAAACATTAGCATGATATACATCTTCTTATTCCTGAGCGAATAAGCTTTCATTCGATACCTTATTTGCGCATCAAACATGTCTTATAAGCGCGTAATTAATTTAATTAGTTAATTCACGCAAAGAAAATTGTTTGTGAAGCCATTTCGTGTACTTGGCCGGCT
>CM032666.1:42200607-42218064 GCA_019095985.1 Streblospio benedicti
GAAGATGAGCCAGCAAATGCTAATGGGGAAAATGATGATGAAATCGATCCATTAGATGCATATATGATGAGTGTAGAAAAGGAAACTTCAAATGGTAATCAAATAACAGCTAAACCGCCACCTTCTACTCCTGCTGTAGACACAGAAGAAAAAGAAAAGCCAATGGAAACAAATGGTGAAAATGAAGAAAAAAAGAGCAAGATCACAATTATAACTGCAGTTGCAAAAGTGAAGGATGATCCTACTATTAAAAAGGGAGAATTAATGGAAGCAAATGCAGATGCTATGGAATATTCATCGGAGGAAGAAGAAGAAGGTTTAGGTGAAACTATGGCAAAGTTAGCTAACAAGAAAAAGGATCTCTTGGTAGTAGATCATGAAAAAATCTATTATCGAAGTTTCAGGAAGAATTTTTATGTTGAAGTACCAGAATTAGCGCGTCTTTCAGCTGAAGAAGTGGAAAAAATGCGTGGAGAATTAGACGATATCAAAGTTCGTGGTAAAAATTGTCCAAAGCCTATAAATAGCTGGGCACAAGCAGGAGTAAGTAAGAAAATTTTAGAAGCTATGAAGAAGAATAATTTTGAGAAACCTACTCCTATACAGGCGCAAGCCATTCCTACTATTATGTCTGGAAGAGATCTTATCGGAATAGCAAAGACTGGTAGTGGGAAAACATTGGCATTCGTTTTGCCAATGTTTCGTCATATTCTAGATCAGCCTGAGCTGGATGAAGATGATGGTCCTATATCTATTATTTTGACACCCACAAGGGAGTTGGCCCTCCAAATTCATAAGGAGGTTAGAAAATTTACAAAACCTTTAGGTTTGCGTGCAGTGTGTGTATATGGTGGAACTGGCATTTCTGAACAGATTGCTGAATTAAAAAGGGGGTGCGAAATTATTGTCTGTACGCCAGGTAGAATGATTGATATGCTTGCAGCAAATAATGGCAGAGTTACAAATCTGAGAAGGTGCACATATGTAGTGTTAGATGAAGCTGACAGAATGTTTGATATGGGTTTTGAGCCTCAAGTAACTAAAATCATGGATAATATAAGACCAGATAGGCAGACTGTAATGTTTTCTGCCACATTTCCTCGTCAAATGGAAGCTCTTGCAAGAAAGATTTTACAAAAACCAATTGAAATTCAAGTAGGTGGTAGAAGTGTTGTTTGCAAAGATGTTGAACAGCAAGTAGTTGTTATTCATGATGATGATAAATTTTTCAAATTGCTGGAACTGTTAGGTATCTATCAGGAGCAAGGTCAAGTGCTGGTATTTGTGGATAAACAAGAACATGCTGATGAATTGGTGAAATTGTTAATGAAGCATTCATATCCTTGTATGCCTTTGCATGGAGGCATAGACCAGTATGATAGAGATAGTACAATATCTGACTTTAAAGCAGGATCTTGTAAATTGTTGATTGCTACTTCTGTTGCTGCTCGAGGTTTAGATGTTAAAGATCTGATACTCGTTGTCAACTATGATTGTCCAAATCATTATGAAGATTATGTACATCGATGTGGCAGAACAGGAAGAGCTGGAAATCATGGCTTTGCCTACACATTTATTACTCCAGAGCAAGAAAAGTATGCTGGTGAAATCATCAAAGCTTTGGAGAATTCAGGTAATGAGGTTCCTGAAGAAGTATCTAAGTTGTGGAATGAATATGTTGCTAAGGCACAAGCTGAAGGTAAAAAAGTCAAGAGCTTCAGTGGTTTTCATGGTAAAGGATTTAAATTTGATGAAACTGAGGCACAGCTTGCGGATGAAAGGAAGAAACTTCAGAAAGCAGCTCTTGGTCTTCAAGATTCTGATGATGAAGATGCTGGTGTGGATATTGATATGCAAATAGAAGAGAAATTTGCTAGTGTGAAGAGGGTTGTCGATGTTGCGAAACCACTGAGCAATTTAAGTGGAGCTGTAAGTGGCCAACAGCAACAGAAGTTAGAAGTTGCTAAACGATTGGCTGCTAGAATCAACATGGCCCGTAATTTAGGAGCAGAAGCCCAGGATATAACACAGCAAGCAACAGTGGCAATTATGAAAGGAGGTATGGCTACTCCACAGGTATCAGCTAAAACTATTGCAGAAGAAATGGCAGGCAAATTGAATGCTAAGATAGGCTATTCCAAACAAGTTGATGAAGATAAGGATGCAGACCAATCACTTGAAACATTTAAAAGATATGAGGAGGAGTTAGAGATAAATGATTTCCCTCAAACTGCAAGATGGAAAGTCACTTCAAAAGAAGCATTGTCCCAAATATCAGAATATTCTGAAGCAGGTATCACGGTTAGAGGAACTTATTTTGCTCCAAAGCAACAACCAAAGGATGATGAACGAAAGCTGTACTTGGCAATTGAAGCTACATCAGAAATTGCAATTCAGAAGGCTAAGAAAGAAATAACTAGACTGATTAAGGAGGAATTAATAAGACTGCAGAATTCTTATCAGCCAATCAATAAGGGGAGATACAAAGTGTTGTGAATGCTTCAGCATATGTTTATTGAATGTCAATGTGTCTATTTTTATAATTAAACATTGCTACATATAAACAATACTTAAATTTTTTGTGTGTTCATAACAACATTTTGTCAACATTTTACACATAAAATGTTTTTCACGAAAGCACCAAATAATAAGGGTTCCCAATATATATAATTCTTACCGTATTTTCTCAAATAGGCGCCCCAGTGCTTATTAATTTAAAACATGTCATTCACCCGGCGCTTATTCAAGATAGGTGGTAGTTCAAAGGCCGGCGCTTATCAAACAGAATGCCGCCGGCCGATTTCACTGTTCAAAGAGATCAATAAATTTACGGAATTCTAACTGCCATTGGGCGAGTGGCGGCGTTTCTTTAATTGAAATTACTTGGGGACATTGACTGCAATTACTTGAGGACATGCAGGTTGGCCCAAATAAAAATATCAAAAGGCTTTCTTTGCAGGTGTGCTTAGGGGAGTTAGTAGTTTATTACCCCATTTAAAATGCGTTGGAGCCATCGACCCGGACAGTTACCCATTCAATAGATGTAATGAAAGATAATATGACAAACGCCGATGCAAGGTCGTCCCTTATCAAAGAGACCACCGCCGGCGCCAAGTGGATTATGTTTATTACCTACGATGTGGATGTTTGCTTGTAACTTTGTTATTATCAGTCAGATTTTGACAGTTAACATATCATTTTAAAGCTGAGCCCATCGTGGATATGACTATCTACACCATTATATGAACATCTATATAATTACCAAAGGAAATAATGTTTATTACGTTAAGAGTGGGATCACACACTAATCCCTGTAATTATACGCTTGGAAGCAAGTGGCGGCGTTTTTATTTGAAGTTACTGAAGTAAGTTACTGTGGCTTCCTCAGGTGTGTCTAACTTAAGGTGATCAAATCATTTATGAAGTGTGACAAGTTCTTTTTTGTTACCTACGCATTCATTATGTAGATCTACTTGACCTCTACATAAAAAATCAATGCTATTGCGTCAATTGATAATGTTAAGCCGCCAAGGAACCCGGCGGCTAAACAAGACCGCCGCCTAAGTAATCAAATAGACCTACCGGCGGTTGATCGAGGCTAGGCGGTTGAATACGGTATTCAAGATTTAGAAAATAAACTGAAAGGTTACAACCTCTACATACAATTTTTTGGGGACCCCAAAGCATCTTATTTTAATACACAAATAGCGATAAAAGTCACAACTTGCGTCAAAGAGCCCTATTTTAACAGGGACAACATCTGGTAATGGGGATAGTCTTGAAAAGTATACATATTTGTCATTTAAATGTCAGACATTCGGTCAATATTATGCCTTCAAAATGTATATGACTTATTGCAATTTATCAGTTATGTACAGATGAAAACAGACCATACGTCTAAATAGTACAAATGAAAACAGAGCACACATTCATAGAGGGTGGTATATACAATTTTGTGAGAGTTGAGATTTGGGGTTTTAATTCATTGAGAATTGAAATTTGACCTTTCAATTCAATGATATTAATTGATTGAGATTTGAGAAAAGGGCTTTTGCATTGAGATTTGTCGCAATTCATTGAGATTTTGAGATCCAAGGGGGGTATATACCCCCCTTTTCATACAAATATTAGCATCAATGTTATTCTTTAATACTTATAAAGGTCATGCACTTATTTTAGATTATCATGTCATAATGTAAGAAATCAAATGTGCCATTTTTAGGTACTTTCAAATAATAAATAAGTCATACAAATATTAGCATCAAAGTTATTCTTTAATCCTTTACCTTTACGTTCCTTAACGTTATTTTCTGACCGCAGGCTGTGCAGCCTCTATGGTCAGTTCTTCTTCGATCGGTTGTGTGTTGCTCCTGGTGATGGTCGCTCTATAGTTGAATTTCAGCTCTTGCTTTTCCCAATGCTTATCAAGGCTATTTTTAAATGCATTAACACTAGGTGCTTCAATCACTTCTTTTGGTAAATTGTTCCAAGCTTTTGCAACTCTCTGTGTGAAACTATATTGTCTTAGTTTTGTTTTAGCCCTTTCTTGAAATATTTGCTGATTATGGCCCCTTAACCCTGTCCTATCAGTATTATCTTTCTTTAGCTTAAGTATCTGTGGTACATTTTCGTCATATTTATTTGTTAGTAATTTGAAAACTTCGATCATATCACCTCGTATTCTTCTGAAGGCTAGGGTTGGGAGTTAAAGCTTTTTCAGTCTTTCTTCATAAGTTAAATTGTTGTAACCTGGTAATTGTTTAGTGGCTCTTCTCTGGACATTTTCCAATGCCTCTATATGCTTTTGTTTGTTTGGAAACCACACTGAACTTGCATAATCTAAATGACTTCTAACTAGTGCTTTATATAATATATATAAATATATATTTTATATCAATACTTGTCATAAAGGTCACGCACATATTTTAGATTATTTCATAATGCAAGAAACCAAATGTGTTTTCAGAGGGGGGGGTATATACCACCCCTTGATCTCAAAATCTCAATAAATCAATGTTACAAATCTCAATGCAAAAGCCCTTTTCTCAAATCTCAATGAATTGATCTCAATGAATTGAAAGGTCAAATCTCAACTCTCACTAAATTGTATATACCGCCTTCTTTTCACTCGTAAAAAAAGATAAATAGAATTAGAATTTTGTAAGGTTTTTATCAAACCATCTGCAAATATCTATACATGAAATAATAGAAATTGAGAATAAAAATTCCCATAAAAATTTATTATTAGACCCTACCATAATCTTTTTTCTTGAAAAAAATAAACTACACCCCAGCTTATTCTACATATTCACATATGATACTCTGGGGGGCTGAGAACAAAAGACATAGTTCCAAAGAACAGAAGACAACTGGATAAGTATGGACATGGGTGAATAAGATGCGTGCATCGATCGATCGCATACACATAGATCTACATAGTTGGCTGGCATATATGGCACTAACCACAAATACATGACTCAGTCTTTGTTTCCCATAGATTAGATTAAGATCGATACTAGCTATATGTATTTGGTTAATATGGCACTAGCTGTTTTGTATGGCGGTTTATGTGTTATTTTATATTATTTTTGTATGACAGACTTTATTTTTGTAATACTTCCACAAAAGAAAAAAAAATGCCTGTCAGAGCATGAATCGCACTGATAGGTCTCTAAATTTCACGTCATAAGTAAAATTCACCGTTTATGTGTATGGCTGTTTTTATCGATTGGTGATCCAGAATAAACTTTTTTTTTTTTTTTTTTTTGTACTCCGCAGCCATCAATTTCTGATGCTTATAGCAGAGGGAGGCCACGTGGTGTTGGTACATGGACCTCCAGAGGCAGGCTAGGTAGCCAACTGAGCCTCAGGGGTGGGGGGATCACAATAGCTATAGTTTTCAAAATAGGTGAGTTCTTTTGCGTGCAGAGGTGTGGCTCTCCTCTACACGGGACACGCCTTTTAACGAGGCTTCCGAACCTCCGCTTGGCGTCGCTACTGTCCAGTAGTAACACTGTACGGTGGCGACGTGCTCGGTGGAAATCAGCAACTCAGTGGCAGACGCACGACGTATCGGTTTTGGCGACACTGTGTCTGCCATGACCGGGCCGCGAACTTACGACGCAAACAACTCCTGTTTTCAAGTCCTACGCTCTAACCACTGAGCTACTGAGGACCACATTGTTTATGCAATTTGATTGAAATTTGAATGTTGCCACAATCAAGTCTATATTGCAATATTGCAGGACTATGCAATTTCTTTTGCATATTAAGATGCTATAGTATACTATTGGGCCAAAAAGTATCAAAAGTACCCTCTTTCAGTCCCGGAGCAGGGGAGGAGGTGTTGTTTACAGGTGGTGGAAGTGGTTCGCCTAGAGATTACGAGACTTTAAAATGGCTGCGGCCATGGGAGCATTTGATTTGTGGCTTTCAGAAACACTTACAAAGATTAATGCAGACATTGATTTGGATGTATTTGTACAGTATATTAGAAGTATATTAGAAACTGAAACCGACAAAGAAGATATAGACGAATCCCTTGTCGGTATCCTTGGAGAGATCACGGTTTGTAATCAGTATCTTGTATTATCGCCCAGGGCTGTTCACCAAATATGGCCATATTAGAATTTGTCTGCTTTTCTCCTAGAAATTAGGATCACATAAGCAGACACATGATTTTACATCATTACACATTCTCAAAACGATGGGCGTATGTTGGCGATAATTTCCATTTCTGTTTATTAGCTTGGTACTTAGTATGCGTATCTTTAAAGAAAATGAATAGATATTCTATATCACTTGTAGATCTGCGCATTTCTCCTAGAAATTAGAATAACATAATTAATAGACACATAATTTTATGTGGTTACACATTCTCAAAACGACAGGTGTATTGATGAGAATTTTCAATTTGTTTTTTAGCAGCTTAGTATGGTCATTAACCCAACAATAGGCCCACAGGCTAAAAAATTTCAATAAATCTAGCTAGACTAGCTTGCTATATTATTGCCGAATGTATTTGGTCAATTAATCACTTGTATGCTTGAGTAGCTTGACCTTTGAGTACAGTAAATCTGTAAGTATAACACAAGCACACATTAGAACGCCCACACAGAAGAGCAGCACGATGGATCGCTGGCATAGCTGTGCTTGTTGGCAGATGTATTTGAACATTATAATTTTTATTGACCTTGCTGCTTAAAGAATCCCCTCGATGCTATCCTACAATTATGTATTATTCAAATGATAATAAATTTATATTGTAGGAAAAAAATACTGAAGCATTGAGTGATGAAATATACAAATCGTGGATCAACTTAACAGGATCTAATGAAGAAAATGGTGATGATAAAGGTACAGAATCAGTTGATAATCAATGTTTTGACATACGTTTTGTATCTCTTCTAGTCAAGTGTTAAATTGTTTTTTATTTTTTTATTTTGTTAAAGTAAATGAATATGCATGCTTAAGTTACCAGAATTTCTTTGTGATTTGAATGTATGCAATTGCATGATTTCATGTACGAGGTATGTTATTGCCAATTACTTATTGGTTTGATGAAATGAATGTATACATACTCTTCATGTATTTATATTCATTGTTCTTAAGTAAAGTCATACATTGAAATTTACTCTGCAGATAAGATGTCTTTTGATGAAAAAATGCATGACATCATAGAACAGCAGCAGAAGAATATTGCGACCAAATCAAAGGAGCCACCAAAGTCAGCCTCAGTAAATATAAATAAGCAAGCTATATTAGCCCAATATGGTCAAGTTTCTGATGGAGAAGAGTATCCTTTTTATTATATTATATTATGTTTATTATATCTATATTTATTATATATTCTATGTAATAATAAAAGATAAGAATTGAAAATACATTGCCAACAGTGTAAATTTCTTCCATAGGTACCTGGGCAAGCGCTCTGTAATGTGTTAGCAGTTTATCACTTACACTATTATGTAGTTTTTTATAGACAAATCCTTTGCCGTACATTCATACAGGTGTTTTGGCAAATAGGTTAAAAGTTAAACAACGAATTAAAAAAACTCAATTTTAATACAAACACAGAATAACGTGAGTGAAGAACTGCTTACATATAACGAAGTCCTTGAGCAGACATCTAGAATACGTTTTTACAGTATCAGATATTGTGTGGACAGTATCATAAAATCGTCACAGTATTTAAAGAAAATATATGGATACACCCAAGAATTTACAATATTCATAAGTCTGCAAGTTTATAACTGGAATTTTGCCGGTGGATGGAGCTGGTTATAAGAAAATAGGGATTAGTCACCACATTGTTGATAATGGGTTCTCTGTATTACTTCAGATACCAGAAAGTCTGTCCTTCCCACAGTTGTCAGGGTTTCGTACAGGCGTGTTTTAACCGGTGGTTTAAACCGTGTTTTAACCGTATGGTACGAAACTAGTTTCGTACAGTAAAAGTGTACGAAACTGTACGAAACTAAATAATTTGTTATTTTATAGCTTTAACTGTCTTAAATGGGTTTTATAAGTCATATAATATAATAAGTAATGTATACTGGTTTGAAGAATGCTTGATAAATACATATATATGGATATATAAGCAATTAACATACAGGGTTGATAGGGTTTCGTACAAGTGTGTTTTAAGCATTGGTTTAAACCTTAATCACTGTGCGGAAGCGAGGAGGGTGGCGGTCGCCACCCTCCTCACGACCCAACTAAACCAAAATGGCGGAAGGTAAGCACATATTTTATTATTAGCTTTATTAGAGCT
Organism: Streblospio benedicti; assembly: GCA_019095985.1. Lineage (NCBI taxonomy): Eukaryota > Metazoa > Annelida > Polychaeta > Spionida > Spionidae > Streblospio > Streblospio benedicti. The sequence goes on from CM032666.1 coordinate 42,209,381, forward strand.
TTCACAGCGTTATTGTGTCCAACAAATGATTAAAGTATATTGAATTTTGATATACTTTGGATTCATACAACTTTTAGTGCGATTTGATCCGTCAAATTAGTGTTCTGAGCAGCAAATTTTTAACCTCAGAGGCGGGTGGCTTCTTACGATCCGTAAACCCTCCTCTTTGATAAAAGTTATCTACATCAGTCGGAGTGAAAAAAATGTCCCAAATAGCTAAATTAAGCATTGAATCCTCCTGTTTTGGGTGTCTTTGGGTAGATTATCAAAATAAAATAACATCTCATGCAAAGATTTAAACAAATAGTTCGTGTTTCAGTGAGAAAAATGCTTATATAAAATTGTTCACATTTTGGTTTAGTTTGGGTGGTGAGGAGGGTGGCGACCGCCACCCTCCTCGCTTCCGCACAGTGTTAATGTATGACACTGTACAAAACTGTACGTAAATATATAATCTATGTAAAAAAAATGCTTAATACATGCCAGCTGATGCATGCATTTTTGTAAATATAAAAGCTACATGAAAGATATTAACTATAGCTTTTGTTAGTTAAAACTGGACAAAATTAGATGGCCTGTTTATTTTAAATTCATATATTCCCTGACTTACATTCTCCACATACATGTATTTTATCTTGTACAACTCTGAAATAATTCAAAACCCTATAGAATTAATGTACATGTATTTAAAAGGAATATTCAAGCCAGTTATGTAATCAAACCATGAATAGAAGTTAGCAGTTAGTCATGTCCAGTTATGGCAGCCAGTAAGGACAATGGTGTTATGTAATACTGTACAGTTAAGGTAAGTGACATGGGTTAAGATTTACTTGGTTTCTAATTGTGTTGGAGAATGATTTGTTTGCAGAGCTTGTTTGCAGAGTCAAGTAATTTGACATGAGATGATTTTTGTTGCAAAAATCTGGTAAGAAGTGTCATGTATGCACAGCATGTGATTCAGTAGCACCGGTACACAACTTCTCACCAGCCTGTATATAAGTTAAGTAAAGCTGTGTCTTATCTATTAGTGTTAGTTCTTCCAAGCAAGGCACACATATAATAAATAAAAGCATAATATGTATAAAGTTGGTGGCAGGCCAAAGGACCCTATTTGGGGCTATTATTCTGAGGTAACATCAGAAGGCCCAAGTAAAGCAAAGTGTAAAAAATGCCAACACATTTTGACTGCAAGACCTATCAAAATGAAAGCTCATACTAAAAAGTGTAATAAGGATATTCTGGATATTGAAAGTGAAGTGTAATGATAGTAACCATACACATACAAGTGAGCAAGTTTTGCCAAATGCTGAAACACTGGAAATAAAGACTGACAGCAGTAAAGCCCACAAAAAGGCATATAGATGATGATCAACAACAGCAACATCCAAAGAAGGTCCAGTTTTATCCATGTTTTACCCAGTCATCTAGGTTTCGTACAGTTTTGAACGTTTCGTACAATATTTGGGTTCATTATGACAATAAGCGGTTTCCGGCTTTTCAGGCCTCTACAGGTCACAATATAGCAACTAGAGTACTGATAAGTTTACGATAGTGACCACTTATCTCTTTGCTTCATATTTTGTACATTATGGCTATTATTGGTCCTTGGCTTGTTACCCTTGTGCAAGTCACAACGTTAAAACCTTGATCACAACTGGAATTACGTCTTTAGAGATTTGGTGTCCATCATGTGTACACCGTCTTCCTCCTTTGAATATTTCTAGGCTTGGTTGAAGGTTCCAACCAGACTCATGCACTTCAAGATCTTGCCTCTACCATGAGATAGAAAACACCTGTGGTTTTCATACAAATAATTCCTAGACAAGGGTGCAAATGATTTATGATGGGTTAAACATGTAATGGCTCGAGTGTAGCATGCAAGTATCATGTAGGTTTTTCGTACAAACAACCCACACCATATGCATGCACACCGCATGTAATTTCTTGACCTGGTGATAGGGGGGAAAACTCATGTGGCAATTGAAGTGCACCAGCAGGGCCTCAATCGTACATCTAAAAAATACAGAGTGTATGGAGTGACATTTAATCATGTTCTATATCCTCTAGCATGCAGTCACGAAAAATCACAAGACAGACCTCACACATTTTCAATTCCTTTTTTATGCAGGAACACATAGGGTCGGTTGTGACCAGCCCTTAAAACTAGGTTGGTCTAATTGGTGTTGTAAATAGTGACCGGTCAGCTTCTATTTCGAATGAACTACAACAACTTATTTTGGGGTCCATTATGGTTGATATTTGGTTTTGCCTTGGGGGATGGTTTTCATAATCAATTTTCTTACTCTTTTTATGATAAAATGGCAAACTATTGAATATGTAGTGCTTACACATTACTCGGCTTTTTATTTTTCATCCTTCTAAAAGTCTCTTAATTGAGCAACAATGCTCACATTTAATATGTGCAAAATGGTCACCACTCAGAGCATATTTCTGATGCCCGATTAGTCCGGGCACAGTCCACATTTGGATCTATTGCGGGTTATTATATGATCCATTTTCCATGTGTAGGTTGCCGCATTTGAGCTAAGCTTTTGTTTGGGTCCATTATAACTTGTTTTCGCCCACCATACACATTCTGGTTTGGCACCTTAGTTGATACATTTCATAAAATATTGAATGCATACCATGTATAAATATTATATAACTCCATGATTCTTAACTATTGCTAAGATCTGATGATGGTTTTTGTGGAGAGGATGGTGTTAATGGAGATGACCGTAAGTATATTGCTTTATTTTTACTAGCATAACCTAATATGCTTAAAGGTTATGCTCAGTGGCCAAAGAAGTATCTGCGTACAGAAGCAATATGATATGTTCTGAGTATACTGAAAATTTCATTCATTTAAACAGCACGTTAAAGTATTTAGAGCAATTTAATTACTATGCAACAAGAGGGTTGCGAGGAGGTATAAACTCATCAAAACACGTGAGCGCAACAAATGTAAACGGAATGATTTTCGTCAGACGTAACTCGCACTGTGCATGTAAAGGCCGCCTATCTCTCCTATGTTAAATGTCAGTCTACTATCAGAAATACGCGGTACATCTGACATCTGGTTTTAGTTTGCAAGACAACATGGCTTTTTTAAAGATGTGAAAAATATCAAATGTGTAGAGTATAAATATTATTCTTCTTACATTTCCAATAAAAGACTTTGTTCATTGATACTGGGCCTTTCAGAACAAATATTATTTGGCTTTAAAGGTTATGCTCAGTGGCTAAACAAGTGTGCTTGCAAAGAAACAATATGATGTGTTCTGTGCATTCTGAAAGTTTCTTTCATTTAAACAGCATATTAGAATATCTAGAGGAATTTAAATACACACGATAAACAACGGGCTAGAAACCCATCAAAATGCCTTTAGGCGAGAAAAGTAAACCGAATAATTTTCGTCAGAAGTAACTAGCACGGTGCACATAAGAAGCCGCCTTTCTCTCCCATGTTGAATGGGACGTCTGTCATTGGAAATCCCCGGTACGTCTGGCGAAAATCATTTGATTATGCAATATCACGTGACCTTGCGTTTTAGTTGACAATATATAATGGTATTTTTGTAGGTGTAATAAATATTAACTCTTTGACGGTCGCCGTATTTTGGACGTGTGACGTACTTTCACATCACACAAAGTCATTGATTTTCAGATTTTATTGTCGTAGATACTGCGAGTTCCACAGGTATACTGAAGAGTCCAAATAGTATTATACTTACACAGGAGACATGAAATGCGATTCAGATTCTTATTTTCACACTTACAACTCATATTATTATACGTTTTGAAAGAAATCTTAATTATAACCATCCGATTTTTTCGATTCTCGATTCAAAACAATGTCATTTGACAGGCCCAGGCGGTTTGGTATTATCGCATGACTCTGTGGTGTAATGACTTATTTAAACTATCAATCAAAACAGAAAGGCATGCTAGACGTTATGGAACAAAAGAAATTATTATCAGAACCAATTTTAATTCACAAAACTAAGGATTTTCTTGATGCTTCTTACCGGCTTGCTAATTTTTTTTGTCGCACTTGACATTGTTCCAAATCTCCCGCTGTGACGTAATGCACAGGCTAGACATGCTCCAGAGAAAGATGACGACGATGCTTCTACATCGTATCCGCCAAACAGTGGTGGATTTTATAAATGCTTCCATTTCATCATTATTGTTAAAATCGACATTTTACAGAGAAATATTTTCAGTCTATGCTTACCGCCATGTTAGCTGTCAATTTTGTCATCGGAAACGCTTTGTGATTGGCTGAAACAGTAGCCTTGTCCCAGCATGCGTGTTTTGCAATGCTGCTATGCTTGTTAAAACGCTGTTGGCAGAGGCTACAGCCTCAGAAATGGGCGTAAACACACGAAATATAATGAAGGAATAAATTATTTTTTGTGAGGTCAGGGTTCGCCGCATGCTAATGAGATGTTTACAAATAGATAGCAAAATGCACGCCAAATCTTTTGACACTAAAGCCGATGGGGTTTTGTGACGACAAATAATTAGATTTAGTGGTCAAAGTTGAGTACCGAAAACTGGTGTTTCATCTCTAAGTATGTCTTCTTTGAAAAAAATATATTATTTACTATAAAAAGTGGTTTATATCGTAATAAGGTGATGGCTAATGAATGGAGTAGGCGATTTTGATTCACCACGTGGTCTTGTACGATGCATGTTGCAAACACTTTGATAGATACGAGGGTTTGAAGAACGTGTGTTTCAGGCTTATTTTAAGCCATGCATTAAGGCATAAATGCCTTTCCGACCGGCAAAGGGTTAAACATCAAAAATATAAGTCTTATTTTTCCTCCAACTCCGAACTCCAATGGAAAAGACATCGTTTATTGATCCTGGATTTTACAGAACACATATATTTTTTACTGAGCATTATCTTTAACAGACCGTTTCATGTGTAAGTTAACAAAATCAATATCGTATATGATCGACATTTACCATATATACATGTAGGAAAGTAGGAATCACACCTAGAGATAATTTTATACGCATAGTTTGTTTGCCTTTCACATATGTTTATTGTGTGTCATATATTCATTAAAAAAAATCAAATTGATTTTTCAGGTAATTTTGCTAAAAATTTTAACCAGCAAATGGTCATTGAAAAACAGAAGGCAGAAAGAGAAAAAAGTAAAATAGAAGTAGAGAAAAAAAAGCAAAAGGACAAAGAAGACCGTGAGAAGCAAAAACAAAAAGCTCAAGATAGAAAGGAGGCTGAAAAAAAGAGAACACAGAAAGGAGAAAAAAGAAGATAGCACACCAAACTATTGTTTAGTGGACTCTTTTGTATTTTCAATTAGGTATTTAAGAAGATGCATATTGTGATAACCATGAATAACTTGATATTTTATTGATGTTTGATGATTCAAAAGGAATTGACATTTTTGTTCATTAAATTCAAGTTATTGATGTCACAGATTTTATCACATTTTGCAATGTGAAAGTATTATATTATCTGACAGTTTTTGTTGCGTATAAAAGTATTTGCAGTTATAGGTGTCAATTTGTACGGCGTTAATAAGAAATTTTCATGTGAGTACTTGTCATTCGTGTTCAATCAATACAGAGTTCTTTTTGAATTTCACTTGTTGAAATACGCTATTTTGTATTGTGTATTAGCAATGACATTGTAAAATGTTACTTGGTCATTTGTCTGATTTCTTATCAGCTTAGATTGTACTTTTGACATATGAAAGAAGCTAGCAATGATACTAGCTTTAGTGGATGTACGATTGATGTGGTTAAAGCTATTTTAATGTGATTTTTGAGCGATTCATATCATTTATTTATTTGCAGGGTTGTGGTCATGCAAAACCTACCCAGAAAAAAACAAAACAAAAAAAAATTTTTTTTTTTGTGGGATTGGTGTTTGGCAAATTTTTCTGGTAGGTTTTTCTAAAATAATTTATAAACATTCATTAAATAGTGCTGTTTTATTTTACTTTACTGAAAACTACCATATTTAAAAAGTAATGACTATGAAAATAATAAATATTGATGGGGATTTTTCTTTTCCATCAATATTTACTTTCAAGAATATAAGATTGTTGAATGTAAAATGTTCATTTTAAGTAAACCAGCTTATATTTTTGAGGATTTTCATCTTTCACTTTATTATGACTATTGTCAACAATTATCAAAGTATTGATTTCTCAATCTATATCAAATTTTCTTTTTAAAAGTAATGATATACACTACATAAAGTTATAAAACATTAATATAATTGTACTAAATGATGTTAAAGAAAAATGCATAGAGCATAATATGGGAAAATAAAGCCCCCGACCCTCCGACAACAATTACTGACTTCCTTATTGTTAACTGCTGCCACAAAGTAAAGAAAGTCTTAGAAGATGGATATGGAAAATGTTTGAAAATATGAAGACTATGTTTAATATTGATTTATCAGTAAGAAATTAGTCCATGTAATTTTATCGTTCATTGGTGTGTTAGGCTGTAAGTGTTATGGTTTTTGTCATGAAATAACCCTCATTTGTATAATAATTTTTGTTGATGCAAATTTTAATAAAACCTTATCTTGTCTGTCAGAATTTGAATAAAAAATGACATTTTTTTAGCAATTGCTTTATGATCGAATACTTTTGAAGGATAAAGAAAATGTGTTAAGTTTTTATCATAGAATGGTTTTAACATAATTAACATAATTGCATAATAGTATTATGTGTTTGCAGAAGTACATGTGTTTACTGTGGGCATTACCGAGCCTGCTAAAAATTTTGAACATTCTCCTGAAATTTGCCATTTCTACCGGGAAATACATCTACATTTAATTGAGACACACTAAATACAAATTTAGCTTATCATAAATATACAAGTATATTAAATTCATAATAATAAAACCATATGATGATCGTTATTTACAAAATAAAATTTGAAATTAACCATGTGATTTTATTATTCATTTACTGTATTTCAACAATAAATTGGAGATTGTGAGATGTGCTTATGGTGAATTCATATTATTTCAAAAGATATATTTGTTATTACATAAACTTTGATTGGATTAGATTTGTGGTAAGTTTTTGTGTTTGGATGTTAAAATTTTATCATTTAATATTAATGGAACAATGGCTCCAGGGTATCCATGTGACTATTCTTGATTTCCACAGGAAAAATTACAAATTTTTACACAATCAATGTTTTGAATAGTTCAGACAACTCTAAAATATTTTAACAATAGCAATACATTTTTGGACACATTTGGTGATAAATAAAGAGCATAATTCCCCTCTCACATAGCTGTTGTGTGTCGATGAATCTGTTGCGATGTTTCAGGCTCATCTGATCCCGCATCTGATATGTCAAAGCAGATTTGTATAATAAACAACAGAGTGAACGATAGTATACATTCTATTGTTATAAACTAACCCCAACCTAAGCAGACCTAATGTGGAGGTATGGTCTCTAGCATTCCTACATGTTTTTAGAATGACACATCAAGAAATACATATGTCGGTCAAAAAATGCACAGCAGAATCCCAATGCATGCATCCACATTTACATTGGAATTCACAACAGTATATGGTCTACACCAGACACCGGGCCAGACACTAATGTAATCCAGGATCTGTTAATATTATGGCTTACATGTCATCTGCAGCACGAGTATTTATATTTTGCTTAGATCATATAGCGTTCACTCATGATCCTGCATTTCATCACTGGGCTGGCTCATTACATGCATTGTACATAATAGTAGGCAATCACATGAATCAGTTCCACAATGAGATTCATTCCTCTGTGGATCGATAGGACTTTGATATGGAGTGGTATGATGTTCAGTGGTTGCTTCCCTTCTCTAGATCTTGCAAACAAACGATTCATAATCTTGATCCATATACTGTACTTACAACTCTTTGGGGTTCACTCTCAAATTCTACAATAATGTTTTATTCTTCTCTCTCTCTTCTATAGTGACAAGCTCCTACAACTGTAATGACATAGCTGAAGGCAGGATTTGAGAACAATAAGCTTCCATTAGACTATATCAAGTGGCCTTGATGGGACTCGAACTCACGACCGCACGGTTGTGTGACCAGATTGACACCATCCACCCAGACATGAAAGAGAAGAGAAATCGAGAGAAGAATCCCCTAAGCAAACTTGGGAAAAACATATTCGAATAAAATATTGTTATTAGAATTGATACTTTAACTGTTTAACAATAGTGAAACACGTATAATACGTAATATTTCATAACCTCTTAGTTTTCCCTCCAAATGTATATATGATTAAATATTTTATGAAATATATAAATAATAATCTCAATCGATAGTGCTTTCTCTGTTTCACCGATATCGCGCACGAGGAGCAAGACCTAGATAATTGAGGTTATAATTGTTGACGTCACTGAGCGCCATTCAAGATGGAAGGCAACACAAAAATATGTTGTTTACACAGAAAATATATAGGGAATAATAATGTAGAGCATGAATTGATAGAATTATCTGGGAAATCAAAGGTGCATATAAGTTATTTAGTAATGTATTATAGTTATGTACCAATGTCATTATTGAAAAATATGAGATCACATTGGTCACTGGCTCAGCTCACTATGAAATGACACAATCTCAATCACACATGCTCGAGCCTCTGAGCCTAGGGACATCTACTATATCATCTAT
>CM032666.1:42218164-42239459 GCA_019095985.1 Streblospio benedicti
CCCAAAATCACCTTCAGTGTCCCCTTAAACAAACATACATTCAAACATAGTTAGTTACAAACGAACCAAACACAATGCTTGCTTCAGCAGCTGAGCTGAAGCGACGCAACTAGATCAAAGTGTTCAAAGAACACTGCGTCGCTAGAACGACATTGACACATGGCAATTAAGATATATACTGAAATAATGTAGGAATTGACCACGAGATTGGAGTGTCAATCGCAAAAATTGAGCATGCTGATGTCTGATTTACCCGAACAAAGTGAGGGTAAATCAGACGTCAGCATGTTCAATTTTGCGATTGACATGACAATCGAGTGGTCAATCACCATTCTATCATGACTAAAATTTTCATTTTTATTTTAAAATAAATCATATTATAACATTCAACATTCAAGTCAATTTCGTTTGTTTTGAGCGCGCTGGAGACGTCAATTCCTACAGTTTTGCGCCATGGTGCGTTAGTCTAAACTGTTGCAATCCGCACAGCATGAACACGTCTTACTACGTCAGCGGCTGTATTGATATTGTGAGGATTTTTAGACTAACGCCGTTTTTTTTGGGAGCGTGTTTTCCATCGCAAAATTGAGCACGGAGATTGACCAATCAGCGTGGGTTATTGGCGGTGATTTTTGCACGGAATGATAGAATGTATAATTTACAATCAAGAAATTTATGAATTTGAGGAGAAACATCAGAATGAATCAGAATCAATATATCCATGTTATCCAGCAAAAAGATATTTTTGTTGCCATATAATAGTATTGAATAACAGATAATAATCAGTATCAGTTTCAAATCCAATAATCAATTTTGCTGCTTGGTTGAATATTGATTTTTTTCTTGCTGGCTAAGTATTGAATATCATTAAAAATGTCATAAAAACACTTCTAGAAGGCAAAATTTAATTGGCAGAGTGCCCAAAATTGAATCACTTTGGTGTCGCCTCATACCTCATAGTTGTTTAAAGTTTGAACGCAATCGTTAATCTATACGCCCGCTTAGCTTGTCCGAGACATACATACATACATACATACAAAAACATACATACATATAAACAGGGTTAGTTAGTTAGTTAGTTAGTTAGTTAGTTAGTTAGTTAGTTAGTTAGTTAGTTAGTTAGTTAGTTAGTTAGTAAAAGTAAGTTAGTTAGTTAGTTAGTTAGTTAGTTAGTTAGTTAGTTAGTTAGTTAGTTAGTTAGTTAGTTAGTTACAAATGAGCGAAACACAATGTTTCAGCAGCTGAGCTGAAGCGGCCGCAAAAAATCATGTAGACTCATTTAGCAGAGCACTTTTCAGAATGTTAAGAATAGGCAAACAAGTACATATGTAGAAGATAACCGAAATAAAATACTGTTATACTGTAATACTGTGATGCAAGAAGCAATATTATGTTCACTGATCTATCAATTTCATATCATCATGATGATTTTAGAGTATAACTAGTGAATTGAAAAAAATAATACCCCCACCCCCACCCCACCCATCAGATTGTAAATGAATGGGCCCTCAACGTACATGAGGAAGCTCGATTAAATGTACAGAGGAAGCCCACTTGGTGTACCGGAAGCTCGATTAAATGTACCGAGGAAGCTTCTTGGTGTACCGAGGGACTCGATAAATATTTAACGTTTATTTGAGCTTCCCCGCCGGACACGACAAAGCTCGTGGTACCGAGCAAGCCAAGAGCCGTGGGACGGAAGATATCCCCAGTAATGCCATTAAGCGGTATCAATAGATGTGTGACTCTGTCTGGAGGTTTATTATAGTCTCTATGGAAGTTCAGGAGCACGAGAAATGCTCTTATTATGAAGGTGGTCTCAATATTAATGTGGTCATAATTCGTGGTTCTACTGTATAACTGAAGAGAGAATGTAAACATGTCCTGAATGACAAATTGTCCCTATCAGTGGGGCATCTTCATGGCGAGATTGTAGTCGCTAGAACGACATTGACTCACGGGCAATTAAGATATATACTGAAATAATGTAGGAATTTACCACGAGATTGGAGTGTCTGATTTTGAACATGCTGAAATCAGATTTCAGCATGAATTTTGCGATTGACACGACAATCGAAAGTGGTCAATCACCATTCTATCATGACTAAAATCCATTTTCATGATTTTATTTTAAAATAAATCATATCATAACATTCAACATTCAAGACAATTTTGTTTGTTTTGAGCGCCAATGAGACGTCAATTCCTGCAGTTTTGAGCGCATTGAGGAGTTAGTCTAAACTGTTGCACTCCGCACAGCATGAGCACGCCTTCATGGCCTTACTACGTCAGCGGCTGTATTGATATTGTGAGAAGGTTAGACTAAGCATGGTTTTTTTTTTAGAGTTCATTCCATCGCAAAATTGAGCACGGAGATTGACCAATCAGCGTGGGTTATTGGCGGTGATTTTTGCACGGAATGATAGAATGTATAATTTACAATCAAGAAATTTATGAATTTGAGGAGAAAACATCAGAATGAATCAGAATCAATATATCCATGATATCCAGCAAAAGATATTTTTTGTTGCCATATAATAGTATTAAATAACAGATAATAATCAGTATCAGTTTCAAATCCAATAATCGATTTTGCTGCTTGGTTTGAATATTGATTTTTTTTGCTGGCTAAGTGCATTGAATATCATTAAAATGTCATTCTAGCACTTCTAGAAAGCAAAATTTAATTGGCAGATTATGAACTCATATCGACATCACAAATTGCTTTCTCTCTCATAACATATTTAATTATAATGATAATATCCGATCACTTCCCAACATATACAGTATCACTCTTAAATAGAAATTCATCTCCTGCACACTACACCTAGAACTGCATGCCATATGTGGCTGGTTCTCATGCTCAGCGTGCATTAAGAGTTTCACTGACTGTTGGCATCAGCAAAATGACTTCCCGCACATGTCAGGAGGTCAAATCTGGAGTTGGTGGCCGCCCTCGTCTCTGTTCGTGACCTGCACTGATTCCTTGATGGTTCTGCCATTCGCTCTCACTATCTATCACTCCAGCTCCCTCTCAGTCTATTTTGTGGTTCTGCTGGTTTGCATATGGTCTGTGATCGCACTCTTGTTCAGTTCCATTTGAGACTCTTTCTTTGTGGATCTGGTGTATGCTCTCTTCTCGTTAGCTTCCATATCTTCCTGATGCTCCTGCCGCTGATGCTCTGATGATCGGTAGATTTGACCTCCTGACATGAGCGTGAAGTAATTTTGATGATGCCAACAGCAAATGGCGAAACTGTCAACGAAGGTAAAAATGGCGTTGTGAAAAAAAAAAAATATGAACCAAAAATATTTTATACCAACACAATGAACACATTCAAGAATACATGTTATATATGTGTTATTGATGCAGTAAACTCGTTTTTTAAAGTTTGAGTCAATTGTTATCTCATTGTTTTGCTATCAGCAATAATTATCTGTTCTATCAAGCACACATGCATGCTCACACGCTCACATCTATGGTCTGAAAGTGTCCAGTTCTCTCACTTGGTTTCTGTCATCTGACAACTATGGATATGATCGCTAAGTTTGTGCTCTTCGCTGGGTGCATTGCACTGTCATGGGCCGTGCAGGACCAGAATTCTCAGGTGGTATTTATAAATAAAAAGTATAAGTATGTAATTACTACTCATTCCAATTGATAATTGTCTGTGTTGCGGATACTTATTTACATTTCATTTTTGACAGATTGAGCAGCGACTTACTCGTTTAGAGACAGAAAATCAAGCCATTCGAAAGGAGATTCATCACATAAAGGAGGAGAGCAGGGAAATAAAACTGAAAATAGGGAAATAAAAAACTGAAAATACCAACCTGAGAAACGAATTGTTCAGCATAAAAGAGAAACTTTCAACTGTCTCGTGTATGTATATGAAAAATGTATTATAATTGTAGAATTACAAATTTTGCAAATTGTATTCAAAATTCAATATTGATGCTGTAAAATTAGCAAGTACTAACCGGAAAAGTCGTCTGTAGCTGCTACTTAAATCTAAAACGATCGTGGTCGTAGCTACTCTTTCCCATAGTCCAAGCAAAATGCGTGCGATGCCCTTGTGCCTTGTGTGAAAACTAATGTTAAACATGTTATTACAGATCATGACAACTTTGTTGGCTTCTTCGCCACACGCACTGTGTCTGGGTCCGTAGGTCAGAATAGTGTTCTCGTATATGATGCCATCGGCTTGAACAGTGGAAATCATTATTCTGCGACCACCGGAGGCTTCACTTGTCCCCAAACAGGAACTTACCTTTTCTCAACCGCTGTCTATGGTAATGACAATAATAAAGCTGATATCATGATCTATGCTAATAATCTGGCAGTAGGAGGTGAGTATTTGTGATGATATTATTACGATAATACAGCATGATAGATGAAGAAAAATTGGGAAACACAATATATCCCCATTTTCTGGATTTTTATGTGGTCAAAATCTATTTCAGGAGCGGTGGCAGCTGAAGGTGGTTGGCCCCATAGCTCTGTCACAGTGATGGTTGAGTGCTCCTCTGGACATGTCGTCAATGTCCGTTGTACAAAAAGGTGGTGGCTGTGGACTTCGGGGGTGGACCTAATTTGAATTTTTCCGGGTTTCTTATTGCTTAAAGCAAATTCTATGATCATTTTTGAGTGAATAAATTGGCCAAAACATAGTTTCAATTTCATTCATAATGTATTTATAATTTATTTACATATGGATATGTGTAATGTAACAGCAAACTGTTACTATTTATTCTGTTGATGATGCTATTTTCTGTCTCGGTGCACTTCATTTTGTCTTCCGACTGAAGTTCAGTTGTGATATATATTGCTATATAGCAATGTGAACATTTTTTCGTCAGTTGTACACTTCATTCACGTCACTACAGATATATGGTTCAATAGTCTATATATTGGTATATACATTTGTGAAAGGCGAGAAACCTGAGAATTCAGATATTACATGTTCACATTAGGGACCTTGTATTCAATCATAGGAAAAATCAAATAGCTTAGTTAATGTTGACAATCACATACAACAAAAATATCAGAAATGGAATTTATAGGTGACACAAATATACAAAATATTAAAAAATTAAAACGTTGAATTTCATTTTCTTTGCCTAACTTGACTGTCATGATACTATAACGCAAACAGCATGGTTAGTTTATAAGTTCTTTAGTTTCCGTTGTGCCTAGTTTTTGCACATGTGCTGCCAGCTATTAAACGTCATCAAAATGAAATTGTGCAAATTTAAGTTTTGACTTTTTACGACTTAAGACCAGTAATTGAAATGCTATATAGTGATTAACATTACTTACTGGGTCAAAGATGAATAGTAAAAACAATATTATTGTGTGAAAGACGGACACTTTAAACAATATTTTAGAAACAAATGAAGAAAATAGCAAACCTAACCTAATTGCATTTTAATAAAACTAAAAAAACTGGTCCTTAAAACTGTTTTATCTATTTTTTGATCAAAAAATTAGTATTTCTTAAAATTCTTTGCGACACACTAATCTTCAATACACGCTTTCTAAATATAGCAAACATTAGGTGTTTCAGGCTTTTTAAAACCAATTTTATTCTATAAGAAATAATTAGAGCCAAACACTTGACTATTTAGTATGTGTTTAGAAAGATGTTCCCATCTGCATAGACATTGTTCACTGAAGATAAGCTATTAAGTTTGATGACCATGCCTATCAATATACATGACACAAGACTATCAGTAACTCATGAGTTATAGTATATTAACAAGTGGTATCAGCTGAAGACATGTATACTGTACAAAAAGTTATTCAAATTTTCAGAAATTAATGAAGGACATGTTAAAAACCCTACGTAAATGAAGTATTTTGGTGGTGAAAGGGAGTGTGGGGGTGCAGTCCCCCTCTCCCCACCCACCCCCCCCCCCCTATCTGCCTATGAATATTTCTAGCTGCCATGTAACTATCGCACAGTGTATCGCACCGTGTATTGTCAATGACATTTGTACTTAGCATTTTCATTATTCTGAATGTTACCGTGTTGCTTGTTTACAATGCCTTTTTCAATATACTTATACCATGAACACAAATGTTTACATATATCGCATGACATTCATTTTTCGTGCAATGCGACTTGCTCTCTTAATGACGTCCCCGTAGTGGCCTCTGTAGTAGATTCCGAGGTTGGCTGCATATTTATCACCATAATAAAACATAAGTTCTTGACCTGGGTGGATGTCTTTAATTGTGATAAAAGAGGATTTTCCCTTTACACTGAAGTGCTAGAACATTTTCCTCAATTGATGATCTTGGCATGTTCATCCACCTTGTCCAGTTTGACAACTCAACGTCTCGTGCATCAAGTTGTGTTACGGGCTTTTTATCCTTCCTTATCTGTAATATTTACTGATAAATTATTCAATTTTAATAGTTTCTATGTATCTTTTTTAAAGAGTTGTATAAACAGAGCATACCATGAAATTAATTCCCACTATTAGCCTTTCTTTGATAGTCAATGAAAAAGTAGAGTAGATAGCGCTATGAAAAAGTACTCTATTTAGATTTTTAAATTTAGATACTGAAAATTGTAATCGGCATTATATGAAAAAAATATCTACTTTGTATCTAAATATGACCTTGATTTATGATCAGACATTGTCATTTAACCAGGGTACACCACATACATGTATTGTGGAATGCATAGGAAGGAATCAATATAGTCACACCGTGTGACGCACACGATAAAAAAAATAAACTCATTTAACATTATTTCTTCTCAATGTGTAAAATGAAAAACAATACTTCTTACTGTAAATTGATATGGTGATTCACTTTGCTTTGGCATGATCTCTCCTTCATATTCGCCCAGCCAAATGAACTTGGGGAGGAAGGTTTGAGAAAATATTCCCATTCCAGCGTTCTTGATGGTTGATGTTTGCAGTAAAGCTCCGATGGGATCGTTTTAAACGCTCTGTGTTTCGTGGCCCATGGTACCTTTGATAACATTATGTGCTATTATTCTATGAAATTGACATCTTCATGTGAAATTTCATCTGAAACACTCTACTGGCGCCACCAGATTTATGTTTCAGAATGTGTTGGGTCGGGGCACAAGGGGAGGCTTGTATTATAACTCGATGAAAATAAGTATGTATATTTATGTCTGCAACCTCAACACCCCCACCACCACCCCCACCACCCCCACCACCACCACCCCCCACCACAACCATCTAAAAATATTTATATGTTATTTATTTTATTATTAGTTATTTCTGAGGAGGGACAGATTCACCATTGTTTCTACCACAATGCGTGGATCTGCCGATGTTTAGATTTAGTACCTGTCATCAGACACACTGTTATATGATAATGGCGTGACACATGTTACATTCTTAAAGTTTCCATCTTGCTATCACTCATTTAAAATGCAATTGAAAATAGGATGATTCATGCAGATACCAATACTATACCTCGACGTGTGTAATCCATCGGGAATCTTCCGATGGACAGGACATTTCTTGGTTCTGAAATTTAGCCACATTTTTGCGAGTTTTCATCTTCATATCATTTTTCTTCACTGAAGCTATAAACTCTTCGTACGACATTGCTGGCGGTTGTTGCGGCGAGCACAAAATAACTAGATGAGAACAAGATTTGGAGAATGAACAACAGATAATGTTCATGCACTTAAGTATGTGCACGCATGATATGATCAATTGATGATGCTCCACCATCACTATCTACGGCTCTATAAATCATGACTGGATAATATCTGGTGTCTTCTTAAAAGCATCTTCACAACTAACAATCGCATTTGTTATAGGAAAAGAACTCTTTAGATATGTTTGATAATCAGATGAAATGAAATTAACATCAAATAACTTTCACAGCTGCTTGTGTAACGGACTGAAGACAGAATATATTTTATTTTATTAATCATTACCATTTATGCAGCACACCAACATGGCAATACGTGTACCTATCACATGCACACTCATTTTCATTTCTATCCTGTTATAGTTCTTTACACATGTCTGTTACAATATTATGCGAATGTGACTGGTGAAGTTAGATAACAATTTCACATATTTAGCCATTAGGGGTAATTGAAATTCAGTTGGTCTATCGCGTGTGATATAATTTAAATCATGCATGCAGCAGTCAAGGAATATATCATATCATTTGATGGAGAACTTTCATTAACGACTATGGTGTTGTCATTTTGCATAAAATGAAGGCATTGCCACACGACTCAGTGTGCGGTTAAAACTTACATATAAACGGTAGGCTTTCAAATGATTCATTTGACAAAAGTGTATATCCCGCCAACACCCTCCATCGCACCTCTTTTTATTGTGAATAATTATTCCTATTACACGATGACGAAGACCAATTTCAGTGTAACACGCCTATATAGATATATTTGTCCAAAAAAATAATAACTATACCAGAGTCTACGCAGTGATAGCTTGACATCAAATAGAAGCAAATTGACTTTTATTAGAAAATCTTTAAGGTTGAATCTTAAGGCCATTTTCTTCTAAATATCTTAACTTCTTGTGCTTAGGGCGATCCGTAGCTTCAGGGTGTCAAATTTTCATTGATCACAAGAATTAGCCGATTTTTCTTTATTAGCAACTTATAACTGGCAAACCTATTATGTATTTTAGGAATATGCATGTCTTAATCAGACCACGGAAATCAATATCACGAAGCAAACTATAAGGTTGGCTGACTTCGCAAGGGAGTTCCCCTAAAACGCATTTATAAGAAAACATTCCAGTTTACATAGCATAGGATAGTGCTTTCGGATATACATCTTTAGTACGTATATAATGTTTTTTTTTTGTTATAGCATAATGCATATTGTAGCGTGGGGTTAATTTGTGCATACAACGTCTTATAATCCATATAGTGCGTATACTCAAACCACAACTAAGATTTTCCCCAAAAAACTATGTTAACTATTAATATTGTCAAAGGAATGTTGATCTCATCTGTGTCAAATGTATGTTCCAAAGACAGAAAGATTGAGTGTAACTCTGTTATGGTGACTTTTAAAAACTAATTATGTATCATACGTTTAGAACCATGACTTTAATGAAGTGTTCAGAAGCAAAATATCAAAATGTGGGCCATGTGGTTTTTATTCATTTCATTTAGGCCATACCATACTTTCATATGAACGATCACGATCTTGTTTATCTCAATAGCAAATAATTCTGTCAAACAGGTTATTCGGAATGTGATGTTTGTTGCATTGATTTTATCGGTACGCTAATACACCTTATCAACCCTGGCCTGACAGTCAAGAACGTGGAACACGAATGAGCCATGATCCTAATTTAACCACAATTCGTTCCATTCAGCTTTTAAAATCAAGTTTAACAATGCTAAATGCTTGTGGCGAATCATTCATGGAGTTTTTATTTCCTTCATTTCTTTTCTTTCTTTTTTTCTTTTTTTCTTTCTGCTTTCTTTTTTTCTTTATTCTCTCTCTTTTTACTGAAGATCCCCCATTCCCTTGTTTGCCTTTTCTTCAGACACCATGTTTTCTTCCTTCTTCACACACATCCCACTTCCGCATTGCCGGCCTTCCCCATCGTAACCCCCACTCCAATTGCCCCAACACCCAGTTTGTTTTGTTTGCACATAAACTCCATGTGCTACTCCGTGTATGTATCCAACTATTCAGTGCTCTGGGCAATCATGTCAGTTTTCCATAATAGATTCATTGGCTTAGATATATGTACCTCTTACATGCCCAGTATCAGATACAACAACTTCATGATTGTGGTAGTGTTAACAGCAGTAGACGTACCGTTTATACAAAATATACATCTATCATGACGTTTAAACTTAGAATATTTGTAGTATTTATATTGTATAAATGCACGTTGTTGGCGGTTGGTGTTTAACTTACATTTAGTATTACATTTACGTGGTCACTGGTCATATGTTTATGATTGTAAAACAATAATCATAGAGCATCTCAGGTCGCAAGGCATACCACGAATTTTTGTACAATGCAGTTATATAGTTTTGATATGACCCGTCACCAATTCATGTCAAGGTATAAAACCATCCCAACTACAGGAAACCATATTATACATGTATGTTCATTTTAAATTGCTCAATGCAATCAATAAATACAGCTTTATTGAATTTCCATTATATGGTGGCATTCCCTGAGAAATAATCACAATACTGCTGCTCTGCTGTACATTTGTTGATGTTTTGCTTTAATACAAAACCTTTTTGTTTTCGGTTATTTTTCATACAGATAAATAATTTCTGGATAATTGTCTGCCTTATGTATGTAAAGAATAACTACAAATGGAATAATAACCAGTGGGTGTATGTACGAAAGTATATCATTGTTTGTTTGTTGCTTATATAACTAAATACTGCAACAGTGAAGTGCACGGCCAAATTGAATATGTGCATTTGAATGAAAGTTGTAGCTCTAATAATGTTACCGCAAACTTATACTGTTTTACATCTATGGCTCAGTCACATCCAGCGGAAAAGACCAACGAATTTTGAGCATACAGTAGAACCTATCCATGAGAACACCGACAGACGTCAGTCCTGTGTGGACAATTTTAACTTCTTCCAGTGTTGTCCACTTAAGAAAGGCTTTCATTTTGAAACCGGTGATGCATACAAGCTACGGCACGTAATGGTCATCCTGGCCATCTTTGACTAGTCAGCAACAATATTTTTTTCATTGGACTTCGTCCCTAGGTCGTTCATATCGTCCGTACTTCGATTTCGTATCAAACATCAATGGATTGTATACACACACGTTCTAGAGCTAGACGGCTGTTTTAGTATGGGGACTAAGATCGAAGCAATATCTTGCATGCAGTTAATAAATGCAATGGCATTTGTGTCTCATTCATACCATGTCTCATTCATACCCACGGGCAAAATTACAAACTGAACTACTTGGAATAAATATTCAGTCAAGTTTATAGTTTTAGGGCAAATTTCACACAAAATGCTATTATTCAACATCGACCATAAGAAGAGCTTCCTATTTGCCCGTTGAATTAATTGCGATAACACTTGCTCCGAGAGCACTAATTTAAGTCGTTCGGTTGGCATAATGTCGACTCATGGCAATGCAATAGCTCACTGGACGGTAAACTGCAAATAAAAAGTACCTGTTGTATTAGTTTCAGATCCATGGCCTACTACCCAAACAGCTACCCAACCCAGGACCGCTATGCGCGGGATGGGGGCGGCAGTCACGGGTCACGTGACATGTATAACGGCTACTCTGGGTCTCGGCCGCCGGTCACCACACAGCCAGGATATTACCCCACCTTTCCAGGGCCTGGTCAAAAGGGTCGGGACCGGGACAGTAGAGACTTCGAGAGGTGATGTAGCCCCGTTCACAATAACGTATATTCCCATTTAATTCAGGCATAAGTTTGCTTGATAGTGACAATATTCTGATTTTTGAATGTCGTATCAAGTGCTGGTCACGCCGACATTTCATCATTGGCTTGATTCGGAGGATATAGTCATCAATTGTGATGTTTTCCTCGTCAATGTCATACAGATACAGATACAGATACTCAATATAGAGATTGGCCAATTATCAACCAGAAACATAAATAGTTTAGAGTATTTTTCTACTCTAGTATTTCTTCTATTTTTCTTAGTACATAGCTGGCTGGCTGGTTGGCTGGCTGGCTGGTGGCTGGCTGGCTGACTGGCTGGCTTCTTTTAAGTTACTTTTATGTTATAATTTATTCATTAAGCATGGTATTTAATTTTTTTTTTCTTTTTTAATTATCAGATATAATAATGGGTATTCACGAGGAGGTCCTGGTAGCTACGACAATCGATCATTTGACCACAGGGGAGGTGACCAGTACATGCATAGGGCGCCGCCCCCCAAAGTCTACGAACAACCTATACAGAAAGTCGAACTTCCAGATACCATCAAGGCGGGACATAATGGTAGAGAATGGTCGTCTGGCAAATGTGACTGTGGTGAAGATTGTTCTTTGTGTAAGTATATGCATAGTATGGCATACATATTTACAATTTTTGTATCAGAGTGATATATTAATCTTGATTGTGGAAAAGTGTCTTTTAAATCGGGTAGCCTATATGGCGTGTCGAACCACGATCACTACCTGCCCAATCGGGCACAGTAGGACACATATTTTGTTTTAATTTATTCCAGTATTGGTTTTCAATGCGACAACCAATCAATGTGTTTGGCTGCTGTATCTTCGTTTCTGCAGTTGATGCGGCTTTATTCAATGATCGCCCTTGCGAACTTTTTAAAACAAACTTCTTTCCAGGTTGCTGCACGACTATGATGTGGTTGTTCCCGTTTGTGTGCTGCGCCTATCCCGCGTACCGAGCTCATGAATTTGGAGAAAGCTGTTGGGGCTTTTGCAGCCCTTGCTGTTGTCCTTTAGCTACACTAATGCAACGACATAGAATACGAGATAGAGAGAAAATCAAGGTTTGGAACTATGCTTGCTTTGTGTACCCATTTAAGTCAATGTCAATACATGCAGTTAATTGGAAATAATTCCTTCGTTGTTTGTAAAATATATTAATCAAAATGGTGATTGTGCATAAAACCAATATAAGTGGCATTATTAATAATGAGCCATTATTTATACAATTCCTTGTATTACACGCTTTTCTTTCTTTCTTTTTTGTAGGGAAGTATGTATAAAGATGTATGTGCAACTATGTTTTGCCTGGGATGTGTGTACTGCCAATTAGTAAGAGAAAACAAGAAAGTACGAAAAGTTATCGCAGGAGAAATGCCTATGCCTATTACAGGACGCTATTGAACTCAGCAATTCCAGTTTTATTCATTACAGTGACTGTTTCTTTATTTTAACTGGTAGTTTACTTATGATTTAATTGTACATTTTAAGACTGCAGTAGGATTGTCATTAAACACTAATCTTCTTACGTAATGATAATCCTACGGATTAATCCTGAGTATAGGACTACTATTGCTGTTGCCTGTGGTATACACTTATTCTAATACAAATCCTGATAACCCTGTTTGTACCCACATCAATCTTTGTGTTCAAGATTGGTGGAGTTTATAAATATTATGCGAAAGAGGCTTGTAGGCTTTCTACTCATTGTGAGGTGATGACGTTGGTTGATCAAGTTAGAGAGCGTGTCTAATCAATTAAATCAACTTTTAAATAAAAACTAAAATGAAAGTATATTACAAAAATAAAAAGCAAAATAACTTTATTAAATGCACATATATACTAATGTAAAACCGTAGCTAAAACCTACGTATTTCAATTTTAGGTAGCACCACCCGTCAAATATTTACAAATTTGTTATCGGCAAAAAAGTTAATAAAAGTGAAGAAGTCCATGTAAAGTGTGTATACATCAGCTTTAACATTCGGAGGAGGGTACAATGTACGTTGACCTAGAAAACTGTAACCTATCTGTGGTGTGTTTCAATTACGCAGGGTTTATTTAAAATTCTATTCCTATATTGTACATACATGGTTGTATTAATTCTTATTAAACAATCATATTAAATAATGAACTTTCGAAACCCGCTGGTCCTGGCTAAAACCACTGAACTATCCGGTGAGCCGAAGTTATCTGTTCACTATCCTTATGAGACAACAGCAGGTTTAAAATGCCCTATACACCTCTTTCTTCTAAGCCCTATCAAATAATTTAGTGAAAATATGACCCATATTAGAGGCGCATTGATAAGACCAACATAGAAAAACAACAGCTCCTGCAGTTTTTTTTACAGCCTTAGAAATCAATGTTTAATTAGGGGACTGTGAACTCTTTTCTTACTATTTTATTAAACTTTGGTTTTCTCACTCATTATTGTTTCAATTCTTACAAATTACACCTTATTTTGGAGATAATTATCTAATCTAATGACACAAAGTGGTTTGAAATGTATAGATTGATTAACATTTTTTTAATAAAGCAATTAGTGAAAAATTTACAACTTTGCCTATGAAGCATATAACTGATAGTAAAACATCAAAATGACCAAAATCACTATTCAGATACAAAATTTGTATATTTATCTAGAAAACCTTGCCTCAAATTTTTTATATTTTTCCCTTTTATCATTTTACATGCATTTTAAGTTTTAAAACCACTTATTTTCCGAATTTTCTTGCATATCAATACAAAAACGTTCATAATTCATCAACGAAATAAAAAAAATCGAAATCCCTAGTAAGGTTTTCTTCAGAATGCATATATCTTCAAATATATACACATTTGTGAAAATTTGATTTCACGGTTAGAGAGAAATAAAAAAAAAAATCCACTATGCAAACTTAGTTTTGAGAAAATGGGCTTTAAACATGGCCAATCAATATAAATTGATAGTAGTTGATGTCTATAAAATGTATCATATAAGAAAAACTATTGATGATAAAAGGTTCATTTTGAAAAGATGTTTTTCTTTATCATTTATAGCATACAAAATAATGAAAATGTAAAAATTGAATTTTTAGCCGATATAACCTTATAAGCCTGCAAAGAATGAGTCATTGTTTTTCACTCCGGGTTGGTCTTCACGAAATGGGTTGTAATGGGAAAACTATTGAAGATAAAAGGTTCATTTCAAAACATGTTGTTCTTCATAGTTTACAGTATAATAAATATTAAAAGCTGAAAATAGAATATTTTCCCTTATCTTAACACCAGGGTACGAAGTAGAACTTACCTAGTGGCCAGGCTGGCTCGTTTCAAAAGTTCACAGCCCAGTGGGTAGTTTTCAATACATTGTATTGACCTAATTGACGGCTGTACACTTTATGTCAGTGTCGGCCTTGAGGTCAGTGAGCAAATTTGGCTAAGTTTCATGCCCTGTTCTGCCTGTTAACATGCAGTAAAACCTCTCTATGATTCATTCTTTCTTTTGTAATATTTTGTTACTGCTTTTTATTCCAAAAGACAAAATAAGGCATTTTTTTTTATTATATAAATTTAAATTTCGAAGCTTTAGCTTCCTGGTCACTCATATATAAGTACATTAAAATCTAAGTACATTAAAATCAAACAATAACAAAATAAAACCAAGTCCAGTACTACCATTATTACTTTATGATCAGCAACCATTGTAATTGAAGACTATTTCTTGTCGCTATTTTCAAACAAATACATACATACACACCTTTCTACATATACCTTATACTTGTAACCACACACATACAACATGTTCAATTCTAGATCCTAATTTTACATTTTATCATTTTTTTCTCACACAAGGATCCAAAAATGTTATTAAAAGTTACATGGTTTGTGGTTTGTAATGATCAAGTTTTTTTTAATTTTTTGTCATCCACTCCCATTATTTCCACCCCTTCCCTTACTTGTCTGTCTAAAGGTCTTGTAAAGCTTGCTATTTTTACCCCAATATTGCATTTTTTCCCTTGTGCCAACTTTTGTGTGTCTTGCAAATGCGTTGCTTTTTTGCCTGGTTGATTGTTTATTGCTTCTAAATGCTTTCTTCCCTCACGTATATTGATCTTCCTTTTTTTTTTCCTACATTCCCCCTATACACTCCGTCAAGTATGCACAGTAGAATAACATGCAATCCCTCCCTGAGCCCTGGCAGCACTTTACCCAGCTAGAAAATCTTTCCTGCTTTCTAATACCTTAATCCTCATTCCTGTATAACAATTAACATCAACACCACTTTCTATAGTTCACTTTTTGTGTGTTACTGGTACGTATAACACAGTATCGTATGGCTTGTACCACGGAGGTTTTCTTACTCCGCTTTCATAATTTTCCATCTTTCATGTATTCTTTAGGTCTGTATAGTGGTGTGATTTGTTGTTCATCTTTTCTTACCTGTTTTTCATATGCTTTGGTTGCTAACATGATGATCTCTCGCCTCTCGTAGTCTTCATATCCACTAATCTTTAACCTCCAATTCTTTAGGTCTGTATAGTGGTGTGATTTGTTGTTCATCTTTTCTTACCTGTTTTTCATATGCTTTGGTTGCTAACATGATGATCTCTCGCCTCTCGTAGTCTTCATATCCACTAATCTTTAACCTCCATTTCTTTAGGTCTCTATGATTCAAATGTTTCTATCTCTAATTAACATCAACGGGGTGATCTATATTCCGCGGTACCGTAATGTCTTTTCACATTTTCGACCCAAGAGCTTGTTTACGATTGATTGAAGTCCTAGGTTTTCTGTGTAATCAAGGATACTATATTCAATATACTATCCTTGGTGTAATTGATCATTATTTTCAAACATGGATGTGGTCGGTAGTGGTAATGGCCCCATCCTCTGTGAGCCACAATGGCCCTATCCTTTTATCATATTCTATACTCTCACATTCTATATGAACGACATTGTAAATAAGGAGTACTTAGTGTAGGCTTTCATGTGTTATCCGAGGAGCATATATGTGACAATCATGATCTGTGATTATATGTGATATTAATTTCTATTTATATTTTGATTGAGCATGTATTTTTTTCCTAAATAAATCTAATATAATCTGTGTAGCTGTGTAGAATGGTATGATGCTTAATTGTAATGACTTGTAATAGCCAGTTTCGGACGGTGATTAATATTAATATTATATAAGACCACCTGGAGGATGGCCTATAGTACGTTGTCTCAATAGAAAGATGTTCTCACTATGGAGGTTTCTCGAGGGAGGCTTCCATTTTCTTTTAATGGAAGTTTGGGATGGTAGACAAATAGAACTAGATCAAAAGTGTTCAAAGAACACTGCGTCGCTAGAACGACGTTGACTCATGGGCAATTAAGATATATACTGAAATAATGTATACTTTACAATCAAGAAATTTATGAATTTGAAGTGAAAACATCAGAATGAATCAGAATCAATATATCCAGCAAAAAGGTATTTTTGTTGCCATATAATAGTATTGAATAACAGATAATAATCAGTATCAGTTTCAAATCCAATAATCAATGTTGCTGCTTGGTTGGAATATTGATTTTTTTCTTGCTGGCTAAGTGCATTGAATATCATTAAAAATGTTATAAAAGCGCTTCTAGAAGTTAGTTAGTTAGTTAGTTAGTTAGTTAGTTAGTTAGTTAGTTACAAATGAACGAAACACAATGCTTGTTTCAGCAGCTGAGCAGAAGCGACGCAATAAAATATAGGGGCTAGGCCTTTGGCCTACATGTAAGCCATGGGCTTATGATATTGATTTAGAGATAGGCCCTTTGGCCTATAGCACAATGGCTAAAATACGTGCACAAGACTTTGCTTGTGGTAGTAATAATTAAGGGATAAGTCCTTTGGTTCTGAGACATTTGGCCTATAGTACAGTAGCTATGGATGCAGGCAATTGGTTTGTAGTAGTATAGTCAGAGGATAGGCTGTTGGGATATTTGGGATATGTGATAAGCCCTGTACGTGGCTTATGATAATGAAAATTGGAGATAATGCAATGGCATACAGGGATGTTAGCACTCAGCAAGCACATATGGCAACTAAAAGACAAGAACATCAACTACAATATTTCCTGGAAAATAGTAACCCATGCTCGACCATATTCAACAGCTTCAAAGACCTGTAATGTGTGCCTCACCGAAAAATACTTTATACTATGGAAACCAGAACTGTCCACGCTCAACAGTAGAAGTGGGGTACTTCTTTTTATCGAAATATCATCCTAATATCGCAATTCACCGAAATATCATGTAAACATCGAAATATCGCCTGTTTGGGCTCACACCAGCATTTCCTTTATTGTCTGAAACTAATACACGGACACATACCGTTGTTTGATCAATATGCAGTCATGTTACGTAATACCAGAGGGAAAACAGTTCCTGGAAGAAAAGTACTGAAGGTAAGAGGATTGTTTTTACAGTTATAAACAGACAAAAACCTAAGGTATATATGCTATAAATTTATTTCTCAATCTGTACTAATGAATGAGTAATGTGTAACTCAGTAAGGTGTTTCAGAAACCTAAATTTTCAAAAGTAATTAAGGCCGAGTAGAGAGGGTCTCAAAACACTGCTTCTTAAAAAAAATCGGAATATGGGGCGCGCTTAAGAAATGGGTTTCTGAAAACTACACTATATTTCACACTAGAAGCAATGATCAGAACCCATAAAGCTTTCAAATCAGTTTTTGAGAGCTAGCTATAGTAGTCAAATCATTGACTCTTCTTTATACCTGCTTCAATGTTCTAAGTATCCAAAAAGTTCCAAAAACTTGACTGAAAATGACAAGTATTTTTGGAGCATTTTGGAACATTAAAGCATCTATAAAGAAGTAACATTGCTTTGACTACTATCAAATAGATATGAAATGACCTGCTGGAGCTCAAATCATAAATCTAGAAAACAAATAACGTGATTGTAATCAATTTGTTTTAGCCATGATGCTCGTCGACGCCACAGCTTGCCCATCCTCCTCATCATCGCTTTGAACCATTGTCTACAGAACAACGTATATGACCTTTAATTAAAGCAATATGCGAGGCATGTGTTTGTGACTTTGTGTGTTGACAATTGTAAATGGACAAAAGTAGTCACAGACACCAGTGATCTTGTGAGCATTTTACGTTAAATTCTATTTAATAGTGACTGGATATGTAATATAGATATTGGCAATAACAATAAAACGATTAGTTAGTGGCCAATATGCCATTTAGTGGACTCATTTATATAAAATAATGTATTTCATATTTTGTATATGCATGCATATTTCAATGTTATTTTTATAAGCGTTTATTTCAATGGACAGTAGATACTTCAACAATAAAGATTTTGCAGCTATTGTATCAGCTATTGTTCAATTGGTTACACTCACTGCTAGCATAAGTTTAACAAAAAAAACTAAACAAAAAAAAAAAACGCACAAAAAATAACATGTGAAAGCCCTTGACTTGCCTTGTGTGTATAAAAATGTCCTCTTGATCGCCGCCGATGCGGTCACAAGACCAATATGTGGCGACTAGCAGCAAGCTTCCTTAGAAGCTGAAACTGTCTGACACCTTACTAGTATGTTTTAAACCTTGTATCATAATGTCTATATTGATCAGATGAATATTCTCCATACACATCCCTGGCACTTGTCACGAATGAAAACCAATAAACGTTTATAGAATTAGTAATTATTAGTACTTTATCATTGCTCTTATTACACTAAAAAGTTCAAGTGAATTTTATCTTAATATAGACAATGTAAATGTATTAAGTAATTAAATAAAGAACTACATTGTATTATTTTATCAGTCGTTTTTCGTGACAAGTGCCAGTGATACACACGTAAATCATATCGAACAGTGGAACCTGTCTGGTAAGATCACTCGGGGAACCAGCCTCAAGTGGTTCTAATAGAGAGGTGGTCTCAATATAGAGGTTCACCAAATTTCATAGATCAATGTTCTGCAATGTACTCAAGCACAGTGTAGGAAATGCATTAGTTGGATTCTAATTAAAATGTTCTATCATAGGACCATGCCATTGCAAAGTAGATTTACATTTACATGTATTTTCATATATCCATGCACTTGATCTTTTAATCTTCCATACAAATTATGCATTTGTCATCGACTCAAATGATCACTTTCATTGACTGATTTAATTTTAAGTGGCAGCTCATCACGTTTCTATTCAAACATTTTATGATACAGATTGCTACATGTATTTATAAATTTGAAGATAAATTTATATACTATTCATTAGCTAATATACATATACTAATGACATTTTTACATCTGGGTTTTAAAGATTTTCTTTATCAATGAAATTTAGTAAAACCATCCAATAAAATTTGCTACTATTCATGCGGGTCTTCGACAAAACGCGGAAATACGGTAGTCATCCTAGATAGTACAATATATGAGCATAAATTCAATGCTCATTACATTTATTCTATTATCTATCAATAACAATACACTTGAAGCAATTTACTCCTACATATGATATTTGTCGTAAAATAGCAATCAAAGCATTTACATAGATATTCTTCAATATTGTGGCTCCAGCAACATGAATTAGCAATCATCAACGAGATAATATCTCGGTCATATAACATATCTTTTTAACGTGCACATTGTACAACACTGTCTCCAATCTACATCTTCATCAGAAGGATTATGCCTGATCATGTCACAATTGCTATCAAAACACAGAGGGGCATTCTTGAAACAGCTGCAACGCAGTCCTTGACATCCAGATTTGCAGCCACATTTTGTAAGTTCTAGAACTGCTTGAGGTGCAGGAGGGTTGAGACATCTGACTGGAACATACATATTATTGTCTAATTGCCTAGAGTAGTCTCGGCAATGATTTGTTGCCTAAAGGGTTGAAAATACGCATCGGAAATCTATCTCGCCTAACGCTGCAAAACGGCCACATTAAAACACCGGCAAATCGTCCAGAAAAGCACCCGCGAAACGTCCACCACCGGCGATCGGCGAAACACCCACCGGCGAAAAAGCCCACAAAACACACGGGCGAATCGTCCAGAAAACCGCACCGGCCCGGAAACGAGGCCCAGGCGACCGGTTTACATGAATTTCGCGTGAATTTCGATATTAGGATATTTCACCGGGGCGGTGAAGTGAACTGGCCTCCAGAAACCGTCTGTAATTAAATGAAACCGCCCGCTTGTTTTTGTACTTGCCTTATCCTTACGCATTACGATAGATCTACATGGTCATAAGCAGTTGCTTAAGGCCCAAATGATACAACCCGGGTTACCGCCCGGCCCGTGAAAATAATAAAAAATCATTTTTGATATTTCAATCAATACCCCCGTTCTTTCGATCAACGGATTGAGTGCCCAAGGCCGTCAACTGCCTTCAACATCGTAAAAAATACGTGTCTAGCGACGCGCCCAATCCCTACGTCAATGGCGAATATGTATACGGTCTCAACCCCTACAACTTTGGTCACTACAACGCCAACTACGGCCCGTGAAAATAATGTCCGTGGACGGGGTTCCCGCCCTCCTCCCGCCCCTGGAACCTGGACTTCGAAAGGGACCAGTACGTCGAGGCCTTCGTCAACATGTATAAGACGACCGGACAGTTCGGCAGGGACGCAGGGGCCGGCACGAATCTCAGCGACTACAAGCGAGGCAACACGGTGTTCGGTTTCCCCTTGGCGGCGATGACCGATCTGGCGACCCCCGTCAGAGAGGGTCACGTATGCCTGGAGATGAAATTCGCCAGGGCCCTACCTCACAAGGTCAACGTGATCGTCATGTCGGTAAATTTGACGCAGTCCTCCGCATCAAAAAGTCGCGTCTCGCATAGATCCACGCCCCATAAGAGGCGCAGCCTCC
>CM032666.1:42239559-42274715 GCA_019095985.1 Streblospio benedicti
ACTTAAAGTGCATGAACATTATCTGTTGTTCATTCTCCAAATCTTGTTCTCATCTAGTTATTTTGTGCTCGCCGCAACAACCGCCAGCAATGTCGTACGAAGAGTTTATAGCTTCAGTGAAGAAAAATGATATGAAGATGAAAACTCGCAAAAATGTGGCTAAATTTCAGAACCAAGAAATGTCCTGTCCATCGGAAGATTCCCGATGGATTACACACGTCGAGGTATAGTATTGGTATCTGCATGAATCATCCTATTTTCAATTGCATTTTAAATGAGTGATAATTCTAAAACAGATTCTAAAAGACAAATCTGGTGGCGCCAGTAGAGTGTTTCAGATGAAATTTCACATAAAAATGTCCATATCATAGAATAACTGCATATAATGTTGATAAAGGTACCATGGGCAACGAAACACAGAGCGTTTAAAACCATTCCACCGGAGCTTCTACTGCAACCATCAACCATAAAGAACGCTGGAATGGGAATATTTTCTCAAACCTTCCTTCCCAAGTTCATTTGGCTGGGTGAATATGAAGGAGAGATTATGCCAAAGCTAAGTGAATCACCATATCAATTTACAGTAAGAAGTATTGTTTTTCATTTTTGCACATTGAGAAGAAATAATGTTTAATGAGGTTTTTTTCGTGTGAGTCACACGGTGTGACTATATCGATTCCTTCCTATGCATTCCACAATGGGTTGTGTACCCTGGTAATGACAATGTCTGATCATAAACCAAGGTCATCTTTAGATACAAAGTAGATAATTTTTTTCATAATATGCTGATTAAAATTTTCAATATCTAAATAAAATATACTACAACAATTTCTTCATACCAACAGCTATCATAATTTACAAATATATCTCAATATTTCGACAACAACAATGTCTGTTTGTCTTTCTCAAGAGTGTAGAGTATGACTCTAGGATTGCAAGTGTGTCAATGCCCCCCCCCTTTCAGGCTCCTCCTTCCTCAGTATAGGGAAATACACATCTGGCAACTGGTAACCATCTGTCCTATTCAAGAAGCTTTTCTCATGTGAATGTATATTGTTTCTTGAATTTTCCTACTTATGTCATTCTGTTCTTTTGCAAGGACTTTAATAATCTTTTCTCTCAATGGATTATCTCTGTTAACCAGGTGAACAGTCTTTTCTTGGTGTTGACTAAGTGCAGACTTACTATCCCCTTTGCTTATTGATTTCTGGTGTTCTGTGGTTCTTTCATCCAATGATCTACCTGTTTCCCCCACCTATATCTGTCCACACACATCACAGTCACATTCGTATACTACCCCACACTGTTCACTAGTATCCAAAGGGTCTTTCGGTCTTACCAAACAATTTCGTAATGTTTTTCCCGCTTTTGAGTATATGCTTATGTTTACTAAAAACCCTTGTCAGTCTTTCGGATGTTCCTTTTATGCAAGGTATTACTACATATCCCTTTTGTTTCTTTTTATTTTGTTGTTCCCTTTCTTTAGATGTTTTCTTCTTCCCTTTCCATTCTCCTTCTTTCAATGCCCATTCTGAATAACCATTAGTTCTGAGTGCTGTTCGTACCATCTCCTTCTCCTCTTTCCTTAGTGAAGGATCCGAAATCACTTGCAATCCTAGAATACATTATGACTCTACACTCTTGAGAAAGACAAACTGACATTGTTGTTGTCCAAATATTGAGATATATTTGTAAATTATGATAGCTGTTGCTATGAAGAAAGTGTTGTAGTATATGAATTAACACAGCTAATGAATTTGTTCAACAATACTAAATAAAGTAATTTTCATAGCCCTATCCTTTTTTACTTTTTCATTGACTAACAAGGAAAGGCTAATAGTGGGTATTAATTTCATGTTAAGCTGTGTTTATACAACTCTTTTCAAAAGATACGTAGGAACTATTAAAATTTAATCATTCATCAATTAATATTACAGATAAGGAAGGATAAAAAGCCAGTAACACAACTCGATGCACGAGACGTTGAGTTGTCAAACTGGACAAGGTGGATGAACATGCCAAGATCAGCAATTGAGGAAAATGTTCTGGCCCTTCAGTGTAAAGGGAAAATCCTCTTCATCACAATTAAAGATATCCACCCAGGCCAAGAACTTATGTTTTATTATGGTGATAAATATGGAGCAACCCTCGGAATCTACTACAGAGGCCACTACGGGGACGTCATCAAGAGAGCAAGTCGCATTGCACGAAAAATGAATGTCATGCGGAATATGTAAACCCTTGTGTTCATGATGTTAGTATGTTGAACAGTTATTGTGAACAAACTATGGACAAATGTAGTTGACAACACACTGTGCGATACTTAGATGGCAGCTGGAGATATTTGTTTTTAAATTTCTAGATTCTAGCTTCATGGCTACACATCTACAAACATTGTGCATGCTTTTCGCAGAACTCAAGGTTTTCTTCTGATTAATATATTATTATGACGCATTATAGAATGTATAATGTAGCAGATACATATAGATACAAAAACCATCCACAGTGTGCTTCGTCGTGGCATGGGACGACCAGCCCTCCTTCATTACACAAAGACGATAAGGTTGTGACCCATAAGGTTGTGACACCAACACTACAGATTTGTTATTTCATTTCAAATACTCATGATGTACTTATTCGTCCATACTCATGTAAGTAAAAAGTAATCAGTCGCATTTACATACAAACGGACAAACGGACATACACACATCAACATAGTATGCTATAAGTAAGTGTACTGACGCCGCTTCGCAGTGGGCGAGCCCGGAGCCACGAGGAAGCAGCCACAGCAGTGAGAGGAGCCGTCCGGGCGGTACGAGTGGAGCCCTGCAGGGCACGCGGCCACAGCGTCAGACACGCCCACAAATCTTAATCAATAAAGCTTATGTATTCATATGTTTGTTATATATTATGCAATGAACAACTGAAGTACTAGTGTGTTAGATTCGTTATTAGAAGAGCACTCAGTGGACAATCTCGAAGAGAGGACATTTTCAAATCATGTTTAAAGTTATTGTTGACGTAAATGCACATATCAATTGTCACATAAATTAAGCTATATCTACTGTGTTCGAACAACGTATACACTCACATGCGGCATTTGTTCTGATGTTGTTGCACAGACCTAGATATCAATATAGCATACCTGCCAAGAAAAGTCGGAGATGTCGACATCCTCATCACCAATGATGTGCGTGTCAACACGGCGCTGTCAATATAGGGGGCAACATGCTGGTCCAATGGCAGATCCAGGTTTTTAGAAAGGGGGGGCGGGGGCGTACTTCAGGGATTTCATGGATTTTGTAGCGCGATCGATGGCGGAAGTGTAAAAAAAACTCTATGAAAATGAATAATTTTGGTGGGAAAGGTGTGTGTGGGGGGTGGTGGTGGTGCCCCTGGATCTGCCTATGCGGTCGCGAATGATTTTGTTCATTTAGGGGCCGCTTATATAGACTTCTCAAACAGGCAATGCATGATGCATTCCTGATAGAAGTGATATTATGTATGATCTACATAACATGACTATGAACAAAATGAGGTAAGTGAAAACTCTTAGTGCTCGCTGATTTTGCAAAGCTGAGCTTCAGAACCTGGCACATATGGCAATCGGTTTTAGGTGTAGTGTGCAGGAGATTAATTTCTATAAAAGGTGAACTATATAAGGTGGGAAGTGACGGATATTATCATTATAATTATATATTTTTCGCTGAGAGAGAAAGCAATCCGTGATGTCGATATGAGTTCGTGGTACTATTATACAATACACTATAGCCACGAAGACGCCCCACTGATATGGACACTTTGTCATGCAGTGCATTTTTACATTCTTCCTTTGGTTATACAGTAGAACCACGAATTAAGACCACATCGATATTGAGGCTGCTTTCATAATAAGACCATTTCCCGTGGTCCCGAACTTCAATAAAGAGACCATATTAAAT
This sequence comes from Streblospio benedicti, assembly GCA_019095985.1. Lineage (NCBI taxonomy): Eukaryota > Metazoa > Annelida > Polychaeta > Spionida > Spionidae > Streblospio > Streblospio benedicti. The sequence goes on from CM032666.1 coordinate 42,243,501, forward strand.
GAACCTCCATACAGAGACCACAATCAATTGATACCGCTTTACGTTTTAGTGAACATTATCAACCTGGGCTTCTTGCTTTCGGTATATAGTCACGGGAGCATAAAATGTATGTCTGGGTGCTATAAATCTCTTTGGAATAATGGTAAAATTTACAAAGATATATCGTCTTAAATTTTTGCTACTAATGATTTCAATATTTTGATTATCTAAATCAAAATCGACCTACCACAGTAGACAGCTAAGTGGATTTTTGCAAACTACATATTTGTGAGTATGTAATGGAGTCGTACGACTATCGCTGAGCATGATATCTAGATATAGAAAAATGATCCATGGCTGAGACCTTATCTTTCAATAACTGCTGACTGACTCAATCAGCTGATAAGTGACACAATACCTATGGTGACCCAAACAATCAGGGTACAAACTTAAGCATTGCAATTGATCGCATTTATGCGAGTGTGCCCGGTATAACGGAAATGGTTAACGTATGTGCTTCTGTAGCTGAGTGGATGTGTGACCAGAATGTTGCGGGTTCGATTGTCAGAGATGATTCACGACTCATCCCTAACCGGTAGTACTCTGTTCCGTGGTACCTCGGAAGGGATGCAGGTTCACCGAGTTGCAACTTGCCACTAACGGTTTGAGTAAGTTGAATGCATGAAAGGTCATGCAGTGTAACATTGAATGATGTATGCAGATCTACAGAGTAACGAGTGCATGGAAAGAAGGCTGTAAAATTTTTACATTAAAAGTATTGAAAGATTCACGCTTTTTACAACTATTACTTATATTTTGTTGCCTTTAGCATATCAAGGCGGGAGGGTAATGCGGTGGCAATGTGAAATTTAAGACCGTATACAATCATAATGAGTATAGATGATATAACAAGTTAAACAACAGCTGGGCAAATAAAAAGGATAAACGTGACCATTATGATCCAATAAGAATAGTTTATTAATCAATGCTCAACCAACAAAATGTTCAACATAGATTTCAACACTTGAAGTAAAAATGAGAATGAACAGTATAAATTTATTTTACAATATTTGGCACTATTGCTATCGTTACACGTCATAAACATACTTATATGACCAATTTTCAGGACTTTCTCAAATATTCATATAGTCAAAATTCTTTTGAAACAGTCTCGTGAATGTGGATTAATTTAATGACATGTGTTTCTCCTTTTCGGTTCGAATCTGTTCAGCTGCCTCCAAAATATAGGAGGCAGTTACCTTCGTTGCCTAATATGTAGCTAGGGCCCTGGTTGCTCTCTATTGTTAAGTTTAATACAATATTCGTGAAAACATAACAACAAAGTGCAAACATATATTAAAAGTTCCGAAACTAAAATTGACACATTCATGACATCACAACCAAATATAATATAAAAATTTCGATCTCAACATTCGAGCACTAATTGAAAGTATCTTTTAGTATTTATACAAACGCTGAAATAAAACTTTGATTTCCAATACATAGGGTTATACTAAATTATTATAGCGTACGTACATAAACTATATAAGAATTCAAGATTGAATTCATCAATGTTAAGTAAGATTTTCGTACAAGTTTTAAAATCTGGATGTACGCCTGAGCGGTTTAATCAATTAGAATTAAGGGTGGGCTACCGTGTATATAGGCCCACGGGGTAATGAAAAAATACAGGGGGCAGGGCTGAAAATTGGCAGTAACTTTAGAGGGTGGAGTGGCTGAAATTTTAAAACAAATTTAGGCGGGGATCTGAAAATTATACTATAATGATTTTATTTTTCATATTTCCCCTTGGGCATAACAAATGGTAGCCCCTGCACTCATTCTTAATCATTGTCCAGCGATAATATCACCTCAATGGTGAGACCACGTGACTATATTTTTTCAATGGACCTGCACACTCACATTCAAATCAACTTATAAAGAACACCGTCAAAATATTACAGCCCTATAACAATAAATTTGTTAATATATGTATTTTGAAGTATCACGAATAATGACTACATACAGACTATATAGGGCTACACGTGTATACTGTGAAAAGGTACAGTTAAATACAGTCAAAATAATTTAACACCCATACCTATCGTGTCTGTGTTATGAAAATTTGTGCATTCAAAACACTGACCTATCATGTGCATTGCCCCTGACACAAGTATACTTAGATTCATTCTTATTGAGTTTGACAAGCTGGATCGTATCCACACTTGAAGGTCTTGGGCAGGTATGAAGTTGTTCCCGGACATTGAAGTTTGAAGTCATACATTCTCTTATTAACCTGAATACACATGATGTATTTACTGCAATTTGTATCATCCTTAAAAATACCAACACTGGGACACTCAAAGTCTACAAAATAACATAAAATTGAAATAAATATAAACTTTAGGTTTAGTAATACAGGCGTTTTGCACAATAATAAACATGTGAAGATAAGAATTTGAATTAATAATGGTTGGTTACTACTCTTTGAGCTAGAAGAGTTAATAAAGACCATTAAGTCAATAGATATTCCTACGTTTATCAAACCCTTATTCAATTCTATATTATGCATTTCTAATGTTAGAATGACCGTATTTAATGTTAGACTATCGAAGTAAAATTCAAATCATGCTTGTGTTATGTTAGCAAAACAGCGAAGGATCTTTACATTGAAATTATGAAGAAATGGTAGGAAACCCATGCTTTTTTTAGTTCATACATCAATCATGTTAATATTGCCTCATTAGTGCCTCTTATTCTAAACTAGAAATGAGATACACCCAAATCCAAACTTACTCAAAATATCCGTAATCCAGGTTAGAACGGCCGAGTATCCTAGAGCTTACCACCTTTTGGCAAAGTCCAGGATTCAGCCACTTGTGGATCTAGTTGATTGAGATTTTTAACTGCTTCTTCATAAGCTTTTTGGGGTGAATGCGATGCTGCTTTGGCTATGGCTTCGTTGAGGAATTTTTGCTCATTGTTCAAAAATGCAGTATAGTCGTAGTTATCGAAGTCTGAAAGTAAATAGCAGTATACATTACTGTACATGAACAAAGTCGTCAAAAAGGAGCATTCAAATGGAAATGTATTTCTAGACACGATTTTTATGGCACATAGTTTACCTGTGGTTGTGAACTCGTCTTCCTGATTTGCCTAAACAAATAATATAAACACTTTAATCAATTTTCATATCACTCAGCAACAAGGTTTGGTCGCATGAAGGCAAGCGGGTGAAAGGGCAGGTACGTGCATGAAACACCAAGTTACAGAAATGCTCCCCCATGCGCAATGCATCTAATCAAACCAACTTTTATATGCTACAGTTTTTGTATGTATGAGACAGTTATAACGTCATTATCACGATAATATGCATAAATGGTTTATAGCACATACGACAGTCAAAGTGTAACGTTTACACATGCTATTGTAACATAGTTTTTGTCGTATGGGACGGTGTACCAGCTGTTGTTTACACAGTAACTGAGTACATAGACCACTTATATAGTCATACAAAAATAACTTACAGGGCCACTGAAGGAACGGCGTCTAGGGTCCAGGGCTTTAGGAACATCGTCTAGTTCTGTTTCTTCCGAAGCTTTATACTGGTTATATCTTGCCAAAATCTGAGCAGCAAAGGGGTCAACAGTTTCTTGCGGTTCACTAACCTCATTTGCTGGTGCCGTGTCTTCACTCTGTGTTGCTTTGTACTGGTTATATTTTGATAGTATTTGTGCAGCAAACGGATCGGGAGTGGTTGGCTCATCATCGTCAGAATTTTCTACCGCAAGTTCATCAATTGAGTCTATCTGTTCCTCATAATTAGCCTGAATTTGAGACGCAAACGGATCTACCTGCCCATCGTTTTGGTCAGCATCAGCATCTTTTGCAGAATCCTCATTGTTGTAATAGTTGAAATTATCACCTAAGTCAATATTTATTTGCACAGTTTTGTCAGGCAGTGGTGGAAGCGTTGTTGGTTCTATTCGTTGCTTTCTTGATGGGATCACATCTGCATTTACCGTCGCCAACGTATCAGATCTCGCCACAGTTTGTTCGCTGTCTTTTGATTGCCGGGGTGATGATACAGACGGCGCATTGTAGTCATTGTAATCATCGTAGTCATAGGCATTAAAATCGGACCCTGCCTGGTCACCTGGTAAAGCTTTTCTAAACGGCTTCAGTGCAGATTTTTCTCTCCTCACTGGGGTGCTATCTGCTTCATATGCAGTGTCAGCATTGTAATCATAATTGTCATCACCACTAGCTGCATTTACATTTTGTTGTGTTCTTCTCATAGGCTGTGTTCTGACATGTTTGCGCCCGTCTTCATTTAATGACTCATAGTCTGTAGAAAACGCGGAATTTCTGTTTTGAAGCATTATTCTTCTACGAGCGAATCTACCTCTTGACAATGGGAGTTCTTCCGTTTCTTGCGTGGTGCCTTTATCTGCGATTGACTGATAGTCATAATCCCCATTGTTATATTCACTGTCGTTGTCATATTCTGTGCTGTCCTGGTTTTGTTGTGAAAACGGTTGTTTTCGTATAAATCGTTGTCTCTGAAGAGGTATGCCATTGTCACCAGTTTCCTCTCCATCTGTTGGCTGAGTGTTTTCAAGACCATTTCCTTGCTCGTTTTCTTTTAGAAGCTGCTGTTGGCGCATTCTTCGTTGTCTCATCATTCTTATCCTTCTCTGTCGTCGTCGCCTCATCTGTTGTTCTTTTGTTGGAGCATTACTTGGATTAGCAGCACTGCCCGTTCCCTTGACATTTATTGGGGCTCCTGCTCCCCTACCACCAAACACCATTAACTTTAACTTATTTACTAGTTCCTCGCGATTTAAAAGATTATTTTCATCAAAATCGTCAAATGTAGTTTGTACTTTATAGATAATATCACTGCGACCTGTTAGTATTGCCGGGTTATTGGCTAAGTCGGCCATTATTTGCAAATCAACCAAAGCTTTAAGCTGTTTCACACGCAGTATATAATCGTCATCCCAGTTCCCGCTCAACAGTTCCTTCAGTTTATCAGATAGTTCATTGTTGTCAGAAGGAGCATTAGTTACTTGGTATTTATATTCGCTTTGAGGTGCAACTTTGGTCGATCCACTATTTTCCAATGGAACAGGTTCCGCATCTACAAAGTCAAGCCCATCATATTCAGTATCATACTGTGAATTGTAGCCAGAGTCATAATTCGACTCATAATTATTGTCTTGCTCCTGTCGACTCATTATTTCACTATATACATTTTCATTTCGATATCCTCTCCCTGCATTGTTAGGTCGGACAACAGCATTTTTATATGAACTTTGTTTCACTGCCGGCACACTGGAAACAATCCCTCCGGGAGACTCCGTTGAATATCGTTCCTCTAAACGAACGGGCATTGTACCCACATTTCTCTCTCCAACATTAAATGGTAAAGGGTTCCCGCTCTTGCCCTGTAAAGAAGTGGGCAGTCGCGGTTCCTGCAATTTCTTAAGTAACTCTAGCTTTTTAGCAATGGCAGATAAATCCGTCGATGAGCCATCTGGTTTTTGGTTTATGGCTTCTTTCAATTGGTTGAATTGTCTGAGAAGGACATCAGCAGTGCTTTGTCCACTCACATCTCCCTCTCTGTTAAAACCATGGTCTTCAGTCTTATAGTCTGTGGGTGGTGGTGGCTTGATATTTTCCTGTCTCTGGAAACGTGGCCCAGAAACGGTTTGACCAATTCGTACAGCAGGACTAGGTGTAAACTGGCTATCTAACGACCGCGGTATTTCGTAACCTTGTTGAGGCTTTGAAGACACTGATTGCACTGAAGGTGGTTTGGAATATGGATTGGGTTGAGGGGTTGGCTTTTCTATCGCTTGATATGGTACAGTTACATTCAATTCTCCGTTAAATAGATCTTGAGCAAACTTATGGATGAATTGTTCTGTTTCATCATCGATTACAATGTCAGGATAATTTTCTTGAAATCCCTGTATAAAATCGTCATCTACAAATCCTGGAAAGTCAGTGTTGTATTGACGAGCGTAAGATGTAGGTACATCCTGTGCTGCAGACTGTTTATATTGGAGTTGTTGGGGAGATGGGTATGTAGTTTGATAATTTGAAGGACCTGGACCCTGTGACTGTAATGATTGGCGCGAATTTGGCGCAACATTTGCGACTGGTTTTGGTACTGGCTGCCGCTGTATATACTCGGTTTGTGGCTGCGCTTTTCCTCGTGGTGATTGGGAAGTGAACGTTTTCTGTTCTACTGTACTTGGTCTTTGGTACAATCCTCTTGTAACCTTTGGCTGATGTTTTTCGTGAATATCTGGGATGCGGGATACAGGAAGTTGAAATGGATCTTCAAAATTACTCTGATATGTTGGTTGCTTTGAATCGCGTACTTGGGGAGCCGTGTAGACACCAATTGCTTGCTGAGTGGGCTGGTATCTTGTGTCGGTTTGTGGCCTTTTAGGTGAGGTTGCACCCTTTGGTGGGAAATAATGTCTAGGGACTTGTTGAGATTGTTGATACACTGGCTTTGCCTTGTTCTTGAGGTCTGCTGTGCGTTGTTGGCCTCTCGAGCTCTTCATACTATGTGCCTGACCTAGTTTTATTTGTTTAAAAAGTTGTTGCTGTTGCCATTCGATTTGCTCTTGCACGGAGCGAAATTTTGGTACCGATGGTTGTGCATTGCGTACTTCTGGCTGCTGCCTCCCATAGTTTTTCATTCGATCATCAGAGTTAGATGGACCAGAGATAGTAGGGTTCCATGCAGACAGTACCGCTCTTTTAGATCGCCGGTGTGGAAAGGCATTTCTTTGCAAACTTTGGAACTGGGCTTGTTGTAAGTTAGGGAGATATGATGTAAAGATGTCACGAGGCTGAAAGGCATGCAGGTAAAATAGGAATGCACTTAATAGCATACATGCCAGTTCATTAATATCAAAATGCAAATACAAAGTGTCTAAACATCACAGATAGTAGCATAGAAATGTGTGTAATAATCATGTAATCATCAACTGTATAATTCATGTTTACAAATATCCATCATGCTTTAATAGTCAAATCATCCGTACCGTATAAACTTGATTTTTCAAACGTTCTTGTTCCATTTCCAATTTTTTTAGTTGTTCTTGGAGTGTTTTACTATTCATTTGAGCATATTGCTGTAGGTATTCGTTAACATCTAGATCGGCATCTAAAATTACAAAAATATGCACATTCAACACTAAAGGAAATTAGAATACATTATATATATTCATATAATTTTCCTTGCTTACCTTGGTGATCACATCACTTTGTTGTGGCTACTTACATTCACATTGATAAATGACACAATGGTGATATATTAGCTATAGAGTGTGGATACAATAAACAACAACAAAATAGTTGTCTGAAATGCATCATGTATGAGTCACTTGATAAATATTTACCTGGGTTCACGTAATGAAAATCGCCCAATGTTATTTTATGCTGATCATCAATGTTATTTGGTTGGGGTGAGCTGGCTTGAGACTTGGGTTCAGGGCCTTGTTTTGCATTACTCCCGATTGGCGCGAAATTCTGTAAGTATATTTGATAAGAGTGGCATGTTAGTACATCATTTCAGGAACATTATAATCATCATTCATCGATGTACATATATCTACAATCAATGTGGTTGTCTTATGTTTGGAAGTACCTTTTGGATCCCATAAACACTACTGTACTGACGCTCTGGTAAATCTCTACCAACATTAGCATTGAGGCGGTTGGTTTGCGCAACAAGGTCCTGATAGTGACGTGCAGCATCCAGCGAGGCTATCATTGGCAGACTACCGTCTTTTCCTATGAGTAGATTACAAATTCAGAAGTGTTTCTCTTTATGGAAATGAATCTTTTTTTTGAGACATGGCATGTGCCCTACACGTTGATATGCAACCATGCAAAATAGACATACATGCGTGCAGCAAGTTTGAAATACAACTGAAGGTTACTGTTGATTTACTCACTAGCAGTGTAGCTTGATCCTTCGGGACTCGACAGATAGTTGTTTTCCGGCTGTCGGCTTTGATAAGTATCAGCATACTGAGGGCGAGGGCGATACGCTTGTTTCGAATCTTGGGGAAACTGCGGCTGTGATGGTGGGTATTGGGAAGAGTACTGTGGAGGTTCGGGGTTCACAGGCTGAGGTGGGTAGAGAGGCTCGCGTGCAGGATACGGGGTTCTTTGCGGTACCACATACTGATGGGAAAGAGAGAAATTATTAACATCACCATTTCTAAGCTTATTTTTCGGGTCAGATTGCGTGGCGTTGTTCGATTTGGACTGAATTTCATTTGAACTTTGTTCACTATTTTTGGTTTTGTAACTACGTTTCCATGCATTCATTATTTGCTTTTGGGAGTTGCTGTCTCCTATATTTTCCGTGCCAGAAGATGTAGTTTCTGTGCGCGTGTAAGGCATTCTATATTTCTTTCTGGTTATTTCATTGGCTTTATTGTTAGCCGACTGTTTTCTTTGTGCTTTCATGGTATAAATCTGTGCAAGGTCTAAGTTATTTTTTCCTATAACTTCGGCTGGAGTTGGCGATGGATAAAATCTGTCAGTTGGTGAGGGACCTGCCAATTTTGCCGCACCACTGATCGTTTGTATCGCTCTATTTATCGGCCTCATCGGTCTGTTATAGCTATCATATAAACCATTCTGGTTTGTGTAACTATCGGCAGCATTGCTAATTTTACTAACATCATATTTTGGGTGTTGCTTACCATGCATATTTTGCTTATTAGATTTTTGTAACGCTTTCTTCATGTATATGTTTGCAAGATCTAGATTATTTGAACCAACAAACGTTTGTGCTGGGATGTTATCACTTGGTTGTCGTTGTGGGTATATGTTACTACTTGGGACTGATTGTGTGAAATATGGTGGGGGTTGTGGATGCAATGGAGGCAAATTTACAGATGACCTCCTTTCTGGTGGACTGTATGCCTGTGGAACAAGTGAGTTTTGTGGTGAACGGTTTTGTGGAGCAGTGTTTGGCGGTTTGGCTACACTATGTGCTTTAAATGGGTTAGGGGGTAGCACATGCTGGGTATGCAACTTGGACTTTGTTAGCGTAGTGGGTTTGCGGGGTGGCATTTTTATGGGCGACTTCCTTTTTTTAGAATGTGGTGTATAGGGTGACTGTGTCGCTTGTACCTGTGATAAAAATAGACATTGACTTAACACTAAAAATTAGTAGACACAAAACTCATTTTTACTCATCATTGGTATATGCTTAGTCTAGAAATCATGCTTACTGGGTTATTTTCTGTCGAAGTTTGACTGTCATAGTTATAATCTCCCATCAAATAGCTGTAATGATTGCGCGCTGCTTCCGGAAGCTTAGCTATTTGGTCTCTAAGTTGCTGCATTTCTCTCTTAAGTTACAATGGCATAATTTGTAACATTACTTATGGAGTAACACGTTAGTAACAGTGGCAGATCCAGGGGTTCCAGTCACCAGGCATCTGCAAATCCAAACATGAGCGAAGCGCACGCGCCCCGTTGGTGCAATGCAACCAACCTGCTCCAGTAAATGGTTAAAATCATGAATAAAGAGCACTCACCCCATCCCCAACACCTGGATCAGACACTGTTAGCACAATGAGTTTGTTTGTAATTTTCATTCGGGTTTTTATGTGCGTATTGTTATAAATTGATATATGACTTAAGAATCGATTAAAGATTTGTTTTGAATATAATGCTATTTATCAACTGGGGAAAAAAATTGATAAATAATTGTGCCAAATAAAGAAATAATGAGCTTTTAAGTTTATAAGATTAGCAGAATTTGAATAATAGAAATGGAATTTCACTAGCATACCTTTTTGTGTTGATCATACATAGTTGATGGATCTTGTATATAAGCATTATTCCCTTGTTGTTTTGTAGCAGTAGAAACATCATTTGTATCAGGACCTTGTTTAAGACTCCTTTGGTTATTCCAATAGTTATTTGGAGGTCTTGGTTGTGTTGGTGACACAAAAGGTGGCCTTTGTTCTTGGTATGATGGAATTGGACTTTCATATAAAGAATTGGGTGCTTGGTCAAAAGAATTACCATTTCTTCCATATGGATTTGTAAGTTTTTCTCCAGCAAACGGTGTGTTTTCATTTGGTGTAGATGAACCGAATGGTGACAAATTAGCATTGTACGTGGGAGGAACCTGTTTAAAGTTAGGCAAAGCTTGATTGTACACTGGGGATGGTAGATTATAATTAGAAATCGCTTGGTTGTAATTAGGCAAAGCATTGTTGTAAGAAGAGGATGGTGCCCGATTGTACACATTTTGTGCCTGGTTTAGCGCAGGTCCCTGGTTGTAGGTTGGGACTATCGGATCATAGGTAGGCTGTGCACGATTAAGTGTTGACCCTGCCCGATTGTAGTTATTTGCCTGGTTGTAGTTTGGTGCCTTGTTAAGGTTTGGTGCCTGGTTGTATTTTGGCGCTTGGTTGTAGTTTGGTGCCTGGTTGTAGTTTGATGCCTGGTTGTAGTTTGATGCCTGATTGTAGGTTGGTGCCTTGTTAAAGTTTGGAGCCTGGTTGTAGTTTGGTGCCTGATTGTAGTTTGGTGCCTGATTGTAGTTTGATGTTCCTTTGTTGTAGTTATCCGAAACCTGATCGTAAAGAAAAGAATTGATTATAAGCAGTTGAAACATTAACATATATGATAGAAGCTTGCTCCATTACTCAACTTCTCAAATATAAGATTTGCACTTTAAAGGGCTAGGATTTGTTATGGCCCAGAAGGGTTATGATTTTCAGTCCACGCCCTCTAGATTTGTTTGAAAGTTTCAGCCCCCATCCCTACCCCCACCCCAACCTAAAATTATTATCAACTTTTCAAGCCTCCGCTGTTAAACAGTAAAATATGACTAACATAAATTGTGGCCGGCTATAATTTACGGCCTCTAAAATGGTGTAGCTGCCGTAAACTAAAATGTGACCATCTTCAATTGTAATCACGCTCAGGAATGCCACGTCTTATTCTCTGGCGTAAAGCAATGGGACTGTCACTAATAAAAAGAGCTTGGAGAGTAGATAGATGCCTTTTCACGTATCATTATTTCTCTAACCGTTTGTAATTTATAGCTAAAATAATAAGGATGAAGTCATAAATACCACTCCATTTTTCGTATAATAAGATGATGGGTTAGAGTTTGTTCTCAGTATGTTGACGATTTGTGAGAGCAGCGGGTATTTTCCCGAGCCACAGGTCCCGCGGAAATCATCCATTTCTACCGACCATATAAACGCTCCTCCCAGGCCGTAGTCTTTGATGTAATTTGCCTACAAATACATAATATCTTTGGTTAATGGATTTTGAAGTACTTATAGTTGAACAGCAATAATTTCCTCGTCCAATGTTGGCCAGAGTTTTTCAGTGAGGTACCAAAATCATACGCTCAGTATGCATGTTCTTATATCGCTATACTTTTAGTGGCCTACATATTAAGAATAGTGTGTACAAGTACTTAAATTGAAAAAAAACTCACTAAAATAATATGTTGCTTTGCTTAGATACGCTGTGCTACTTCAAACAATGACAGATTTACAAACTATCATCAACAATTCATTAATGATACAGCGGAAGTTATAAATGATAGATCGGCAATGCAGTATGAACTGCATTCAATGCAGTGCATTGCAACATTTGTTGCGAATGTACACTCGGCATAGTATACTACAATTTTGATTAAAAAAAGAGTCTGGTTACGTCCATGAAGCTGTTGACAAACAGTTGAACATGGTGGATGGCGTCAATGCATTCATGCTTGTGCAAATGGAACGTAATTATGTTTAATGCCATCATACAAATTCAAAATGCATATACATAACTCAGCATACTTCTATGCTAAGCTTAAAATGTGATAACCATGATTACACTACCTTATATTTGACACTGTCTTCATTTTCATAACCAATCCATTGGTTGCGATGATACACATACGGGACTTTTTGGTCATCATTCCATACTGAACGCCAACCATTTCTCAACTTTTCGCATATCTATAATAATTTCAATTGTATTAATTTTACTATACCAATTGTTATGTTAATCATATCGGATTAGAGAAACACACACAGTGATGAAATAATTGCTTTAAATTGTCAAATGCGCTTTATTGGCTATCTATGTTTAAACGTACACATTGAATCGATTGTATTCAATATCAGAATAGTAAACTTGTCTACCCGGGCCATCGCCATATCTCACGGCTATATACGGAGTGAGTTCAGTCAATTGTCATGTGGAATGCAATAGAGGGACTTTTTGGCTTGCCTGCGCGTGCATCTAGTAAGCTAAGTTTATTTTTAGTGTTGCGAATAATGAAATAATGCACAGATCAGGTTGCTAAGAACTTCACATTTATTGACTTGTCACTCACTTCATAATAAGACATGATTCCTTGTTCACCAGTGTAAGGCCCCTTTTTGCTTCCACCACTAGTTGGCGCCTTCATTCCATGATTACTTGAGTCTTTCAAAGTAAATCCCATGCCATATGTAGGAACACCAACAATCACTTTCTTTCTGTCAGCTCCAGCCTTGTTAACCCAGTAGTCAATAGTCCAGGCCTTAAAGAAAAACACAATACTTTCAAGCATAAGTAACATTTATTAACTAGAAGGGTACTCATTGAAGCACCTTTTAGCATCAATTAGCAGTTTAAACTGTCTTATGTGATTTATTCATTGAATTACCAATTAAAGTGTGAAATTTTAGCATTTGACTATGGATATGAACAAATGCATGACTCCAATTAAAAAAAAATGAATTAATAAAGTAGATGAAACATACAGTGTTCCATTCTCTTTCGGCACCCTTTTCGTCAGACCTCGGGTACAGTCCGCTGTGGTGGCCTGTGAAATCATTCCAGCTTCCGTGGTAGTTGTACGTCATCAACAGCAAGTAGTCAACAATCCTAGCAATGAGTTATATAATTTTTAAAAATTATACATGTAGTAAACTCAATTATTCTTTAAGATAGTGAATTGTGTGGTTGTTATTGTATATGCAATTAGCAATAATCTTAGGTGGCAGATGCTCTTCCAGCTGATATTGGGGGATTGCTGTGAAGCAATTCAGAAATGGCTGTGACTGCTTCTGATTATGCAAATTTCAAGTGAAAATTCTATAAACTTAAAACATTGGTTGGTGTAATTATCCTCTCAACAACTTTAGTTTCTCAACGAGAATTATAATCTGTACCATCTATGACAGTGCACAACATTAGGTCCACATTAGCTTCTAGTGCTAATTGTAACATTCAGTCTACTGACAAAATGAGTATATTATATGAATAGATTGTAATATCGTTTTAGATATCGTTGATGTCTATGTGGCTGAAAATTAAGAGAAGATTACCCAATGTATCAAACTTACTTAGCAATTCTGTCAGGTTCATAGGCCTTGTCAATGAAGAAGGTGCCACCGGCTGCGGCAAGAGTCAGTATCAGTTTGTCTCTACCACTTTCCCGGGACTCTTTAGTAAATGCTTCTTGAAGTTCCTGATGAAATGTGGAGAAGTAAGTATCAAAATACTAAACGTTGCTGCAGAGTAGACTACACGAAAAGTCTGGATGATCGTTAACATCTACTGAACCAATGTGATAGAATCCCTTCTAGTCCGTTTAGTGATATGAACCAATATTTAATGGAATACTCACACTCATGAGGTCTGTAAATATGTATTTGTCTTCTGGTTTGCTTCCTCGTGTGCCAGGAAATTCCCAGTCCATATCCAAACCATCGAATCCGTAATCTCGTAGGAATTTCACAGCACTCTGAAATTAGACAGACAGTTACGTCGATCGTTTATGTGTGTTTCACAAGTCACTTGAGGTGTATACTGATACCACACTAAACTTTATAATGTGTTAAGATATTCTTTGAATCTGACACGGACAGAAACGTCTCAGTTCCCTACCCCAAAGGGCATATAAATAAAGCATACACATAAAATCTACAATCTCACGTACCTGAATAAACTGTCGTCTGACATTATCATCATTCATCATAGGAATAAAGGGATCAGAACCTATAGCCCACCCGCCAACAGCGATTAGCACTTTCAAGTTAGGGTTCTTATCTTTAAGTGCCTGGACTTGAGAATAGAGTCCTAGAAAATAATGAATTGACATTAGTTAGCTAATCTTATTGGACAATTGAACATTTCCTTCAAATGGGGCGGGGGATAGGGGGGTGTTCAATGGGGGATGCTACAAATCTTAAGAGTTGAAAATTATGTTTCTAATATACAGAAATAAGGAGATAAAATAATCACACCGTACATACAATTAAGAAATTCTACTACTTTTATACGACGCAATATACATGCATGATCTTACAATATATCATAACAATTAAAACAAATATGCATGTTTGTTGCATGCGGGACGCCCATCAATCCTAATTTAACAGTTATGCCGCTAGTTCTCTCTAATTATTGCAAATGGTTATTATAAAGAGTTGAAGGCCAATCATTAATTCTAGTAGTGGTCACATTATCACATCTAGAAAAGTCGCATGATGCTTTTGTAGTAGGGCTATATTATAACACGGCCAGATAATTCAAATTAATTCTGGTGTACTGATATGACTTTTCTTCTTTTCACATTCATACATATTCGTCATATCATAGGAGTTTCGCCTACTGTTATGCGTATTTTGCCAAGCTAACATATTCTATTAGCACAACCCTAACCACAAATTAAAGAAAGGCTTTCTCGTAACACATCTGCGTGAATGTCGAGGCCAGTTTACCTCCTATGGTCCTATTATTGGCAACCTCAATAAAAATGCATAGGCAGATCCAGGGAGGCGCCCCCGACCCCCCCCCCCCTTTCCCCCACCAAAATACTTTATTTTCATAGGGTTTTTCATGAAATCTCAAAGTGTGCCCCTTTTCCTTAATTGCGCCCTATCCAAAATCCTGGATCTGCATATGAAAATGTATACATCGCGTGAATGGATTCTGGAGATAACCGCAAATAAACTGCACACAAGTACTTCAGTACCCACCGCCAGGCTGCCTCTCCTGCCAACTGTTTGACGTCAGCTGGTCCCCACCCGCCGTCACTTTTCCAAACGCGTAGATGATGTGCGTGCAGAGGAATGGGTCGATGTTGTCCGGCGTGAACTTGCCAATACCGTTTCTTCCATTTGCATAGCTGCTATAGTAGCAGAATACTTTAGGCCGGTCTGGAAAAAAGAATACTTCCGTGAAAATTAAACTTTATTGCAATGTGTTTGGGCAGTTTGTAATCCAAAGCAAGGAGACATCTGGTTTTAAAATACAACATTGCGCAGTTTAGTACTATGAATCAAGTAGTATTGTTACATTACATTAACGTTCAGCCGAATCTTTGAGCCAATAAACTGTGTACATGCATTTAATGTTCACGATTATTAGCACATTCTATTTTTCTTCGATACCATTTTAAGCAATGACACAAGTAAACAATTGACAAGTATTGAAGTGAGATTGAGTGCAACCCACCATCGTACACTTGGGCCGTGGCGGCTCCGCACGCTGCCAGCAGCAGACCGACCGCACACAGCACCGACTGGCGGCGCATTGTTGTCCGCGACCCGGAGGAAGATGTGGGGAGGTCTGTTACACCGTGAAATACAACCAACGTAAATTGTAACGAGTTATAATTGACGTTAACGCATATTGTACTACTGTAGTCACACGTTGTTGCAGCCATGGGCCTCAACATCGTGGGAGAGGGGGGGGAGGGGGTATATATCTAGTGCTCTACTACTATGGTTTACAAACACAATATCATACAGAATACACTATACATGTATATGACTAGCCATATATAGTGTATTATGTATGGTATAGTGCTGCTCCCCCTCCCATGATGCTGAGTAAATGCTAGTAAAGTGTAAAAGACTGCAACGCTCAGGAATCTCAAGTGGCTTGCTCTCTTTTTTGTAGGGAGATGGGAATGACGCGAATAGAGCGAGCTTGAAGAGTTATATGCTTTTTATGTATCACACTTTCAGATAGGTCGACAAGTGGCTGGGAAAGAATAGGTTCGAGTTTGCGTTTCCATTGTTCCCGTCCACTTGTCGGCTCGATACATGATGCAACCCGAGATTTAACTTGTACGAAGTGAGGATTTGTGCAGGTCGGTCAGGGCCGTAGCTACAAATGAGACAACTGCCTCCTCTATTTTATGGAGATCACCCTGTTATTGGAGATTTTTAAAATCGTTTTCCCAATTGTATGTAGATAGCCTCGAAAGCTATGAAAAAGGGTCTAAATTCAGAACTTCTCTTTGTGTGTGTGTGTGTGGGTGGGTGGGGGGGGGGAGTATGCCCTCAAACCCCCCTAGCCTATGGTGCTTGAATGCACCCTCGTCTAATACCCAATATATTTGCCTCCTCTGTTTCGCCATCCTGGCTACCGCTCTGTTGGTGATAGAGACTAGAGAGGAGAGGTAATTGAGTTATAATGCTAAAACTCACTGGGTGGACCATAAGCCCGTCATGACGAAAAATGGCGCGAGCCCTTGGGGTCGCTGCCAGCCGTCTAACATTATATAATATGCTACAGCTTATTATACGACAAGCATGCCTTCTGCGTGTCGTCTTGGTTTGATATATGTTTACGTAATATTGTAGAACTGGCTGTATTTACGTTGGTTACATTTAACAGCCTAACGAAGTCTACGTTTAGTCAAGGATAACAATGACTGAGGTGATGGGTAGATAAACTTGGGTTGCTGATGGCAGCCAAATCCTTATTCGCAGTCAGTAAGAGCACATATCAACCACCAGATTGCACGCCATGGTGTGCACCAAACGTCCAGCAATTTTGTGCTATGAAAAGTCGTTTGTACACATGACTATAAATGATTGTTGGTTCAATTCTAATCTGGCACGAGACAGGTCTTGATAATAAACACAAATATGGGACCGGCAAGTGAAAATATTTTTGATGGCCCAAGGGAACCAAAATAGTTGGCAAATACTTTTGAGCATATTTTGAAATTTCTAAATATAAATTCACTTCCAAAAGTATTACACAAGCGTTGATAACTAATACATGTGTGTGATAAAGTGCAAAGACTGATATGAGATACATTATCTTTCCTAACAAAAATGAAAACTTGTAGTTCATATTTAAAACATTACCTGAACCACGTCAAAAGGACCAACGAGCAATCATTGAAGCAACAAATGGTCCGACAAAGACATTCAACTAAGACCAATAACATTAAATATTTTAGTAAAAACAACTGTTTAATCTCCCTTTGATTTCTTTGCCACGTGGGAAAAATGATCCCCCAAAATGTAACTTAATAAACAGGTTTGATTATAAATAACGGTGTACATGCAGTTGCAATCAAAATGAAATCTTAAATTAATGAAGCTCCTGATTGTGTTGAATAGTAGAAAGATAAATGTGTAATGCCACACAATATCATGCACAATGCTGTTACACGCACACCCATTGACACAATAGCTGACCTCTGCCATGGACCTGACCTTTCATAATAGCAAATCGAGGTGTTCGTGTACGAAATGTATTGTTTAACTGGCCATTCTTTAGTTAACGGGGGTTCTAAAAATCTACTGATTAAATTGAAAACCATCTTATTTAAAACAAACTTAATACAAACGAACCGACATACTCAATGGTGACATGTACATCCTAAATTATTTTTCGCTCAAGTTTCTATCCACAGCAAAATCATGACGGCCACCATAAATGAAGTGAGAATATATCAACAATAAAATGTAATTTTGCTGTCACTCTTATTCTTTACAGTACACTGCTACATATAATTATTCCAGTGTTTTATACACTGGCCAAAACCCCATTAATTGCGTCATACCGTCCGTCCGGTTCATCACCCCTCTACAGGTCGCATCGTTTGAGCTAGGATGCTCAAATTTGGCATGTCTGTTGGAAATGGTCCATATTTTGATCCTGTCCAGACCATTATTTGGTCGATTTTAAACACTGGTTTGTCACCCTTGTGGGGGCGCTTTTCATGTTAGTACTATAAGACAGGATCATTAACGCTCTGAGTTGAAATGGCAGTGTAATAGCGCTGTCAGGATGGCCGAGCGAGTCTGCTTTTAAGAAAAGATATTATAGAACAAGATACCGAACTCCTGCAAGCCTTATGGAAAATGTGTGTTGTAATAATATATAATCTATAATATTTTTGTTTTAAGTGCATGGTGAATAACCCCCACCTTTACAGTGGGCAAGGGTTCGAGTCCAAGACAGAAACTATGTGATATAGCCCTATATGCTTGGAGAAAGAATCCTACACTCAATATCTATTGCTTAGAATATATCTGTGTAACACTTACTACAACAAAAAGGCATAAATAAGAAACATATTTTAGCCTTCTAATATATCTAAAAGTGCCTCGTGAACTATTTACTGATCCATATGCTGCACCAAGAATGCGAGATTTCTATGAAATGCCACATTAATGAACCTGCTAGTACACGTATACGCCACTTTTAGCGTGATGACCACAGTAATAGAAGCATAATAATATATTTATCTAGTATACATTTTTTCAGCATGGTCCAGATATGTCTGTCTTAGTGTTATTAAGTAATTAGCAAGTAATTATTATGATTATGTGTTTGAGGCTGACGTGTTAGTCCAGGATATATAAATAGTTTATAATGAAGGTTTTGTGCGTATTCATGGTTTCTATTAAGAGAGGGGGGGGATATATAGCCTTGATGAAAATCCATTCACCAACATTTTCCCCTAAATTACCAGCCACCAATACATTTCATTGTCTTTCACCAATAATCCGGCATTGTAATTGAATAGATTGTATCATATTTCACTCACGTAAATACAGGCAGTTCACGCTCAAGATTTCGGCCAGATCACAATTACAGCCCTTGTAATGAGCAGGTCACCAGTCACCAATGATAGGTTCCATCACATTTCACATACTTAAATACAGACAGTTCATAATTCACAATCAAGATTTAGGGCATATCGCCAAGCATAGTTTTGCTATATGACCCCCTATATTAACGGGAGAGTTGAGGATCTATGATGAACCAAAGTTATGATCGGTGTGTTCTAACTGTGAGTTAGGTACGTACACTAACCTCTAATTCAGAGCAATCAATACAGCAGAAGTATAAAAGATACAAAGGTGTCTAAACGTTCACTTTGCTCCTCACATATTCATCCAGGTGGATAATAAGCGATCACGAATTTAGAGCATTTTATGGATTTGTCGGTGATTAATTCTGGTGCTAATCAATATTAAATGACCGCCACTGACCAACATAATTTAATAATTATGTGCATTTCAATGAAGTTTATTTGATCATGTTATTAGCTGCCCGGTGGGTATGGTATATAAGAGCAGTTAATTCGCTGTAATAACCGTGTACACCTAAACAATCAGAAATAAGTAGGTGGCTCTGAACTTTAATGCGTATATATCATAATGAATAATTGAAATGGTGTGTATTTAGGATTGCGTCTCATGATATATATGAGTTCAGTCAATTAACGATTATGACCTTTAATCTATCATTACTTGTATACCCGTCTGTATATCATAAAATAATATAGATGTTCATTAATTTCAGCACAACCAACATAGCTAGAGCCATGCCTAAATATTGAACGAGTCTTGTCTGAGGCCATTCTATACGTTTAGAAGAAAATATTCTTTCTACATATTCTCCTGTATAAATAGAACTATGGATCATAAGAAAGCATGTACTCTAACTCTTGGCTAACTCTCAGAGATCGTCCAAGATCTAAGGTATAAAACATATGTTAATCTCCACAACAATTCAGATAGACTACCATAGGTCGCTTGTCTGTCTCAAAAAGAATTTAGAGAAATCAGGTCTGATATAAAACACTACTTTGCAAACGTGTACAGGAGCTAGTGGTCAGTGCTTTTTCTAATAGCGCCCACATCCATGCATTCTCTTTTTATACAATTAGACACCAGAAATTAACAAAAACTGAGCATGGAACCACGAGTTATCTGAATACCAGTCCTTTTTAGTGAGAGACGCTGGGGCATGCAAGAAGTATGAACCCAGATCACATGCCTACAGATCAGGTGTACGGCATCTAGCTGAAGACTGTTGCTTAGCTGGGCGGCCAAATATCCTCTTCTAAGATGCCGTCAAGCGTGACAATAACCCGTGGGAATGCATTGGTAAACAACAGTTCTCTATGGGGATGCGCATTCAAGGATGTAACAACACTTACAGAAGAAATTAGGACCTCAGAAATGTATTAAAGGTAGAGTGAAGAAAATTTAAGGTAACCAGCTGCAGGCTCACCAAGCATTTGCAACATGCGGCAGAGACTGTCATTCTAACATTCGGACACGTAAGGAAATGTAGACAGGGACACGGAAGCATGGTCCCAATGGCGGGAAAATGTAGACGATACTTGTAAGCGCATCACCATAGGCAGATCCAGGTTTTCGGAAAGGGGGGGGGCGCACTTAAGGAAAAGAGGGGGCGCACTTACGGGATTTCATGAAAAACCCTATGAAAATGAAGTATTTTGGTGGGGAAAGGGGGGGATCGCCCCCTGCGCCCCCCTGGATCTGCCTATGATCACTATTACTATGTGTTTGGTATACATTTCCTCTGTGGGGTAAATTCTAATTGAATGTGGTATATTTCATTTATTACACATACATTATAAGAATTTTAGCATTCAGGGTTTCATAATTAATAAAAATATATTATGTTAAAATCCCGAATGGTTGTCTTAATCAAATGGAATATAGGTTTTGGCAATAAATATATTGCGTTGTTATAATTTATCCATTTTACGGATACTAGTATTCGTCATTTATTGAAAACATTCTGGCATTTTAGTTAAAAAAAATAGAGATGATGCGTGTTGTAATTCGTATTCAAAAAGCTTTCTTCTCCCAGCGAAATTCATCATTTTTAAAGAAAATATTCCTTTCCCCTTATTACTATGAACTTATACGCATAATTTACCATACATTAATTAATAAACCAATAATCAATCACACGAAATGCCTTCAGCAAAATTCTCTTGACAAAAATACTGTAAACTGACAATCACCTTTTATCCAAATCAATTGCAAATATCCAAAGAATTGTATCCAGAAATAATATCTATTTATTCCATATTTGGATTAGCAATATAAAAATCACCTTTTTAGCACGGTTAGTGTATTCGTAGGAGTGTTCTCAGAATTTTTGTCACTCTACTCCAGATGGCCTGCAGAAACGTATGTTTTAGCTTTAATCACGGTGGTCCTCTGATGCCCTCGGGGGGTTGTGATAGAACAAGTCTATTTTGTACTGGATTTTATTCTGAGAGTTTCATCAAACCGTCAATTAATATTGACAATGTCATTGTTACATGGGACTTCAATGATGGTGCGCTCGCTTCATATCCAGTGGAGGCTGTGACCAAAAGATTATGCTGTACAATATATTCTGTTAACGCTGTTGCATAATGACCATCTGGTGCCATGCTGGATATAATGAATACTTTATTTTGGCGCCATCGCTAAATGCTATTATTTATGAAATTATAACATATAAATTCTTCGTCGTATATCTCAGCAATATTTGTTCCTCGTACATCTTGTCATCCAGCCACATCTTATGTGATAAGAAACATGCGTATTAATATGTATAAATTATAACTATATTGATGAAATGATTTTTAGTTTCACATAGTTTCCGGACATAAGCAAATGCAATATAGACTACATGCAAGTTAATGATGCAGTTTCACACATTTTTCATATTTTTTTTTCACATGGAAGTAACACTTGGTCATGATATGCCCCCTTATCTTGGAATCACTTTTATTTTACACACATGTGTTGGCCTTTTGTTTGTAAGCATATCTTGAATCTCTACCATGAGCATCAGACATCTTGCAAAAGCTGCTAAGTGCTGATCTTTCATCTTTGCGTACGGTTGTTCTCATCTTTGTGATTTATTCGTGGGATGAACATATCTGCTGAAACGTTTAACGATGTACACAGCTGTAATAAGACATCTTGCCATACAGAACGATCCTTTTATTTGTATAGACCATTGATCAAAGTGATCTATAGGAGCATGTAGAAACACAGATAATATGACATAAGTGGTACATCTCGCCCTCTAGCGAATTAGATGAATTGTTTCACGTTTTTTTTACATAGTATGCGATATGTAGCCGTCAGATTTGACCAACATTGATGCAACGTTGGACATGTTTGCGTGGTGATGTCGGCCCGATGAATTTCCCAACCTTGTACATTTGTACTTCATTTGGGACAACATTGGAAAGGAAGCATAGACGATATCGTGCAATGCAAAGCTGCCGACTTTAGCACGACGTTGGGCAAAGATTGTGAAGAATCAAAGCAATCATGCAAATCAATCGAAGCACTGTTTCAAACACCCTTTATTTCATTGTAAGTCTTCATATATAAACACCCAATTTTACATAGAGGATGAAGTTAGTACTCCAGAAGACGGCAGCTAGATTTGTCACTTCGGGGTGGATCGTGGGTGATCTGGCCCCAAATTTGGAGTAATCTGGTTGGTTTAACAGCTTGAAAACGTTTCAATTGAAGTAACAATTTATGCATTAAAAAAATCTGTTTAACGTTCATAAATAATAATACAGCATAAAAATGTAAACTATAGACTAAAAATATTGACAGCGGCAATGCTAAAGGGCTAGTTTTAAGATATTTTTGTTTGTGTATACGTGATGTAGTATACTATACAAATTTAAATGACAAATTACGGGACGCTCGTAACAATACAAATGTAGGGTTATAAAATATCAAACATTGAGTTATTCCAGTAGCATTGACTCAGTAGAAATGTGTCTGCGTGAAAGCGTGGTAAAATAAACATGTACCAAATGAAATGATCAGAAAAGATATCCCTCAATACAATATTGGTGTTGGCTGAATTAAATGGCGCAGAAACATTGTCCACCCAGTGCACCTTTCTCTGAATGGCCTACCTACGTAAAGATTTGTCGGGATCATTCATAAAGCTGGCTACTGATCCCCAAGTGGTGGTGTTGATGGATTGTCAATAAGAAGGTGAAATCATATATGTATATACTAATATTTTCGTGTAGTGCTTAAGATTTGTGTTGCATTAGCGATAAAACGAATTAGTAAATATGTGCAATCAAACTAGTATATGTATACCAACATCAGTTTCATCTAGATATCCATAAAGAGATAGGGAGAGCGCGTGTGTGAGAGAAGGCTTGGAAATCATTATAGTCGTATTGTTACGCAGTGTCTTACTTCGGTAAGTAGCTTCATGGAAACGGTGCAAAAGGGGGGCGTCTAATGTTGCTATAGCTGTATGTATTATTGTATACCCGTTTTTCTTCAAAATAACATATTAAACTATTTATGTAAATGTTAGGTGAATGATAATATATTGGTTAATCTGCATACAAGAAGCTATAAGAGAAGGTAGACTGGTAATATTGGTTGCACCTGTCGAGCCCTAGTGAGATTGGTTTTAATTGTTTTTCACAAAAATGTATTGCTATGCAATTTTGATATCAATTATATATGTCAACAAAGCTGTTTTGCCTGTAAGCTGTATGATGTATAACATGAATACGACATAATTATAAATATTGAACATGATAGAATGATATGTTTATCACAAATTTGTGATATTCTCAATTTGTTCACTGATAATTGAAACTTTAACAATTAAAATATTTATTCAAATAGCATCCTTGTCAAAACTGCAGACTCTTGATCGGCAAACTCACCGAGAATATTACAAAATTAAGGATCCATTTACTGTATACTTAATAAAAAGAACTATTGATATGTTTATCAATGAGGTTGTTGATACTAAAATTGATAACGTGATTAAAATGTCATTCTAACAATTGAAGTGACGATCCATTGGCATTTATAGCTATGGTTATTATTTCTTAAATTCCACTTAAATGTTCGAATTGGTTTATTCAGTGATAGGCGTATTGGTGTTGTGTTGCACAATCGGCAGAGCCCCAATCATTTCCCGATGCGTGACTTTGTACAGCAATTAATAGCCAGTTTTTTTTTTACTTATTCATAATCAATTTTTAGTGTATTTAATGTTTGAGTGCATTTATTTAAGCGCTTTGCAGATGCCAACTATATATTTCTTGTCCTTGCCCAACATGCCCACATCGGGTGTGATAGAGATGATTGATCCATGTTATTTTGCCACATATTTGTTATATTGTTGTTAGTTATTTTTCCATCTCGATTGTATTGATGTTGGCAATTCACCCCGGTTTGTTAGCTGACAAAAAGGTACTCCATAAAACTATCAAATAATCAAACCCAAAACTGAATTTAGTTTAATTGCAATTTGTTACTGATGGAGAGAGCGGTTGGGAAAATGGAAGGTGTGTATCAGGTGGTTGTATTTTAATTTTTTATGCATGATTCAAAAGTGTAAACACATAAGTTGTAGGATGGTGTCAAAGGTCAAATTATGAAAACATATGGGGGTCATGTGTTCCCATTTCTAGCGATTACAGGCGTCACATTACACCTGTGCTCTCTTGCGGTAAAATCACGGTGATTTTACCTGGTAATGATTACCATATACATACGTACTATGAACATGAGCACTAATAGATCACAAAATTCGATGTGTCAAGATAATCGGTCAATTTCAAAAGTACTTTACAATTAGATTGTTATCAAGCATAGCTGTGGATAGTGGTATCCATAGCCTACAAAACTTATAATTTACCCTTGAACTAGTTCATACGTTTGGCCTATTGTCATATTTTCTACTGAGTACGTGTCTGGACAAAATGTGACTGGTCGTCACTTCCTTATTCTTTTTCATTTTTGTGGTTGCGAAGTGTTTAAGCAAATTAAGTAAATTGTTTAAGTAGGCCTACTGAAGTAACACGTGTTTCTTAGGACACATTTCAATTATACCATGAGTTAGTAAATTTATCATGGGCAACGAAACATGTACATATTTGTCACTTTGTGAACATAATGAGTACTACCTGAAGCACCCGTGTATTTTGTTTTCTTTTAATGTCCAAAGGATACTTTATTTTTCGACTGCCAGGATATAGGATTAGAAAATTTACGTCACATATCTCAGTACCAGTAACAAGGTACACGTA
This sequence comes from Streblospio benedicti, assembly GCA_019095985.1. Lineage (NCBI taxonomy): Eukaryota > Metazoa > Annelida > Polychaeta > Spionida > Spionidae > Streblospio > Streblospio benedicti. The sequence goes on from CM032666.1 coordinate 42,268,657, forward strand.
AAAATATGGGTATTCTGAAAAGAAAATTAGAGCTGTACAGAAATTACTGTGCATACTGGTATGATGATCATTATTCGATTTTCACCGTCCAATGATTTCTGTTGATTCATTAAAGATTTGCCATTAGTAATATCGAACAAATTACGCCATTCAATAATCATAATAAAGTGTGCATGTCTGTAGGGAAATAGTGGAAGTCTTACACCTTTGCAATAGACTCTGCATAGAAATTGACTGGTGCCATGGGCTACGTAGACATAGACGAGATATTAAGCATTTGAACCCAAATAAAGAACCATGATTGTAAAGCATTGAGACATGTAAGTGTGCGCAAGAGAAAACTCAATTTCTATTGAGCGTATATACTGAGAGAGAACTGGCATCAAAAGGATAAGGATTAACTGTTTATGTCTACATGTACGTTGATCTCTTGCGTCCGTTCAGGTGAAGCAAAGGCCTCGTTCTTGTTTCCTTTGTATGTGTCCGTACAAGCTGCAAAGTTTAATGATAAACCAATTTCTTTCAAACTCTACACTACTTTTGGGTATCAGGTGACACCGAAGTGAATCGATTTTGAGCACTTTGCCAATTAAAGCGTGCTTTCCACAGGGTCATGTTTGTTTTGTTTTTTTTCTGTTCTACTTGAATACTGCTTGAAAGAAAACATTCAAAATTTGTCCAATGCTTACATACATAGTGACCATTACCTGTGTCCAAGTTTATCACTTTCCCAATTTAAGTGTGATTTCCGAAATACCATTCCAGGTTATTCTTATTGTCATTTTGTGGACTAGTTTCAATACAACTTGATCAATAACCTACCAATTATATACATAACTAATGACCCGTACCGGTGTCCAATTTTTGCACTCTGCCAATCATATGTGTACCTTCCAAGATGCAATTTTAGATCAAATTTGCCGTTTTCTACCATAGTTTCAATACAAATTGAAACGTGACTTCTCTGAGCATGAATTCCAAACCTGGTTGCTACTAATGTGGGATACTAATATAGTTCTAATTGCAGGCTTATGTTTGTCAATTTGCAATATATATTCAAAGGTAAAGAATCAGGCACCAGATCTAACATAAATATTGATAAACATAGCAGAAGCCTGTAACGTGATATTTAGTTGTTTACGTAAAATAAAGCAAATCATGTGAAAAGACTAAACTAAATTTTGATACAAATATTGGTAAAGCTATAACAAATTGGAACTTTTTTACAAAACGAAAATTATTAACATATCTAACATTAGAAAAAAATTTATAACATGACCCCTGTCAGGAAATGAGTACATCACAGTCCTCGGTGTAAGAACTATTCATTATATTTATTTTATAGGTGGAGCATGCAGGTTACTATTCTTTATTGTGTACGTCTAACGCTAATGCAATGTGTACACTGGAGGCTTCCCACATCGATCTAGTCTGGCGTGCGTGCATAAATAAGCAGGTTTAGAATATTGGCAATTATTCCTTGTTATTTACAGATAGTCTGGCCTAACAATGGGGAGTCCACAAGATCTAGAAATCAAAGTTGAGGATTCTGTTAAAATCTGCATAATAGGAAACACCATGGTTGGAAAGTCGTGCATCACTCAGAAGTTTACACAAGCACATTTTACGGATCACTATCTAGGTATATATACTTTTGTTTGGTGTTGCACCGTGTTCACTCTCTCAGAAAGGCCGTCAATATTGGATTGTATAAGTTTATTCCGCATTAGTGCAATGCATAGTAAAATATCACAGACAGTTAGGTTTAAAATGTGAACTATAGTGCGTGCAAGAGTAACCAATAGTTAACCGTGTAACCAATGTAATTTGAATCACAGACATTCTTCTTACACAGCACAACAATCCTTTCTATACTACCCGGGGTCGGGGATATAAGCCTATGCATTTTGGCTTTTGGCTTTTTCATAACATTTACACAATCATAACTCTGTTGTTGTTTTTCAGCCACAGTTGGAGCGGATTATGATAACCGCATTATGGATTACAATAGCAAGCTGATTATGGTTCAACTCCACGACATCTCTGGACAAGAAGCTTTTTTGTGGTTAGCAAAGAAACAAATTGCAGAAGCAGACGGATTTATTTTTGTATATGATGTCACCGACTCACCCTCTTTTGAAGCAATAAAAAGATGGATAAATTTGGTGAATACTTGTGCAACGAAATCCACTCTTCCAAAAATATTGGTTGGCAATAAATGTGATTTACGAAACAAGCACATAATTTCGAATTCTGCAGCGAAGGAATTTGCCATTCCACGGGGCATGAAACATATAGAATGTAGTGCTAAACTGGGTAAAAATATCAATGTCATATTTTACATTTTAAGTGGTGAAATCATGAGATATAGAAAGCTAGGTTGTATCAAGCCTATTGCAAATCCGGATCATTCACACAACGCACACATAGCGAAGATTCACGAGGATCCTGAACTGATGACCAAACTTGAGGATAATGGTGCGAATTATTCGCATTTATTCAAAATCTTACTGGTCGGTGGTCAAAGGACTGGAAAGACAGCTTTTCGGTTCAGATTCTGCCGTGACCACTATTCTCCAGAGTATACTGCAAGTGCAGGCCTAGACTACAGCACACGAACACTCCTGATTGATGGCGAAAAGGTAAAAGTGCAACTTTGGGATATCTCTGGTGATGAAATATTTGATTCCACGCGCAAATCTTACTATAAAGGAGCAAATGGTTTTGTGATAATGTATGATATCGGAGTCAAGGAGAGCTTTGAACATGCTGAACGACTTTTGAAGGAGCTGGATATGTATGGACAATCTGATTCTCCAAAAATAGTTGTTGGCAACAAAGCAGATGTCGTTGGCAGACGAAAAGTCAACCTTTCAGATGCAAGAGAATGGGCCGACGGGTGGCGGTTACCGCTGCTAGAAACTAGCGCCAGGAGTGGCTACAATGTTGATGGCGCCGTGGTCAAAATTGTTATGGCATTAAAGCAACAGATGGCGCCGTGGAAACGGCTTTACGACTTTTCATAATGTTGCTTTGCAAGTACCCATGCCTCGGCGGATATGAACGCCGTGTTTACAAGGCGATATTGCTCTAACAAGTGAAAGCACGAACCCAACATGCAATTTTCTAGACTACCAGTAAAATAACAATTACCAACCACCCAGGGATATAATAGGTAGCAATAGAAATAGAAATTGAATTTGGAATTGACAGCAACACCAATAAGCCTTTTAAACAATGTGTTTGTTTTACTTTTTGCTATCTAAGGATTTATAGTTTCTTACTTATTTATCAATTGTGCCAATTAATGTATTTAAATAATGCCATTCAGTATTATGTTTGCGCACCTGCATGTACATTGTATACAACATGCTATGAAATATATAATAAAGATATTTATTTGTAAAGAGTCTTCTTACAATATTTATTGTTTTGTTATACGTTGTAATTGCTGGTGAAAGGTTCGTCGAAAAAGATAATTTTATATACTGACTTTTCTAAAATATACATGTATTAGCTTAGTATTTAAAGTACTTTCGAATAAATTCCTCGTCAAAGCTGCTAATCACGCACGGATTAGGCTCTGCCTCACTCTCCCCTAGAAGTTCTTTTTTCTTTAAAATAGTGGTACTTCTGTGTTTGTCTTGAAATAGTGGTCCTTCTGTACTAGTACCACTTGCTTCGCATTTTGAAAAAGCATGATTAAAAAATATGTAAAAACATATGTATTCATTATATTATAACATTTGTTAAGTTTACATGATTCTATCAAAATAAATTATTAAATAAAATAATACAAAATAATATGTATAGATAAGCACTTGCTTAAGAGGGAAGCCTGATACATTTTCAGAAATTAGGGAAAAATTCTCATAATCATGATTTTTACTTCATTCATTTACAAAAAATAGCCCCATCACATAAACATTTTTGTTTTCAAAAAAAAAGTTTTTTTAAATATTTTTTAAACACAAAGTGTTCAGAAATATAGGCATATCTTTATATGTACATAAATAAAAACAGTCAGATTTAAAGAAATGTGTCCTCTATACAATATATGTGTTTCTATCTAATGACGCACCATCAGTGGTTCAGTATATGTACCTAAAGATGTGGGCATTATTTCACAAAAAATGCCTTTTAAAACATTTTTTTAAATTTTCACTTCTGAAAAAATTGAGAAAAAATCTTATATCATGTTACACCAATGTTTATAAAAATCATCTATATCAACTAAAAATTAGAAAAGTAAAAAAAATGTTCTAGGCTTCCCCCTTAAGTCCCAAACCCCTCATATTATGCCTTGTTCATGTGCACAAAATTTAATACATAAAGAAATATGAATAAATGTTTATTATATGCATAATTTCTTTAAACAATAAAATATCTTACTGTACATACAAGATTTTAGATACTTGATACTGTTGTTTTACTTTTTTAACGATATGCATGTTGATCAGTGTGATGGGCAAGCACCACAAATAATAATGAATGCACCTCTAGGTTAAAAATTGCTGATTTGAGTCTCCAGACTCTCAAAAAATAATAATTCCTCTGGGACAAACCCAAAGTCAAATACAACTCTTTAAATCTATACTATTCAATAACTTTACATTCAATCAGAGCTTCCCAACTCTGCACAATAATCAAATACGTTTCTATCTCTAAATCTCTATCTAGTGCATTTAATTACCACAATAATGCATCAAATTTATCTCTCTATATCAATAATCAGTGCACTAATAAATTCTCAGTGCATCAATAATATTCTTTCTCTATCTCACAAGTTCAACTATCCTTATTCTCTACAGTGCAATTCAACTACAACAATATTCTTTTCATAAAACCACAATAGTGCATCAATTTTATCTCTCTTTTATCATAAACTAGTGCATTTAATAATTTCTCTCAGTGCATCACATATATTCAAAAACCTAGTACTTTAGCTTTACTAAAGGTACCAGTGCAGAAACTAAGAATCAATATCAGACTTGTAAGCTCAAGTTTTATAAACTTTTATGCTGAGAAAGGTTTGTATTTTTTATTTCACTATCTTATGATTTCTTATTTCATTTTACTATTTATGGTTTCTCATTCAAATCATTAAAAAGAACTCAATTTATTCACAGTGTCATTACTGTTTAGCCATATTGCTAACATGAGAGTTTTTTAAAGAATTGAAATTTTATATCTACTATTGTAGTTTTGTAATTTATTTTCAGTCTCTTTAAGGACATTCAACTTCGAGTTTATAGACTTTCTGGTCTTTGGAAAGTTTATAGACTTTTATGGTCTGGTTTGAGCAGTTTAAACACTTAACAGATGGAAGCAGTTTAGACTCTTATTAGGAGTGTTGTATTTTACTACCGTAGAAGGTGTTATTCAAGGTAAAACTCGACAAGCACTAGACAAGCACCCGTGCTTCTCACTTCCTGATACTACTTTAATATTCAAATGTGATGTCAAAAAGATGAGTGTTAAAGTGCGCATTTTCAAATAATAAACATTTTCCTAAAAGTTCACAAAACTCCATGAGCAGCATATCATATATCATTGGAATGGTTAATATGTTCCTTTAATTATGGTAGCATCGGAATATCTATCACATTTATCATTATTGTGAAAATTGTTCTTTTAGTCAATAATATACTGAAATTTCAACAGCTGTCAATCAACTCAGCCTGGGAATGCCTGGGAACTCCTGGACCTTAAAGCTGTGTACTACTGCCGTTACGCATCAGTGCACATACAGTAGTGCAATGGCCTTTATTAGTTAAGAAGATAGTGTTTGCCATAATATTCCTTTATTTAGGTACATGGATGATTGATAACTATATCTTATTCAGTTATTGGAATTTAATTGTATGATAGTGGCTAATTATCAAATAAGTTGAAGGTATTGTTCATTCACATTCATCTTTTTATGAAAATAGCTGGGGTCTCATAATCAGAGACATTGAAGTCCTATGATTACAATAACGTACATCAAATCACCAATTTTGGTATTTTTTTTTATCTAAAATTATATCACATTTTTACGAATGAAATAATGCAACAAC
>CM032666.1:42274815-42299815 GCA_019095985.1 Streblospio benedicti
TTTGAACCTTTGCAAATGTGTTACATTGTTGCAGTATTGGGGACAAACATTGGTACATGTATGTTTGATAAATATCACGGTGTTTACGTTGGTAAAGTGACTCGAGTTACACTACTAAACTCCAGGTAATTTGGTTGAGGTTCCTGTACATGTGCACTTAAACAAATCGGGAATGGATTATAAATGGATTACAACACAATTATATACTCAGAAATACCATCGCTGAATGTGTGAGTCACGAACATCACTTTAACGTTTGCTTCATTCATTCAATATGAAATTAGTTCAAAGGAATGTCGCTTGTGAAGTTGGTCGAGTGGTTAGGTGACCCTGCTGATACAATCAGAGTTCATTCTAAGATTATATGGCGTGGGTTCAAATCTCGAGTGTCAGTGAGCAGTGTATTGGACTGTGGAAAAACATTGAGAACAGAATTCGCAGTTTGGCTGTACGCACGCAAATTGAATTGCCCTTTCGCGAATGGGATTCTCAAATGAGTTCGCGAATAGAATTTGCGTATGAGTTCGCAGTATGAGTTCGCAACCGCAGGAATCGCTTAGTTCTTGGAAAATATTGAGTTCGCATTTCACCGCAATTAACCGCGATTGCGAAGAAGAATTCGCGGTTTAGTGGTGTGAAACCGCGAATTGACCTGCGAACAATCGCGGTTTTGGGGTTCACTAATTCGCAACTTGTACTGTAGGTGCATCTGGTATTTATAAAACATTGGAAACATGATTGTGTTCCAGTCTCACACTTCATGCAATTTTTCAATGTAAACTCAATATAACGGATGCGCTGCTGATATGTAGGAAAGCATACACTACTGTAGACAGAGATAATTTCTTGCTATTAATTTTCAATAACTCATAAAGAGCATCATGATGCTTTAAATGAGATAATGGTATTTACTTTCTATTACAATGATAATTATAAAATGACATTCCAACTGTAAATATTCATAATTATATAACTTAAAATTATTATTAGCTCCAAGACTGTGTAACATGATTTGTCATAAATACTTATCTTTAACTACGTGCATATTGACTGCTAGAAAAATATAATTGCTTTTGGTTAAGGGGTGTGTTGTAACTAAATAAGGGCATTTCAAAGAAGCTTTCATATCAAAACGTGTTCGTAAAGGCCATTTTATATACAAAAAATAACATGCTCGGTGATTATTTTATGCTTAACCAAAGAATTTCTTACATTGCAGTTGAAAGATAACAATATTAGATATGACTGAAACAATTAAAATAAACATGATTCAATTATTTTAATGTATTACCTGCTTTTCTTTTGAAACAAACACTAAAATTCAAATTGTAATCGATTTCAAACTCTACAGGTTCTTTTTCAAAACTAAAAAACATCAACTGGACATAAAAAATTAAAATAAAAGGCATTAAATTATAATATGAAAAACATAGAAAGGAACACATGCAACACAGCTACACTTTTCTAAGAACACTGGTCTTAACATCCTAAGTACACTACTATTGCATACCTCCAGAGACCTCCAAAGACTATGACTGATGAAAGCTACATCTTCTGATTTCTGACAGAGTATAATAAACACACATGAATTTGACAACTAACAGACTAGTTTGGTAAAAGTAAAAAATAAAATAAAAATACAAGCACAAAGAAACTTACATACCCAGTTGACCCTTGACTCCTACAATTACAAATATTTTGTGTAAAGAAGTATATTTTGATAGTATTACCTGCTTTGATCCATTAAGCAGCTGTTTTTCATCTTCAGAGTCCACTTCAGATTCACTATCAGAGCTATCGTCTGAAGAGGAATCTTTCTTCTCGTCACTTTTCTCACTACTTGCTTCCTTTTGTTCATCTTCATCATCACCATCATCATCATCATCATCGCTATCATCACTGTCATCTTCAGATTCCGGCTCTTCTTTCACCTTTACAAATATGTTAACATCCCATAGTTAATCAATTGGTAAACTAAGTAGATGGTATTAATCAGCAGGGTCAGGTTACCCTCTAATATCTACTTGTCTTGCAAAAAATGTACTCGTCCTCCTTGCACAAAGCTCTATATTTGTATGGCAAATTGACAAGAATTGCTATTCGTCAGCAGGACGAGTTGCTTAAACATTCTACTCGTCATCCACAAGTTTTTCCTGGTCAATACGAGCAGACGAGTCGCTAATCCTGACCCTGAATCAGTATATTGTGTGACAATTACTTGAAGTAATCATTTTGTTCAGTCCCAACAAATGTAACAATCTTGACAAGTACATAAATTTACTTCATACATTGAAACCTACCTGTACGTTTTCCTTTTCGTCATCATCTTCGTCATCATCTTCGTCATCATCACTACTTTCCTCACTTGACGAATCTGCACCTTTTTTTGCTGTCTAATTTTTTATAATAAAAACGGATTAGTGATTAATTTATTGTATTGTGCATACAGTAATAAAACTTATGTCATTAATGCCATTGCATTCATAAAAATCATAACAATAATCTACCAACATAAGTTTTTTATACCCATACCTTTGTATCCTTAATGCCTTTCATTTCATTATATCTTTTCAACTCTTTTCCTGACAACCTCTGAAGAAAAATCAAATGATTCATCATGCATTTTTGATTTGCAAAGAAAATATATCCAAAATTATTTCTGCATATATTTGCATACTTAGAAAACCGTTACCAGTTACAATGAATAACACAATAGAAATATCATAGTACAGTACAGGTCCATTTATCCAGACATCTCAGGACATTGAGGAGATGTATGCATGATCGCTAGATTAATATTTAATCAAGTTACCTTCTTGAAAGCTTCAAAGTCTTTCTTGTATTTTTTGACAAGTGCATCACGTTTCTGGCTATATTCTTTTTTCTCTTCTTCTGTCATTTCTTTCCACTGTTCACTAATGGCTTTCATTCTTTCTGATGCCGGAATACGTACCAATTCACGAAGCTGTTCTTTACTGTACAGCTGGTAACCAGAGCTAAAAAAATCAGATTATTAACCCTTTATTGACGGCCCATGTGAAATGTAATATTACCTAGCTGCCGGATGCGCCCTAACTACTCAATTCTGGCAAAAAAAGGACAAGAAATCAAGGCATCTTTTCATAGAGAAATTCTGGCGACCTTGACCCTTAATGATGCTTGAGAACTGAAAGAGCATAAACATCACATTCAGATGTAAATTTTGTGGCAAATATGAACTAAATTACTATTATTTGATCATCCATTGGGAGAACAATTATTTACGCATCTAACAGCCATTTAGGACACCTATATTCTAACCCAAAATACTCGTATTTCTATGATATTTACCCTGACAAATTATATATCACAGAATGTAAGTTTCTATTGGGTTCCATTATATAAACATACTGAAATTATATAGATACCTATAAGAACCAGTCATTTTTTGTCTTTGGCAAGACTTTCGCTCTTTTCGCAAGAGTTTCGTCGGGCCTAATGAAAAGATCCTCTCACTGGGTCACATGACACACATGAGGCCATCAAAATCCGAGAGCGCCGACCCCGGATGAACCGCGACACCGGCTATGATCTGCCCCCCGTGTACACAGCTCTGCTGTCACATGATCGCCAAATCCGTGGTGGTCATGTGACCCAGTGAGAGGATCTTTTCATTAGGCCCGACGAAGCTCTTGCGACAAGAGCGAAAGTCTTGCCAAAGACAAAAAATGACTGGTTCTTATACTAGGTATCTATATAATTTCAGTAAATTATATATCATTCGAATGGGGAATGCTCTCCTATGGAGACAAGTAAGGTTTGATTTTTTAATGACGTCATTAGCAAACTAGAGGCTCTAGAGAGCCTGAATCGCTCACCTGCATCTATGTTTTATTTTTAACAAACAAGTTAACTGCTATGTGCCACCATCTCAGGATCTGCCAGTGTAACAAGTTAAATGCTGTGCCCCCTTCTATTATTAAAAAACCTGGATCTGCCAGTGTAACAAGTTAACTGCTGTGCCCCCTCTATATTACAAAAAAAACTGGATCTGCCAGTGTAAAAAACCTGGATCTGCCTCTGTAACAAGTTAAATGCTGTGCCCCCTTCTATTATTAAAAAATCTGGATCTGCCAGTGTAACAAGTTAACTGCTGTGCCCCCTCTATATTATATAAAAAAAAACTGGATCTGCCAGTGTAAAAAACCTGGATCTGCCTCTGTAACAAGTTAAATGCTGTGCCCCCTTCTATTAGTTCATCTTTCTTTGCTCACAACACTAGATTTTTTTAAATACATTTACAGTTTCGCCAAACAACTGTTGGCATCCTCAGAATGTTCTTCCCGCGCAATGTCACAAGTCAAATATTCTGATCCTGAACGAGGATGGAATCATAAACTCGCGAGAGTTGGTGCCCCCCCTCGTCCCTGTTCATAACCTGCACCTATATTCTAACCCAAAATACTCGTATTTCTATGATATGTATTTCTTGTGACATTGCGAGGGAAGAACATTCTGAGGATGCCAACAGTTGTTTGGCGAAACCTGTAAATGTATTTAAAAAATCTAGTGTTGTGAGCAAAGAAAGATGAACTAATATATTTCATACCAACACAATGAACACATTCAAGAATATGTGCCCCCTTCTATTATTAAAAAACCTGGATCTGCCAGTGAAACAAGTTAACTGCTGTGCCCCCTCTATATTATATAAAAAAACTGGATCTGCCAGTGTAAAAAACCTGGATCTGCCTCTGTAACAAGTTAAATGCTGTGCCCCCTTCTATTATTAAAAAACTGGATCTGCCAGTGTAACAAGTTAACTGCTGTGTCCCCTCTATATTACAAAAAAACTGGATCTGCTAGTGTAAAAAACCTGGATCTGTCTCTGTAACAAATTAAATGCTGTGCCCCCTTCTATTATTAAAAAACCGGGATCTGCCAATGTAACAAGTTAACTGCTGTGCCCCTCCCCCCCTATATTATAAAAAAATCTGGATCTGCCAATGTAACAAGTTTAGTTGTGCCTTTAACTCTGGTCTAGCATAATGCAAACTGGTGATGAATAGATTAGTGAAAGAAATGTCCCATATCATACTGTTTACATTATGACTGAAGAGAACTTTGTGTCTAGAAACAGTATTTTTAAATATTGCAGTAGCAACCATAGTTTTCAATAAATCTTAAAATGACACAGTCACTTTTTGCACAATACCATAATGAACCATTATACATAGTTTCCTACAAATCCATATAGTAGTTTTTGAGAAGATTTCTAAAGAATTGTTTACACAGACGGACGACGCACGACGGACGGACGCCAAGTGATGACAAAAGCTCACAGGTGAGCTAATAAAGGTACAGAAATTCCATGGAACAGCCGTGATAACAACGGTTTTGTGTGCAGAATACACCAGCGAGTCTTTTTTTATCGCCGCTAAACATTTAGTCTAGATTGTCAACAATGTTTTATTCGATGTTGCGAAACGGTGCGCATTTGATAAAGGCTAAAATGCCGCCCACATGTCTGCTATTGAGATCTGCTTATCGCTGATTGACTGACCGACATATCCTTAACCAATGAGCTAATTGCATATGGCAGGTAGCTAGAAATCATGCCAAAACGATTTATTTCTGTAAATAATTGATTTTCGTGGATATAATATGCCAACCAGCACAATTCAATTGACACAGCGGATACCACATAAACTGATTTTATAAGGATAAATTGAAGTAAAGTTATGTCTGCATCGTGTATCACGCAATAATTCATGCTGAAATGTACCAAGTCTTTAGACAAAGTTTTTGGACAAAAAATGAATGTCAACATATGAAATTAGAGTTGTGAAGCTGGTTCCGTATTGGATATCATTGAATGTGAGCATTATAATATATATTTTTGTTTGATGTATGCTGTTTAAGATTGCTTGATGCAATGGCATTATTGTACGATGGCGGGAAGTGACAAAAAAACATATTTGTAATTGTGAACTCCAAGCTGTCATTTTGAGCCGAGAGAAAGACAAGCTCGATGTTATGAACAAATTCTACAAAAATAAAACCACAATACTCTTACCATGGGCTAAAAATAAGAAAGCATATACGATTCTGAATGCACACGTGAATTTATGTAGAGAAATAACAATTTTTCGTGGCTCCAGAAAAAGTTTTTGTCTTGGGCGTCACACTGTCAAAACCATTGTTTGTCGGTGTTTTCATTTTTTGATTTCATTTCTCGTACGCCGGCACAGAAGGTATGCGTCCTAGAGGGCGCATCCGGTCATAAAGGGTTAATCATTATGCGTGATAAAATTAGTCATGTTTTTTTTTCTTATCATAGACGCACACACAAAACAAATAATCAAATACAATATGTAGAAAATCAAGCCAGTGTAATTGTGTCTAGTTGGCAATTTCAAGTCAAATCCTCACTAACCATGGCGGTCTTGGTGGTTCTCCAGGGTAGAGTTGGCCTTTCTTGGTAGTGGTCACCACAGCAGTTGCAGCTTTCTGTATGGCATTTCTTCCTGCAGCAGCCAGCTTTTTGTATTTTTCCTACAAAGCCATAATGCTTTAATATGAGCAAGTTCATAATGAAATTCGTTTGGGAACTCTCCCTATCAAGGTTAAATGCTCCAAGGCCACTGTGGAACCTATGTCGGTAATGAATACATAGGAGTTTTTAAATCAAAAAAAAAAGAAAAAAAAAGGGAGACCAAATCCGTATAAATGTACAAGCCCCATATAGAATGCAGAAAATTTCAGGAATCTTGTAATGGATATTCTGATGAAGCAAATGTATACATTTTAATTTTTCAGCAACACAAAAGTCTATTTTAAGTCTTTAAAAAGTCCACAACGCTTATTTTCAGACCCATGTTGCTGAACCCATATATAGCCAATATACAAGTACCTTCTCTTTTTCTGATAGTGAATTGTACTGGTTCATTAACAGACGGGTGATTTTTCTATCATCAGCAGCTGGGAATTGACGTTTAAGGTCTTCTTTATGTTCATCCATATAAATGAATTCTGAGCTTGTGGTTTGTTAGGGGCGCACTACTTCTGGTTTTGCAGGTGCAATTTTTTCTATTTTCTGCAATACAAAATTACAAATTTAATAAAACCCTTCTGTTGGGCTCTGGTGATAATGCAGACAGGTAAAAATGTTGTTTAACACAATTACCAAATTAAGTTACCTGGTATTAAAAGCTCATTATGTGTTATGTAATACAACAAATATTCTTTTGCATTAACCAGCGATATACATTAACACTCGCCAGGTTGACATGGCGATATTTACATACATTTGGCGATTCTTAATATAATAATACAAGACAAGCTGGCGATTACTAATTTTGCTAGTAATTGGCGATCTCTGACGACTTCTAATTTCTTTGTTCTGTGACCAATTTTTCTCGCTATCGCACATGGTTTCGTTATGTCATAACAAACAAACACATAGTCCCAATCATCTAGATTCTATGGTGACGTGCATTCACCGATATGCAAAAAAATACGGTTTAACAAGGCTAACACCAATCCATTAATTAAGCGCATGCGCTGTAGAACGGAAGCGCCATATTGAAAAAAATAAAGGGAAAATTTAACAGTAATTTTTAATTTATGGACAACATATTAAAGATTATGTTTGTAATAAACTGCCAGACATCTATTAATCAGAGAACTGCTACTGACAAACGGAAAATGCACTCATTGTATTAAGCAGGATTCAGTAAGTAAGCTCATAACTAAGCGATAATGGATGCTGATGGTACACGAGAACATTATGGTCAGATCACTAATCAGCGGAAACCCTCTCCAACGGAAGGAATTTGGACTGCAAAGTGGGTTCTTCAGGACATTTACTGTATACTTTAAAACTTTGGCTTGAAAAGTAACAGAAAAAAAAAAAAAAAAGACTAAATGAACCCATATGCTGCATACCAAATACATAGAATGTATATTATGGTATTTCATTTATTACCCATTAAGGTATCTAACATTGAATAAAAAAAAATGTGTTGCCACTAAATAACATTGTTTTATACAGCGAATTTGACCGCTTTCTTGTAACTTTTGACTGGTGAATTTTGGTCTAGTCTAGTATAGCTATGACCACTTTTACAAAATTTTAAGTAGACAAAATAAATAGTTTGGTCTACTCAATCAAAAAGTTAATGTATATCACTGTTAACTGTATTATTTGTTTCCCCAAGTTTGCTTGTGAATTCAATTCTACTCTCACTGTTCTGCCAAGCAAGCTCCTGCCATTAAATTCTACTCTCACTGTTCTGCCAAGCAAGCTCCTGCCATTGTATTGACATAGCTGAAGAGACATCTTCCATTTTACTATATCAAGTGGCCCTAATGGGACTCGAACTCACAAGAGTCACTTGAACTCTTTTGCATTGTTTCCACTTATTGCAGCTATTTGTGGACCCCAAAAAATATTGGGTAAATAAATAATAGAAAGTATCAATAAATTTTATCACATACATGTATCAAATACATACATTTGAATGATCACAGACCTTTTTAGACTTTGGAGTTTTGATTCCATGCAATACTTTGTCAAGTTTAATCAACTCTTCTTCGTATTGCTCTTGCTCTTCTTCTGGCAGTTTGCTAACATATTCTCTCAACTGTTTGTCATATGCAATTTGTTTCTACAATCAAATTTTGATCATTAGTTGTTTCTGCCAAACATACTCATAAATCTTGCAAATAATATTGCCGCTTACAACATATAAAATAGAAATAATTACACATAAAGTGTTAATAAAAACACACACACATAACAAAACTAAAATACTTCAATAATGTGCATTCATGAATGATGTCATAAACTGAAGTAAAAGAAAAACAAAGTACCTCTTTACACCTCTTATTGTATTCCTCCTTTTCTTCATCAGTCTTGGCTGCCCATAGCTTGGAAGCTTCTTCCATTCTCTCACCAGTAGGAATATGAGTGGAATTGGTCATGATTTCAACACTGAACATTTGGTAGCCATTACTAAAATAAAAGTATAAAACATCAGGGGAAATATTCAACACACCATACAAAAATAAAAGGCACATTTATGCAGTGTTTGGTTCAGATGGTGATAAATGCCACATTGTACTGGGTACATGCAACTCTCTCCGTCCATCATAGGTATCACATGAATTCATAATTTCATAAACTAATTGTTTTAACTGAACATCTGTCAACTAAAGACCATTTCTTATTGCTCAAAAAAAGAAGAAGAAAAAACTCACTTCAATATATAATTAGGGCCACAGATAAGTACCCGTCCTATCGTCCGAGACGGTTATCTGTGTTGTCAGGATGCGTAAAAATTTTGAGTTACTTGTCCTATGGACGAGTACTCTCAGTTATCCCAGACATCAGTTTCAATTGAATTTACTTGGAGTTCGTTGATTTAGACGTGTAAATTTTAGTTAGGACGGGTATATTTTACAGGATACCCGTCCTTTAGACAAGTATGATTATTCTCCTATTCGTGGCCCTGAATAATAGTTGTAGTATGTCTACATATAGACATTTTCATCAACCATTTCATGATTTGCTTAAGTTATAATAAAAACGAGTAGTCGTCGGGAACGCCGTAAATCTCCCCTTCCCCGATCAGGCCATTTCCCCGATCAGGCCATTTTTGAAAAGTAGGCCAAAGTACTCAAATATCAAATCACGTGAGGAGAGTGATATGGACATACCAAATGTCAAGTTTGGTGATGATAAGTCATAAACTGTTCCCAGAAGACAGATAAACGCAATTACGTAATAAATTTTTTTGAAACACATCCAAGATTCATCAAAAGTAGGCCAAAGTACACCAAAATCTAATCAGGTCTGAGAGTAGTACATCGAAGCACATATGAAGTTTGGCGACAAATCGCCAAATTGATTCTCCCTGTAGAGTGTTAACAAGGTTTGTTTTCAACGCAAGTTCAAAAAAGTAGGCCAAAGTGGAATCAAATCACGTCGAGAGTGATATAGACATACCAAATGTCAAGTTTGGTGATAAGTCATAAACTGTTCCCAGGAGACAGATAAACACAATTACGTAATATTTTTTTTTAAAACACATCGCTTCATCAAAAGTAGGCCAAAGTACAAACAAATATTCAATTTGCCAAAGCATTAGCTGTTAAAGTCTTTTGAACTAATATCTCCCCTGTAGAGTTTGGACAGACAGTAGGCCAAAAGTACAGAATATCAAATCACGTGAGGAGAATATAGACATACCAAACAAGTTTGAGATGATAATAAAACTGTTCCCAGGAGACAGATAAACGAGAATTACAAAATTTTTGCCTTTTAAAACACACATGGTACACCAAAAGTAGGCCAAAGTACACCAAAATCTAATCAGGTTAGTTTGTACATAACTGATGGCATTGTTATTTTTATAAACAACAAAGCTAATTTAGACATACCAAATGTCAATTTTGGTGATGATAAGTCATAAACTGTTCCCAGGAGACAGATAAACGCAATAACGTAATAATTTGTTTTTAAAACACATCGTGAACTTTATCAAAAGTAGGCCAAAGTACACCAAAATCTAATCAGGTCTGGAGAGTAGTACATCGAAGCTACATATGAAGTTTGGCGACAATCGGCCAAATACTTCTCCCTAAAGTGCGGTAACAAGATATTTGTACCGAAGGTCATAAAAGTAGGCCAAAGTACAAACAAAATTTTTTGAAACATACGATTGTCCTCAAACTAAACATATTTAATTTTCAAAGCAATAGCTCTCATGGTGTTCAAGTTATAAGCTTTTAAGCATGTGGACGCGGACAGACGGACAGCACTAAAGCTAGAAATCTCCCCTCGCACTTCGTCCGGGGAGATTTAACAAACGATATGAGCAATGGCGGTCAAAGTGGAATGCTACATACGTAGGTGCCTTTCTTGGCTTTCCATCACGGTCATCCTTGATTTTTTGCTCTGCCTTTGTGAGGAATGTGGCTATTGGTTTAGGGCTGTAATCTGGATGCTTCTCACAATATAATTTCATTTCCTCCTAAATGACAAACATCCAAGATTAATATAAACTCTATGAAAAATAGTACATGCTATTACATAGACATTAATGATATGTATTACTCACATCATATTTTGCTTTTGCTTCAATTGCAAGTTTGATGTATTTCCATTTCTTGTTGTCACTGATTTCTTTCATCCACTTTGACTGGTATTTGGAATAAAGCTCTCGTCGACTTTTCTGTAAACAAGCACCATATGACATTATTCTAATTATCATGCTTAACCCTTTGATAGTCGCTAAGGCCTTAATGCGTGCATAAGAATATGCCTAAACCATACAAACAAGACATATTCAATTTGCAAAGCATTAGCTGTTAAAGTCTTTGAACTATGAGCTTGTTTATTTTGGACAGACAGACATATGCGGACAGAAGCAAAGCTAGAAATCTCCTTGTGGAACAGGTGAGATTTAATAAGATTTACGTATGACTGAGTACTCGAGAAACAAAATTTCTACCTGTGGGGACCATACATGGTACACCACAGAGTGTACGATATATAAGACATTAGTTTGCATAACTGATGGTATTGTTATTTTATAAACAACAAAGCTAATGTAACTTTCTTAATGAGAATGTAACATGGTGTTTACTATAAAAGTTCATACATGTACACTTATAGAAAATTAGTTCAGCCAATAGTTGATTAAATTAACCCTTTGGATGCCGTACAGGAGCCCACTCTAAATACCCTCTTCAGTGCCGTGGGCTCCTGTAGGAGCCTTATTTCACAAAAAAACAGTTTGATTTTCTCTGCCATTTTCGTAAACAAATACTCGTGGTTCTAGTTCCATATTCTGCTGTGTCAACAACAACAACAACAACTTTACCTTGACATTTCGATGTATTTCTAGAAGGAAATAAGCAGCATAGTATTAATATTTTAATTCTATTCGTGAGGACGAATATTTACCCACCAAAAAAACACGCATTATCTGCTTCAATTTTGAGCCCTGAAATACTCTTATTTGCGTACGCAAAAAATGGCTTGTAATACATCCATGGAAACCTTGTGAAACCAGCTTTGTATTAACACCGAAAATAAATCTGAAACTACACTCTCAAACTGGTATTACCACAAGTAATTTTGAGTACATGAACCCGGTATTCTTAAGTTCAATCGCCGGCAAAACTACGTTGACACAGCTATAGGAGGCCCATAAGCCTTTATCAAGAGCGCTGTTAGGAGTCTACAACACCGCACGCAGTGCGTAAGGCTGATTTCCCAGAAATTGGTAAGATCGGCCATGATGTGACAAACTTCAAATATTTGAAGAATAATTATCATATTCACCATCCATGCCTCATCTTATTGCATCTTGCACACCGGATCGCAAATCAGGCGTTTGGCTAACTACCCATGTGGACGTCGGATATCTAGTATTTCTATCAAAACGGATAATGTTTTTGTCGGGTGATCGAGTCATGTCTGTCAAAGTCGACGACGATGAAGAAATCAAGGTTTGAACACGTTTTTGGTCCGTAATATTGTAAGTGAAAATATATAAGTATGAAATATGGATGGTTCATGTTGTGTTACTTATGTATCTTCAATAAGACATAGCTGCAATTAAAATTACTACTGATACTACGCCCCTAAAAATTGCTCGCTATATTGTTAAATGAATCGGCGATGACTCGAAATTGTCAAAATTGAACTTGATGCTGTATGTATCTTTATTTATAATGGTGAAAATAAGAAACTAGACCGTCTCCTGAATGTGAACTGTAATTAAATGTGAAAATATTCTGATGAAAAACGTAAGAGCTACAAAGGATCATATTTCAACTATGACAATTAAAGACCCCCACTGTGAATAACACGTCACACAAAATGCGTCTCTGGCACTCAGGGGTATCATAGTGAATTTACGTCTGGCTCCCAGGGGGTTAATATCAAATAAATAAATAAAATTCAACATTCTACATACGGTTGAATCCTTCAATAAGGCAGCATCTGTTTTCTCCTTGATGTAAATGTTTTGCGCTGTTGTTGGTTTGGGAGCAGATGCTGCTTTAAGCATGCTAAATGTGTCACTGGACGATTCTTTCTTCTCTTTCGAGGTTGCAGATCCATGGGACTCATGTTTCAAATCGGGATGCTCTTCCCTAAATTCAATCACAATGTTCAATTTGATCAGATTGGAAATACTCATTAGAACGATCAATATTGATATTCAGTAATAATTTCTGAAATTTTAAGATGACAATTGAGCAGTTTAGATAAGCGCAGTTTAAATGTTGCTGATTTAGAATATTTATTCAAAGAAACCAGAATCCTTAATAATTAGTTACTAAATCATATGCTCTACTAATTAAAGGTTTAATTCTCACTCACATAAATTTTTCCATAACTTTTTTGTACTCCACCATATTCTTCTGGAATTGTGCACTATATTTTGCCTGAAAACAATTTAAAGCATTTTAATTATTTACAAGTCACTAAAATCCTTCAACATGGTAATTGAATAATAATAGTATAATAACAATTAAATTTGCTCACTTTCTTTGACTCAGGTAATTTCTTAAATTCCTCTCCCATTTTGCTTGTAAGCTCACTGTTTTTTAAATCAGGGTATTTCTTGGCAAATGTTTGCCGTTTAGCTAAATAAAACAGCATATAAGGACTTAATGGTTTCTTTGGCATATCTGGATGAATTTGCTGAAATGGAAAAAAAATACAAGAGGTGAACTTTGTTTAGATTGTGTCATACTTGATGTTACACATTCAATCAAATAATCTAATATTACTAGATCGCTTAAAACTTACGCCTTTCTTTAATTTTGTGGCAAAGATACCGCCATCTTGTTTTGACAAATCCTGTGCATCATGGATTAGTTCGGCTAAAGTTCTGAATTTTCTCACCTACACAAGTGAAAGACAATTTACAACATATGTAAAATATAATCAGAAGTGATCACAATCATCACCTTTGCCATATAAGATTTATTTTTATTTTGCTTGTAAGTTGTAACTAAAAGTACTAAATCAAACATATATATAAATCATATATATATATATATATATATATATATATATATATATAAATTAAATGAACAACTATAATGACATTGCCCTATTGTTTCATGCTGACATTGCCCTACAACGCTTTCATCATCAGGGCTCTGGTCTAAAATATGCACACACTACATTTTTCATACAGTGATACAGTACATTAGTATATGGGTTCAATACATAAAAACATAAAAACATGAAAGCTATTTCACCAATGCCTAATACAAAGTATCATGAAACTAGAAGATTTGAATTATACTCATAGAAAAAATTGCGCGAAAGAATACAGGATAAAGAATAAAACCTATGCATGACACAAACCAAAACAGTGGTAGTACGCATTATATTAGAACTAAATCAGCAAGAATTGTGAGTACCTGTTGCTTGTGAGTACCTGTAGACACAAGAGGAATATTGTATTAGGCATTGGTGAAATAGCTTTCATGTTTTTATGTTTTTATGTATTGAACCCATATACTAATGTACTGTATCACTGTATGAAAAATGTAGTGTGTGCATATTTTAGACCAGAGCCCCTGATGATTGCTGAAACAAAAAAAAATACAGGGCAATGTCATTGTAGTTGTTCATTTAATTTATAATTATTAATGCTCCTTAATTGTTGAGCACTTTTTGAACATGTAGTCATTGTTTAATAAGCATATATTTTAATAAGCATATATATATATATATATATATATATATATATATATATATATATATATATATATATATATATATATATATATATATAATATATATATATATATATATATATATATATTTTATATATTTTTTTTCCTTTTCTTAAAGACATTGAAATCAGTCTACAATCTATATTTCTAAAGTCTATTTCATAAATAATTATGGCTATATTCTAGGGTTATCATTCTAATATACAGTGATAATTATTGTGTCATAATGTAAAATATATGCCATAAATGTTCAAGAATAGATGGTTGATATATGCCATAGATGTTGATGCATTTTTTTTAACATCTATTGACATTTTTCATATATAAAACGGTCAGGATTAGATAGAAAAGTGCTACATGTACTTGTTAGCATGACATGAAGCACTCAAAAATCTACCCGTCGTGTCCGTCCTCACCCAAAAATGCACTTGTTCTCCTTGCGCAAACTCTTTTATTTATACCAGTCTCAAAATGAACCAGAATTTGGTACTCGTCAAAAAGATGCGTTGCCTAAATCTATTACTGGTCCTCCACAAGGAAAAGGTTCTACTTGTCAATACGAGTCGCTAATCCAGACCCTGAACAATGAACATTTATCACTGATAATAATTAATGAAAATACTTTGAATTATTTTTCCAACCTGCAATCTTCATTCAAAGAAAAGTCGTACCTTTTTACTAATTTCTAACCATGCTGTTTTGCAATCTTCAGCAGTATGATTGTCAAATGCAACTTGGTCCCACGCTTCCTCTTTATCAAGCCTTTCTTGCTGGCAGCTCCAGCTGGCAAGTTTTTCAGTCTCACTTTTATCAACAACATCGCTCAATCTAGACAGCAATTTTTCAGTATCAATGGCAGACCATTCTGAAAATAAGTAAAAGAAATATTATCAATGTAATAAACATACATACTAAAATATGTATTATATTCAGGTATGTCACCCATAACAGACAAGAGCATCTGCTCATCCTACAGAGTATATGACATAATATAAATGAAGAATTCACAATCATGACTCCCTTTCTGTAATTTAGGGAATAAACCGCAAGCATAACATTGTAAAAGTGTATAATCATTGTTTTAAAAGATAACACACAGTTATTATTCATTCAATGGCATCTGCCATCTTGATCCATGGTTGACGTCATTCGACACTGGGACCTCGAGATTTATTTGCGCCTCCCCCCAAAACAACCAACTAGTGACATGGCGGATGCCATTGAAATTTCAAACCATGTGTTATCCTTGATTAAAAACTATTGTGATACTTATATATGTTATATCCAGGATAAATGAATTTCCATCAAAAGATTGTAAAAGTGCCTATTATTCATATGAGCCATGATGTGGTGACACGGGTTAGCGTCAAAACACGGAGCATCAGAACATTCAAACCAGCTTCTTGGGAATGTACTGAATATTATTTATGTCTGTCGTAAAGTGCACATAGTTACATTCGCGGCTGTGACATGAGAGTATATCTAAGTATAAAAAATGTGATTAGAGACATTGTTCTAGAAGTTACAGGTAGTGTTCTGCAATATATGTAATAATTCCTGGAAAAACTAATGTTTTAATAGAGTAGACATCATATTATCAATTGATTTTGCCTGAATGTTGTTCTAAGTCAATGTGAGACATGTTAATTTAAAGCACGGGCTTCCAAGAAAAAAAATCTAATATAAAAAGTGGCAAATTTGACGACGTAACCCAGGTCACCGAAAAAACAAAAACAAAACAAGATGAACCTTTATCACTCACTTATCATTAAAATTTTAATGCAAAACAACTTCAGTGTATGGTCATTTTCATCTTAGAAACATGATTCAAGGAAAGAACTAAGATCATATAACAACCACAATGGAACCAAGCAGGGACTATTGTTATCGATATGAAACCCGCCGATTATTCACTATTTATAATAAGACACATAGACTACTGATATTGAGAACTCTAGCTATAATCACAGATGAGTTAATTAAAGTAATCTGTGCTATAATTTGTAGATTGGTAATGATTGAAGGTCAGTCCACACCGCTAGGCCCGACTAGACGCGATGCGACGTCGTGTCAACAAATAACTTAAACTATCTCTCTCTCTCTCTTGACGAGCTAGGTCCACCCAGCACGGGAACTCCGGATTACAGCCCTCCACTCATCCTTGTCCATCATCTGTGGTAATGTTGAGCCCAGCGTCCCTCTTCAGCGTGTCAATGTACGTTGCTTGAGGTCTTCCCCTGGACTTCTTTCCATGCGTCGGTTCCCACAGAATCATCTCCCTGGCGGTGAGCTCTGGGTGTCTCACGCAATGTCCAGCTAGTCTCATTCGCCTCTGCCTGATGGTGTCCGACAGTCGTGGAAGATGACCATATAGTTCAGAGCTTCTCATATGGTCTACCCATGAAACATTGAGGGCGGCTCTCAGCATACGGGTGTATACCCCGTCCAGCACTTTCTCATCCTTGGCAGTGAGGGTCCAGGCTTCACATCCATAAAGCAGCACTCTTTCCACAGTGGTGACAAAGAGTCTTCGCTTGAGGTTGTCATTCATCCCTGACTTCCACACTCTGTTCATGCTGTGCAGTGCAGACCATGCATGGGCTCTCCTGATCCTGATATCGTTCTGAGTTGAGGCTATCCAGGCACCCAGGTAGTTGAAATCTTTGACAACTTCAAGAACAGTTCCGTCAAGGGTTCTGATCTCTGGGTTCTCCACATTTTCAGCCATGACCTTAGTCTTCTTGGTATTCATGCCAAGACCAATTTTCAGACACTGGCGTTCAACTTCTACCAGCAGTTCACAGGCTTTCTGGACAGAGCCTGAGAGAAGACTCTATAAAGACCCTATAATGACCCCATAAATAAAGACTCTATAATGACCCCATATTATATGGGGCCAATGAATTTGTGGTCCCAGTGATCGGGAAGAGCACTTCTAGGAATGGGGGAAGAGCCCCTTCTTGATTAAAGTAATGGGCTCTTTTTCAATTTGATGGGCCCCTATAATATAGGATTAGTTATAGTGTGTTGTATACATGTGTGCGTAATATGTGACGTTGATATATATATATATATATATATATATATATATATATATATATATATATATATATATATATATATATATAGAATATATATATATATATATATATATATATATATATATATATATGTGTGTGTTTGTGTGTGTGTATGCATAATTATGAAAATGAAAAATCGCGAGTTGATTTTGACAAGCCAATGACACTTTTTAAAATACGTCGTATCACTGTTTTGAGCGATGATTTATTGAAGTTACTAACGAAACATAGCATGCACCTTCTGAAAATTGTAATACTAGAATTTTACTCAAAGTTTGTTGGTTGATACAATTTCACAAACGTTACATTCCTCCTTGTCAAAATCTAGACTGACAGCTTTCACCAATCTAGGTGGTTGGTGCACAAATGCATGTCATTTCATATGAAAACTTAATAATCCATCACTCATAGTTGGTCAATCACTTGCCAAACACCTCCGCCGAGAACCGAAATAGAATTTATTATGAATACCTGCACGGGAGAGACAAATTTCCAATTAATTCACATAAACTCGTGAAATTTCTCAAAAGCAAAAACCACATGTGTTGAAGGTTAACAAGGTCACACCGGCGGATTCTGATTGGCTCATCGCATATAGGCCAAACTTTATCATCCGTGCAGCGCTGGTAGACTCATTGCAGCGCTATTTGCATCGAGGCTGTGTCAATGTTCAGTCTTTGTCAAAGCACATTTGCGGCGATAGAAGGAAAGGAAACTGGGCTGTCTACGCGAATTTCGTAGTAAAACTTTGTACCTGGGAGAAACAATGTCCAGACGCAAAGTTTTGCCGTTCTAAAATGTTGTCGTCACCGATAGCATCACTGCCGGGA
This sequence comes from Streblospio benedicti, assembly GCA_019095985.1. Lineage (NCBI taxonomy): Eukaryota > Metazoa > Annelida > Polychaeta > Spionida > Spionidae > Streblospio > Streblospio benedicti. The sequence continues at coordinate 42,293,474 of CM032666.1, forward strand.
AACTGTATCGCGGAAAATATTCCCTATGACGATAATCGGACGAAAATTACGTATGCGCGTCATCGCCCCTAGCCAGATGGATGGATGCGCGATTTAAAATGATTATGCGCGATTCGCGCAGAGCGCAGCCTCTTCCCTATCACTGTGGTCCATAACTCCATATGAAATAGAGGCAGAAAGGTCACCATTTTCAACAGAGTAAACAAATTTGAGCACCCCTGATGTGAGATGTAGAGATAACAGTAAGAAATTGACCAAATAATAGTTCAGAGTAGACTCAAATATGGGTCGCTTGGGCCTATGCAAAGCAGGCTCCAAGTGTCACCTTTTCAACTCATAAACCAACTTTGAGTATCCTGGCTCAAACAATGTGACTTGTTGAGGTGTAACAGGAAAAAATTGATGAAATAATGGTCGAGAATGGACCCAAAAATCAACAGGTTTGGTCCATGTGAAATAGGCTCCAAAAAATCGCCCTTTCAAATTGTCAAAACAATTTTGAGCACCCTAGTGCCAGTCTAAAATGGATCGAATAATGGACCGGAATGGACCAATATGGACTGTTTGGTTCCATGTGAGAATCTCAGATAGAGTTCTTGTGGTCACCATTTACAACTGACATGCCAAATTTGAGCACCCTAGCTCACATGACGTGACCTGTACACATAGTGGACAGTGGTTAAAAAAAGGGAGACTGTCCGACACTGTCTGACAGACCTCAGACTCAATTAATGTGTATTAGCTAATTTAAGCACTGGAATGTCAATGAACTCTATAAGCCATTTCGTAAATAGAAGTGACGTCACCAGATCAGATGAAAATGGTGATAAGTTTGCGTTATGGACAGGTGATTTCATAGAGTAAAATGAAGGAAAATAATAGGTAAGCACAGAAACCTAGCAAATAAAACGTTGCATCGAAATTATTCCCTTTCAAATCATTTGTCAATGATAAAAGACCAATATGCGATCGATTTGCCACCAAGACATAATAAATCCAACAATTATAAGTGTGTCAAATATTATTTGAAAGTCGGAGATGTGTGAAAATGTTTACATGTGCGTTTTATTTCCTTCCATCGGGAAATTCTGGCGGAGATGCCGATAAAAAGTAGTTAATAACTTAGTTAATTCTCTTGGGAATGGAATAATATTAATTCACCTATTGCGAAACAAGTGTAGGAGTCCTTATTTGAAGTCACAAGATTAATTCTGCTTGCATAGATGTTATCAAACACCCTCTAAATTCGGTGAAAAATCTCTGTCATGGCCAAAACCCATTGTTTACATTTTTACACAGGATTTAGAGAAGCTTTTCAGTTGCAGTTTAATGCCAAATTAATCTCTTCTTTTAGCTGTGCATTCTTATACCTTTCCTACAAGTGGTGACTAGAATTTATAAATAACAGATTATGATTACCGAAGTTATTCAAGCATTTTTGTCTCCGAGTTTTACTATATACAGTACAACCTCGTTTATCCGGACACGTTGGGAAGCTGAAATGACATTCGGAAAATCGATATATCCGGATAATTGAGGGGGAGGGGTGGGCAAATGTAAGAAACCATGTATCATCGTATGTATACGACCACGAGTGACTATGGACGATAATAGGAGATTTTCACGAAATACCTTATAGAATGACTTCTCCATCACTTTGATTTGACGTGGTATATCGTAAAACAATATTCCTACAAAGACAATTTGATAGAACATCATTTTATAGCCTGTGCATTGGACACACAGCTATATTTTGTGATAATATTAGTTAAAACATGCTTCCGTTCGTTGTGACACTTGTGTACTAATCACGTGGTTATTGTGGTTAATAACACTACGTTATCACCCATCAAATCTCGCGTGACTGCCCTCTGTCGTACACAAATATTCCTGCATGTATAATGATAATCCAACTGAACATTATTTGGTATTTTTTGTGCAAGTAACAAAGCTATATTTTGCGATGACTGTAAATAAAATACACTATGATTTTGTTCGTAACACCAAAACAAAGCAATGGAGTTAGTCTCAATCAACCAGTGCTAATATGGCATGCGCTCGCCAAATGGGATAGAGTGCCTTTTTGACAAAGGCTAATACCGTGTGCGTTATGTTCGTCCGCTCTCGTGAATAAGTAAAATACAATAGTTCGAGTCCATACTCGATCTCCCGAAAATATACGTCCGGAAAAAATTGGGACTATAGCAGAACGTCCGGTTGATGGGAAAATCCGGATATTTGATAATCGGTTAAACGAGGTTGTACTGTACTGTATAGAAAAATCTTGCGCAATACACATCGTATTACCGTTGACCTCTGACCTCGTGACGTCAAGCGCAATTTACGAAATCACTTATTGCAGGGTCAATCATCAATTGGGGCAGGATTAAAAAACAACAAATGATTCTTATTAATCCCCTGGATGCTAACACTTGAAAAACATCTTGGATGACCATGTTATGTGTTCAACAAGAATCATTGCAGTAAAAAATAATTTGTATGTCATAATAAAAGTTTGAATATTTGTATAAAATTCCATGTTAACAAATACAATATGATTAAATTCTAGTTACCTTTTATGCCAACAGTACTACCAGGGCTGTTTTGAGCATGGGACTTTTCATCGGAAAAAGCTTCCTCAGTTTTTATGTTCAAGTCATCTTTCATTTCAACATCTTCATGCTCATATTTGGCTTTCTTGTGCTTCTTTTTCTTCTTTTTTGATTGGTTACTGGTGTCTGATAAGAAAGATGCTGAAAAATTATTGTAACGTGTTGTAAAACATTAATTGCAATCATCATCATCAAATTCATACAAGAGCACTATAGTATTATCATTTGCTATAGGTAACTTTGAAAGAAGTTTTTAATTTTTCAATACAAACTTTGTAAGTGTGTCGACCGAAAAATAGGTAATAAACATAAACAAACTTAACAAATGTGTATATTTAATTTTTTCAGTGTGGTTTTCCTTACAAATAAATTAATCAATCACAAGAAACTTTCATTGTTTGTTTCCCCTCCACTTTTCTCTTGTTCATGATTCCTAAAAAAACAGCACCCTCGCTCACTGCATGTACGTGTTACCACGTCCCCATGTCACTTGGCAGCAGCCAGCATCGAAGCATTCTCTTCTCCAGGCAGGCCTCAACGGCTCTACATTCAAACTATACCAGCCCAAGTCAGCAAGCAAGGCAAGCCGCTCACTACACCTACATCAGCCCCAACGCCACCACAGCCCGACAGCCGTGGCAGCCATAGACTAAGTGGCCTGCCACCCTCATTACCCACCAGCCAGCAGCTGGTCTTGCCCGAGCATGAGGTTGCCGCGACAGCCGAGGTTGGCCGATCTGCAGCAGCTGCAGGGAGCCTGCCTCGCTGACTAACGACGTCACTGCTCGGGTCCGCCTCGCACGCCGCTCCAAGCCGCTGCCGCTCACCGCGGGGCAACTAAACCATATGGCCCGAAATAGGAGGTCTATTTGCGAGCTTCGTGTAAGCTTGTTATAGAACTTTTATTTGCGACTAATATACCAAAATAAAGAAGACAGACAGCAGATTCTTTTTGTGTACTTATCGCCTTAAAACATTTAACTTTTACCTTCCGAATCTTGACTCGATAAGATGGGACCATCGCCACCTGCTCGGCTTGACGAATGCCTCTTCCTTTTCATGGCGGCTTCACGGCCGGCAACAAGGGAAGCCATCTTGGTCGGAGAAAACTATGTCAATTTACTCCTTTCTAGTATGATTTGCTATGTTTTCGTAGTCGAATTGTTGTCACCATATACTATGACATAAAATATCCTTCAAGTTATCCGAGTTTACGCATATAAGATGCCACTTATAGCGAAAACATGTGCACGAGGTCTACGTTTCGTCTTTACTACACACTCATGAATATTCATGTTAGCGCATCCAATCAAACGTCTAGATCTAAAATTTGCAAATCTTGTGATGGTCATGTGACTTTTCATACAAAAAGTATATCCACGTGCACTGTTATGTTTACAACACCTGTGAACTTGTGAACATGTGAATAGATGGTACTGTTGTTGGTGTATAGATTATATTGAAAACAAATGACTATGTCTGCTACATTAAAATCATTTGCTCTTAAAATTAAGAACGAAATGCATGTGTATGAGGGACATATTAAAAGGTGCACGTGCAGATTTCAGGCACCCTTTAATGAATATACGATATGCATCTATAAAAATAAGGGGGGGGGGGGTGTATGATTTTTCAAGGAAGTGGAATGTGGGGAAAACACCTTAATTATTTTGTGGGATGTAGGGAAAGGCCCGGGGGGCTTAATATATTGTGAGAACGGGGAGGCGCCATCGGAATGGGTCACAATTTCACCCCTATATAATAAACATCAGCACATCGATCATGACCCATGGGACCATGACCCCAATAAGTAGCTAAAGTCAGCACTTGGTAGGTCTAATTGGAATGTAATTTTGAGGTTCAACATGTTTTGAATTGTAATAATTCTACTAACATCTATAAATTTGGGTATTTGATAAAAATCCATGGTTAGGTTTATTTCAATCAAGAACCTGCTTTTAAATATTATGTACACACATCAAGGTATACTATACACAATATATAGATATATGAATAGGTATATGAACACAATACACATGACTCATTAAAATGAGACACGTTTTCTTCAGATTGGAAAATCAGCACTTTATCATTGTTTTGCAAAATTTTAGCAGATTTCACCCAAGATATCATTAATTTAAATGTCTGGTATGTGGAGCCCACCCGTACCTGTGCACTATCTAGGTTAGTGCCCCCCGGTGGTAAAGGCCAAAAAAGGGGATGTGCATGCGGAATAAATCCAAAACCTCACGTCAAAGCAAAATTAGGGATGTGGGATTTCTTGATCACGTAGGGAGTGTTCATTATTTAAGTGTATGGGGAGGGGGCAGTGAATTTTCAAAATTGTGGCTTCAAAATTCAATGACCCCTCCCCGCCCCCCCTTTTTTTACTGTGACAAGATTTTAATGACCACTGGCTGGACTGGTTGATCGAGACTATCGGCTATTGCTTGAGTGATGAACAAAACCATATATTTTAATTACAATCATTGCAATACATAGCTAGCTTTAATGTTACTTGTACGAACGATATTAATTGAACATCATTAGAGGAATATTGGTGTACGGTAGATAAATGACTTATTAACCACAGTAAACCACACCGTTAGTATGCAACGAACAGAAGCATGTATTTTGATTAATATATTATCGCAAAATATTGCTGTATACTGTATGTCTAATGCCAGGGTATGAAACTCATCAAAATTTGCTTATGGACCACAGGGCCGGCAACTATTTAAAGTAGCCGGCCCTGGCAAAAAGTGTACGGCCCTTCATTATGTTCATATAATTTAGAACTCTCAAAAAGTAGCCTACCCACTGGGCCGTGAACTTTTAAAACCAGCCGGCCCAGGCCAAAATCAGCCGGCACCGGGCCGCCGGGTAGGCTCTATTTCATACCCTGCTAATGCACAGACTACAAAATAATGTACAATCTAATTATTTTATAAGAATATTGGTTTACGATATATACAACTTCAACCCAAATTGATGGATGAGTAATTCTGCAAGGAATTTTGTGAATATCTTGTATTATCGTCCAGTCACTTGTGGTCGCAAACATAAGATGGTACATGGTTTCTTACATTTGCCTAACCTGCCCCGCGCTCATCTGGATATAATGATTTTTTTTATGTCCATCCAGCTTCCCAATGTGTCCCGTTAAACGTAAAACGTAATTGTACTGTAGATACAGCATTCATAGGCAGATCCAGGTTTTCGGAAAAGGGGGGCGCACTTAAGGAAAAGAGGGGGCGCACTTACAGGATTTCATGAAAACCCTATGAAAATGAAGTATTTTGGTGGGAAAAGGGGGGGCGCGCTGCCCCCTGCGCCCCCCCCTGGATCTGCCTATGGCATTGTCCTTTGATTTTTAAAACAAGTATCTTTGGAAAATGATTTATTAATGACCAAATTGAAGTGGAATAAAATTGGTATCAGCACAATAAAGCATAATTTGTTTGGTTTTGATGGCTCCCCTCCCCCCCCCCTCCCCTTAAATACTTCATGATTTTTAGCTACACCCTCTTTTTGCATCGGCATAATTTTATGCCCCCCCACCTGATTTTACCCCCCATAGTACTTAATAATGAACACTCCATTATAGCCGCTCACCCCCACCCCACCCACTCCTATAAACCAATCTATAAAACCTAACACACCGTTTCTAAATGAACAAAGTTAAAAAAGAATTAGGTGGGTGTTAAAAAGGGGTATCATTTTGGCCCTT
>CM032666.1:42304815-42308032 GCA_019095985.1 Streblospio benedicti
CCTTAATTCTTTGTGATCATGGTAAATCTGTGCGGATCAATTTGAACCACTTCATTAGAACTCAATTGTTATGTCATAAGTGATTAAAACTACTCTTACAAGCTCCCCAGACGAGACCGTCCATCTCAATGGTTCGTACAGCATCTTCCATGGCCTTCATGTCCGTCTCATCATCCCATGGCTTTACATCAAGCAATACTGAGGACTTGGCAATGACGGCAGCCTCTACAAAGAGAAAACAGTTTATTGTTCATTGTAAAATAATGTACTGGTACCACCTTCTACTTACTAATATGGCCAGTTAATTCTACATTATTTCATTCCTTTGTATGAGTGAAACTAAAATAAGATATCAACTATTTTTACAGAAGTTTTTTCTTTTAACCCCCTTAGTGCCGGGGCTATATATATGCGCCTCAGATTTTACGTGCCTTTAGTGCCGAGGCGTATATATGCGCCTCAGTTTTCAGAAAAAACAGTTTGAGTCTGTCTGCCACATTCGTATATAAACACTCGTGGTTCTAGTCTCAAATTCCGGTATGTCAACAACAACAACTTTACCTTGACATTTCGAAGCATTTCTAGAAGTAAATAAGCAGCATAGTGTTAATATTTTAATTATATTAGTGTGAAACTAAATTAATTACCCACCAAACACGCATTATCTGCTGCAAAAGTTTGAGCAGTAGAAATACTCTTATTTGTGTTCGCAAAACCGTAGGGAGGGTAATATATGGTTTGAATCGTCATGAAGCCTGCTATTCATCGAGACCTTAAACAAATGTGAAACTAGACTCATCAAGGTCATATCCAGATATATTTTTTGAGCCTTAATCAAAATGAATACCAAAACCTAATCAGGTTAGGTTCAAACATTGAAAACAATATGACACTACTAATTAGCCTTTATCAAGAGCGCTCCTACGATTCTATATCAGCGAAAATAAAAAGGCTGATTTTTTTTAAAAATACCGGCTTTTGGTAAGAGTGACAAAGTTGAACATTTTGAAGAAGAATTATCATATTAATTTGTCACCCACGCTCCATCTTATTGTATCTTGGATAACAAATCACAAATATATTTTTTTGGCAAACTACCCAATAAGTGTGGACGTTGAAAATCTAAATTTCTATCAAAACGGATGATGTTTTTGTCGGGTGGTCGAAAGGTAGCACTGGTGCCTGTCAAAACTACAAAAGCTTTGAAGAAATAAAAAGTTGAACACGTTTTTTGGTCACGTAATATTGTAAGTAAAAATATATTATTATGAAATAAAATCTGGTTTATGGTGTTTTTTGTGTCTATCCTGGATAAAAACTTTGCTGCACTTAAAATTTCTACTGCTACTACGACATTTAAAAATAACCACATAAGCTGTCAAATGAATGGACGATTAAAAAATTGTCAAAATTTAACTTTATGCTGTATGTATCTTTATTTATAATGGTAAAAATAAGAAACTAGACCGTCTCCTGAATGTGTACTGTAAATGTGAAAATGTTCTGATGAAAAACGTAAGAGCTACAAAGGATCATATTTCAACTATGACAACTGAAGCCCCCACTGTGAATAACACGTCACGCAAAATGCGTGTTTGGCACTGAGGGGGAGTATAGTGAATTTACGGCTGGCGTCAAGAGGGTTAAATTAAAGGTCAGTCATTTATTTGCTGGGATTAGAACTCTGTTGAATTGAAACCTGAAGATGTACCATCAAAGAAGATTTAAAGGCATGGGGATTGAAGAATCATGATTGATATATGGTGAATGACTGACTTTCGTGGAGGGAAAATTCGCGGACAGCCAAAAGCCAGTCCAACACTCTCTAAGGGAAAATCATGAACTTTAAACGCCAAATGACGGGCCCTCGCACCATTTTTGGAAATAAAATAATGACCTTCCACAATGGACTTTGACCGCGAGAAATTACAAAATATGTTAAAGAAACTGCGGTTCTAAACCTATCTTCACATACATACTAATGCAATGCCTTCATAGCAATGTCCCAAATAACTGATAAAGCACAAAACTAGTACATGTATGGCAAAAAGTTACTAGTTGTGCAAAAAAATGTTACTTCCCTTACACGTTCAACACATTATGGCTTTTAGAAAAGATAGCCGTCTGGAGGCAAGATTCTTACCCATCCTGTTGGTTTAATACTCATCTAGGAGTAGCGGACTAAGGGGCAAATATTGAATGGAAGAGGTTGTTTACGACATATATACAATGAGACCATAGAAAATACAGTATACTGTAGCTAGCTACTGTGTCAGATTTAGTATTTTGAAAGGGGGACAAAGTCCATTTACAATGTACTATGTGAGTGAAGACTTCGCCAGCCAGCATAAGCAGTATAGGTGAGCATATGGTGAGATTGGTATATGGTATATATTATGCCTCTAAGGGGTTGTGGAGTCATTTCCCGCCACAAATGAAATAGTGCAACCTGAAAGGTTTATTGTTACGGAGATAATGCTTTTGACAATATTGATTATTTTCATATGCAGTCAGAAGAATCCTCATCAATTAGATGAAAAATAAAAAATAAAAATAAAAAAATACTTCCATTATTTTCCAAGGACATCAATGTCCAATGTGCCCACCTATGTGCTGCTGTCTAGATCATGCTATAAAGACTGTTAAGAATATTTGCCCAACCGTAAAAATTCTACTAATAGGAACATTTGACCGTCCTATTTTTTTTAAATCAAACTTTTTGACCCGGTACAATTTTAATCTCCTCATCACCCACCATTCAAATTTAAACATCTGACCACCCACGCCTTAAAGGTTATGCTCAGTGGTCAAACAAGTATGCTTGTAAAGAAGCATTATGATGTGTTCTGTGCATTCTGAAAGTGTCTTTCATTTAAACATCATATCAAAGTATATAAAACAATTTAAATACCACGCAATAAGAGGCCGGTATATACTCAACAAAACACGTGAACGCGAGAAATGTCAACCGAATGATTTTCGTCAGACGTAACTCGCAAGGTGCACGTATGAAGCTGCCTATCTCTCCCATGTAAAATGTGACGTCTGTCGTTAGAAATGCACGCCACGTCTGGCTAAAATCATTCGATTATGCAATATCACGTGACTTTGTGTTTTATTTGACAAGACGGCATGGTATTTTTAAAGGTAAAAATAGTATTAAACGCGGAGAATATGAATATTATTTCATCACACTTGCAATGGATAAGGCATCGCC
>CM032666.1:42313955-42408255 GCA_019095985.1 Streblospio benedicti
ATTTGGGCTTGGCGTAATTCCTCTAGTCTGCGATCAGTTGCTGGGAGGTGTTGGATGACCAAATCTTTGAATGCTTCCGGTTCCTCCACCGGCGAATATCATCTTCCGTCGTTGGTTTACCAGATTGCTCTTGAGGAAGCGCATCAGCCGTATTTTGGTAGACCCCTGGACATATTTCACTTCAGGTGAGTAACGCATCAAGCGGAGTCTGAATCGCAAGACTCTAGCCGGCATTTTGGAAAGCTCGGTCGTGGATAGTAGAGGTACCAGCAGTCGGTGATCGGTTTCCAGGGTGAACTTCAAACCTAAGACATAGTCCGAGAACTTTTCACAGGCCCATGTTGCCGCAAGAGCTTCTTTCTCTATCACGGCGTATCTTTTCTCGGTGTCAGTGAGAGACCGAGAAGCATATGATACACCACGCCGTAACCCGGGTTACCGTGATACCCCGGCCCGTGAAAATAATAAAAAATTCATTTTTGAGCTAATTAATTATTTTTTTCAACATCAATACCCCGGCATACCGTGATGACTGGTAGGCTGTTGTGGTATCAAATTTTGTTAATATTCATAAGTAAAATGTTTAAGTTTTGTCACAATAAAAACATCTTATCTATTCTTAATTTATTAAAACTCGATTTCCAACCTAGTACGTTGTGAACAAACGAAAATGCACATCGCCGTCATTCTTTTGGTGGTCTGCCTTTTAGCAACAACCGATATACGGAAATATCACGGGAGAAACGGGGCATTACGACATGCCGGGGTTTGCATTTCACAGCACCCCGGGGCATCATACGGACCCCGGGTTACGGCGTGGTGCATCATATGCGATAGGACGCCTGTTGCCATGGACGTCAGTCTGAAGGAGAACAGCTCCAAGGCCATCTTGGCAAGCATCAGCCGCGATGACACACGGCAGGGTCGGGTCATAATGGGCTAACACTTCTGCAGAGGAGAGCGTACACTTGATGTTTTCAAAGGCCTCCTGCTGTGGTGCATCCCATAGCCACATCTGTTCCTTCTTGAGAAGCTGACGAAGAGGTTCGTTCATCCTTGCCAGTTCCGGTAAGAACTTAGCCAATTGGTTGGTCATTCCTAAGAATCTCTGGAGTTCTGTGATATTTGCAGGTTTCGGAAACTCCTTGACGGCTTTAGTTTTGTCTGGATCAGCGGCGATACCTTCTTCTGTTACGACATGTCCGAGAAACTTTATGCTTGTTTGGCTGAAAGAGCACTTCTCATTCAAGGTCACTCCCGCATCTCGTAGCCTTGCAAGTACTTTTCTCAATCGCTCATCATGTTTCTCTTGGGTTTCTGCATGTACCAGAATGTCATCCATATGGCAGATAACGCCATCGAGACCCTCCAGTATCCTCGACATTTGCCTCTGGAATACCTCGGGTGCTGAACTAATACCGAATGGTAGACGATTGTAGCAGAATCGTCCAAACGGTGTTACGAATGTGGTGAGTAGTCTCGATTCTGGGTGCAGAGGAATCTGCCAAAACCCAGATTTTGCATCGAGTTTCGTGAATATCTTGCTTCCGCGAATCTTCGCGAGGTTGTCGTCAACTTTAGCCATCGGATGAATCTCTCTCTTGACAGCCTTGTTGAGTGGCGTTAGGTCAACGCATACTCAGATCTCTCCCTGGACGGTTTCGGGTTCGACAACCATTCCAGAGCACCATTCTGTTGGTTCTGTGACAGCCGATATTACACCTGCCGTCTCCATTTTCTCCAGCTGCTTTTTAACCTTGGGCAGCAGTGGATGCGCTACACAATGAGGCGTGTACAAACATACTGGAATTGCATCTTCTTTTGAGAGGATCCTGTACACATCCTTCAGCATGCCTAGCCCTTTGAACAATTCTGGGAACTCCATCTTGACATCGCTTGACAACTCGACGGCATAGACAGTTGCTGCTGGCTTGAGGAGTTGAAGAGCTTGAATCGCCGATTTGGAAAGAAGATTCTTCTTCTGGTTTCGCATAATGTATACATCTTCAGTGTGCACCGCCTTGCCGACGACCAGCTTGGCCTGGCGGACAAACCCTACTATGAGGTGGTTCAAGTTGACTCCTCCAGGGCCACGAAAAGATGCTTTCGTTGGAGAGAGCGTTAACCCTCTTGTCCAGGGCATTGTGTTGCTCACAACACATATGCGAGAGCCACTATCAAGTTTGAATTCCGTTGTATTCCCATCGACTTCCACATTGGCAGACCAGAAGTTTTCACCGGTTGAATCAATGGCGTTGACCTCGCCGAGATAAATCTCATTAGACCCATCAACATAATCGTAGCCAACTGGGTTTTCTTCTATGTTTATCTCCTGTGTGAGTTTACTTCTACAGGCGACCGCCCAGTGCCCCCTGTTCTTGCACTTGCTACATTCACTGTCTCGGGCCGGGCATTCCCGTCGGGGGTGTTTGTCTCTTCCGCAGTAGTTGCATCGAGGTTTATTCTCTGGTTTATTCTCCTGTGACTTGCCTTGTCCAGGCTTCTGTTTCTTTCAGCGGTTTTGCTTGTTGGCCTGACTGTTGAGCCGAAGCACGGGATTTGTTCTTGGCTTCTTATTGATGTGCTCAACTTTGCGATGATCCCGGCGCCGTTCGGAAATAGCCTCGCGATGGCTTCGTGATATTTCCGCAGCTCTGAGCTGCTCTACCGCCCGAGCCAAATTTGGGACCGGCGGTCTCTCAGCAGACGCTTCGCGACCCATCTCGCCTGTAGTCCCTATGACTAGGCGATCTCGGATGAGATCATCTTGTAGGCGCCAAACTCACACGATTCTGATAATTGGCGCAGACGCATAACAAACGCATCTACTGTCTCACCCGGCTTTTGTTTGGCGCAGACTACAATATGGCGGTTTATTCATCTCACGTGACTTGACGTACAAGCTCAAGAGTACACGTAATATAGACAGGCTCAAGAGAGTACACGTAATATGGGTAATACTACATCTCCCCCCTAAGTTCTCATAAATTGATAATTAAATTCATCCAAATGTAATAGCCTAACAATTAAAACAATCAAACAATTGAACAATTAAACAATCAAACAATTAAACAAACAATTAAACGATTAAACAAATCTTCCTTTAAAATGTCTCATTTTAAAATCATCCTCTATCAATAGTTAGCCAAACAATTAAACAATCGAACAATTAAAACAAATCTTCCTTTAAATGTCTATTTTTAATCCTCCTCTATCAAGCGTTTTGGAGCACTTCGGATACGACCGGAACGTCTCTCTGCTGTTGGCGTAGGTTCTGCTAGTGGTTCTCCCGTGTTCTCTGGAGGGTTTGTTGGAACTAACGAACTGCGATTTCTGCGGATTGTGCCTTGTGGTGTCTCTATGTTATATGAGCGAGGGCTATCCGACTTGCTCTCCACTACGCCTTCCCTATCCAGGTCTCGTACCCACACATTCTCCCCCTTCTTCAATTGTGGTAGCAGTGTAGTTTTGTGTCTTATATTGAAGTTCTCTGCCTGTTTTTCCCTATACACCTTTTCCTTTTCTTCCACTTCTTTGGACTGGTTATTGGTTATACCTTGGGACAGCTTTGATGGGATAATTGGCAATAATGTTCGTAGTTTTCGACCCATAAGTAACTCTGATGGTGACAATCCGTTCTGCAGTGGCGTTGTTCGGTACGAGAGAAGTGCCAGATAAGGGTCTTTGTTCTTCTTCAATATTTCTTTGATTGTTCTCACACTCCGTTCAGCTTCTCCGTTTGCTGCTGGGTATTTGGGAGAGCTGGTTATGTGTTGGAAATTATATTGCTCACTGAACTGTTTGAACTCCTGCGATGCAAATTGAGGCCCGTTGTCTGAGATAACGAGGTCTGGGATACCATGAGTTGAGAAAATCCCCTTCAGTGCAGCGATGACCCCTGCAGAGGTTGTTTTTGTTAATCTCCTGATCTCAGGCCATCTGGATCGGTAGCATACGACAATTAAGTATATGCTTCCATTCAGTTCAAACAAGTCCATCCCGACTCTTTCCCATGCACGTCTAGGGTATGATGATACCAGGAGAGGTTCTTTGGATGTGGGTCTGATTTTTGCACAGGTGACACAGTTTTTGACCATTTCTTCTATACTTGAGGAGATTCCTGGCCACCAAACAGCTTCCTTTGCTCGTGCACGGCATTTGGTGATCCCTAAGTGACCTTGATGAATGATGTCAAGAATATCGAGTCTCATTGTCTTAGGAATGACAATACGGTCATCATACATGAGCAACTTCTCATTTAGTAGTGTCAGATGAGCTCTGTTTTCGAAATAAGGTTGCAGAATAGTCGAGTGATGTAAGTATGCAGGCCATCCTTCTCTTAGGTAGTCTTTTACCCTTGAACATTCTTCATCTGCGTCTTGTGTTTCACAAATTTCCTGCAGCTTTTGAGTAGATGCCGGGAGGAGATTGAAGACTTCAGTGACAAGTTCTTCGACCTTTAGTATTGTATCAACTTCTTCTTCATCTGGTTCTGCAGTTGGTGCTCTTGACAAAGCGTCTGCCGTGATTTGATTTTTGCCACTGACATAGGTAATATCTGGGGCAAACCTCATTAGTCGAAGTCGAAATCGTAAGATTCGAGGTGGCATCTTTGACAGGTCTTTAGAGCTGAGAAGTGGAACTAAGGGCTTATGGTCTGTTTCTACCATAAACTGCATTCCAGTAATGTACGGTGCAAATTTCTCACAAGCCCATGTGACAGCTAAGGCTTCTTTCTCTATTACTGCATAATTTTGCTCCGTCTCAGTTAATGACCTTGAGGCAAAGCATACAGGTCGTCGACTGCCATCTTCTTGGACTTGTAGCATTACTGCTCCGACACCGGAATTACAAGCATCTGCCGCAATGATTGTTGGCTTTGTGGGATCGTAGTGTGCCAGTGTTGTTGTCTCTAGTAGACTGCTTTTTATCTTTTCGAATGATGCAGATTGATGTGGACCCCAGATCCAGGTCTGGTCCTTTTTTAACAGTTGTCGAAGTGGTTGGTTGATTTCGGCCAGGTTGGGGATGAATTTGCCCAGTTGGTTGACCATACCATTGAATCGCTGGAGCTGTGTAACATTTTCCGGTTGTGGTAAGTTTCTGATAGCGTTGGTTTTCTCTGGATCTGCCTGAATGCCTGTTTTATCTACTACATGTCCTAGGAATTTGATTGATGACTTTGAAAATTCACATTTTTCGTTTAGTGTGACACCAGCTTCAGAGAGTTTTTTTAATACTTTGTGAACGGTTTCGTCATGGATTTCTTTACTTTCACCATGGATTAAAACATCATCCATGTGGCAGATGACTCCGGGAATACCATCTAAGATGTTGGACATAACTCGCTGGAAAATTTCCGGCGCACTTGAAATCCCAAATGGAAGTCGTTTGAAGCAGAATCTCCCAAATGGAGTGATAAATGTGGTGAGTAGCTGCGAATCAGGATGTAATGGAAGTTGCCAAAATCCGCTAGCTGCATCAAGTTTACTGAAGATTTTACTTTTTGCCAACTGTGCAAGATTGTGATCTACCGACTTCATTGGGAAGATCTCCCGCTCAACAGCTTTGTTAAGGTTAGTCAGATCAACACAAATCCTTACTCTGTTGTTCTTCTTGGGGACTGGAACGATACCTGAACACCAGTCAGTAGGTGCTGTAACTTCCTTAATCACATCTTGCTCCAACATTGATTCAATCTCTTTCTTCACAAGAGGAATCAGTGGATAGGCAATGTTTCGCGGTGTATACAGACAATGTGGCTGGCTATCTTTTTTTAGAGTAATTTTGTATGGCTCACACTTTATCTTCCCTAAGCCTTGGAACAGTTTGGGGTAATGTTTTTTTAATTCTGAGTACGGTTGTATTTCATGAATGACTGGATTGATAGCTAATTTTATGAGTCCGAGTTCAACACATGCTGATTTGCTGAGTAATGATTTTTTCTGATTCTTTATGACATACACATCTTTTTGAATCTGATTACCTTTGTATTTCAGCGTAGCTTTGAATACCCCAAGCACAAGAAGGTTGACTCCACCTGCTCCCTGCAGCTTGTGTTTGGTCTTACTGATGACTTGGTTTTTTAGCCAGGGGGTGCTGTCAGATATCACGCATGTTTCTGCTCCAGTGTCTAGCTTCCAAAGAGTTGGATTACCATTTGTAACTATTTCTGCTTCCCACCATTCATCATTGCTATGTATTTCACCTAAGTGTAGTACAACTTCTTCTTCCAGGTCTTCTTTTGAGTGGTCAGAATCAACTTCTTCTACTTTCTTCCAATTTCCACCATGGCACGCAATTGCATAGTGGCCTATTTTTGAACATTTCGAGCAATGGGAGTTGCGAGCGGGACAGTCAGATCTTCTATGACGGGCTCCTGCACAAAACCAGCATTTTTCATTTGAATTGTATTTATTTCCTTTTTGTGTGATTTGCCTTCCTGGCTTTGATTTTGAATGGAAATTTTGGCGACTTTTGCCTACATATTCTATCTGTGATTGTGACTCACCTCGAATAGTTTTCAGGTCAGATTCTCTGGCTTCCCATTTTCGGGATATAGCTACTGCTTCCTCAAGCTTTAGATCGTCTTTCTGAACTAAAAGATCAGACAGTTTTTCCTCTTTAGCACCAGCTATGATACGGTCCCTTATTAGCTCATCTTTCAGCTCTCCATACTCACAAGTCTCTGCCAAAGTGTACAGACAAGGTCACCCAGGCATAGAAGCTACAAAGAGGGAGAGCCAAAGAGAGCCTCTATTGGCCTGAGATGTGTGATGACATTGAAAATGAGATACAGAAATGTGATCCATGCAATGCCCTAGCACCACACCAGCAAAAAGAGCCAATGAAAATGCATGAAGTGCCAAGCCTCCCATGGACCATCACTGCCACAGACGTATCGAGTGGAATGGTGAAAACTACTCAGTGCTAGTGGACTCATATTCTGGATGGTTTGAGATTGATAAACTCAATAACCTCACCTCCACCACAATTATTTAGAAGTTAAAGAAACACTTCGCTGCACATGGCATTCCAACTGAAGTAATGACGGACAATGCTAGATACTACACCAGTGAGCAATTTGAAATGTTTGCCAGTAACTGGGGTTTCGATCATATCACATCCAGTCCTAAATACCCTCAGTCCAATGGATTAGCTGAGAGAGCTGTTCAAAGTGCTAAAGCAATGATGGAAAAGTGCCGGCGAGATAGAACAGATCCCTATCTAGCACTACTAAATCTACGAAATATTCCTCGTGGCAACCTGGGCTCACCTGCTCAGAGACTGATGTCTCGGCGTTTAAGAAATGCAATACCAATGGCAAAGCAACTTCTCACACCAATAACACAGAAAAATGTGCGCACCAAACTGAAGAACATAAGACTACAAAAGAAGAAACATTATGACAAGAGTGCAAAACCCCTAAAACAACTAAACAACCAACAAAAAGTGAGAATGCAGACAGATAGAGGATACGACCAAGAAGCTGAGATTGTCAAACAAAGTAACAAACCCCGTTCATATGTAGTCCAATCAAATGGAAAGCAGTATGAAAGAAATAGGCGCCACCTATTGCCAGTCACAGAGGAAAGTCCAAGTCCTGAACCTTCGACAATTGATCGTTCAAATGAGTCTCCAGCCACACCGACAACACCAAGAAAGCTGGCAGAACGACCAGACTCGTGCTCACCATCAGCAGTAGGGACTCCAGCAGTTACTCCAAACAAAAGTGCAGAGACAAGACGCAGTGGCCCGAAGCATAATAAGATCAAAATATCTGGAGGATTTTGTGCCATAATATATGATAAAACAAACTGAACAAAGAGAGAAAGGACAGTGTTAATTTGGTGTTAATTTGCATTTTATTGTTCTATGTTTGATAGCAAAATTGTTATTAATGCTTAATGTCTAATTGCTCTCATTGTTTCATAGTAAAATAGCATTCAGTGTATTTCTCATTCATGAAGTTACAGATTTAATTCTTGACACTTGTTTCATATGGTATAAAGTAAATTCATATGGATGTGAAAGTTCAACTTATTTAATCTAGAATGCTAATGTATATTCAATGTGATTAGATTCAAATTTGCAAATTCAATGTTGAATTTTAAACAAAAAAGTCTTTGTAGAAATTGTAAATTGAATAGTGATATTTGAAATAATGCAGTATACAGTAAATCAAAAGTAACTGTATGTATACATATGTAAATCTTGAAAGGAGGGATGTAGAACGTTACTATTTCGAATATTTCATGTTCTTTTGATTGTACGCAGTTGCGCGGATACGGAAGTAGTAGTCTACGTGGCAGTAGGAAACGCCATAGTATCGTCATCATTGTGCTAGTAATAATTATCAATAAATATCATACAAAGACATTACCATCCATTATTTATACACGTCACAGACAAACTACAGTTTTCAGGTCAGATTCTCTGGCTTCCCATTTTCGGGATATAGCTACTGCTTCCTCAAGCTTTAGATCGTCTTTCTGAACTAAAAGATCAGACAGTTTTTCCTCTTTAACACCAGCTATGATACGGTCCCTTATTAGCTCATCTTTCAGCTCTCCATACTCACAAGTCTCTGCCAAAGTGTACAGACTATTGATGAAGTCTTCTACCGTTTCTTCTACAACACGCCCATCTTCTTTCTTCCCTTGACACCTTTTGTTGAATTTTTGGCGTTCGGCTAACATATTGCGTCGTACTTTGAAGAAGTCCTCAATTTTCTTGATGAGTGCACTGTATTCAATGGTTTCTTCATCTACCCTCAATGTGATAAGAATATCATCTGCACACGTACCCATAGCTGTAGTAAGATTGTTTACTTGTACCTCATTGTTTTTACGAAACAGGCCAGTTGATATAGCATATCGTTTGAATCCTCTGTACCATGATCGCCATATTGATTTGCGAGTGATAACCCAGAGTCCTTCATTGCTTTGTCTAGAGTAAGGGCATACGTTTGTGCATGGTATTGGCGATTTATGCCTGCTGCGTTGACTTCTGCTTCGTTGGGCATGATTATTTGCTCTCTGTTTCCTTTGTGTTTCCTTTTCTTTTTTGTTTTACTCATTTGATCCCACCGCTGCCACCATGTAGAATATTTATCAATATTTGAAGTAGATTAACGAGACAGCAGCAGACTACAATATGGCGGTTTATTCATCTCACGTGACTTGACGTACAAGCTCAAGAGTACACGTAATATAGACAGGCTCAAGAGAGTACACGTAATATGGGTAATACTACAGTCCCGTCCTCCTTCAGCAGTTTCTCTGACAACTGAGTCGCTATTAGGTAATCGTCCCACGCGGACTAGAATTCCCGCCAGTTTTCCGCGACGTCACCGGAGAGGGACATAGGGTTGGGGGGAGGGATCTGGTAAGTTGCCATTCTTAGCTTAATTATAACCACTATATAGTCTAACCACAATTCACTCAAATAAAAATAGATAATCAAGTCACTTGTGTAAACTTAACTATTCAATATATTTATCTCATGAGCATACTAATATGGAATAATTAGTTCAAATATAATAATAGTTAGACTAATATTTCAATATAATGTATAATAACTAATTCAAGGCACAGTCAACTGCATGAGTCTAAGAGTCACAAATTTACAGCACCAGTTTAAAATGCTGACACTTGTTTACAACACACACACACACACAGCCAGTCACAAGTTTACATGGGCATTGAATCACTAACATCAGTTTGCACCTTGCAACACACAGACGGCCACAGTCATTGGTTTAATTTATTAAACACCTGCAGACAGCTGTCAGTATTTTTGAAATCACTTAATGTATTTTCCTGAAGTCTAAGGGATCACAGCTTTGATCTTGTTTTCCAAGTTACCGGTATGGGCGATAATCGGGTTACTTGTAGATCTAATGTTATGGATTGATCTAGATCAGTGACGTGGCAGGGGAGGGTGCATCTACGGTCGGATTTCTCGAGAACTTGGTAGGCAGGCAACCTGTTGATCTCCCCGAGTGTTCCCAACGATGTACTTTACTTGTTGAACAAGTTTGGAGAAGTTCTGTCATCTACAGAAGCGTAAATAGAGTTCTAAACGCTGCCACCATATTGTGTATTGACAAGCACAGCAGACATCTTGGTTGGGACTGTTTATTGTCAGGCGCATGCGCGGCATAGTAACATACATATACAACACGCAACACGTCCGTATCTGCGTTCCCAGCAGGTGCGAACAGGTGCCCGGTAGAGGATGGTCAACAAACGCTGTCGTGTACAAATGAATAGGAAATTGGCCGATTTTGATGTGATATATTTGCATTTTATGATTAGAAATATAAATAGCTATGAATGAGAAGTCAATCATTATGCTATGATCTACAACATATAGACTATTTCTTGGCGGTGACATCCCCGGAAAAAAAAACTTTACAGGAACATTTACAAACCATGTTGTTCATGGATATTCCCGCCGAACGGCAACTGTCATCTATTTGGCGATTCAAGTGATTGATGCTCAAAAAACTATATAGGTAAAAACAAACAAAAAAACATAGATTTATGTATATGAATGGGATTGCATATTAGGCTACTGCAGATTATTTTCCATCAAAATTATATATTAATACGACAACCGCGTGATGGTACATGTTTTTGTTATTGTCAACTGCTACTGCTAGTGAAATGCTCTCTGATAAAACGACTAGTGTCAACATTTCAAACATCTTCCAACTTTCAACTTATATTTGACAAACTTATTATTGTTTGATTTTATATTTCTTGGTGTCAAATCAATCGCATATTGGTTCTTTATCATTCTCAAATACTTCTAATTAATATAATTTCGATGCAACGTTATAGTCCGCGGGCTGGCCCGTCCCCCCCCCCCCCGTAGGAGTTTTAACAAACATATTTTTTTTTGTACCTTAGATACTACTCTTACAGAAAAATGATGTTTGCCCAAAATATTTGATGGCGAAATGTATTTTTCGGGGTCAAACAGGGGTCATCGGGTCAAAATTTCATAAAATTGCATTTATCTAGATTAATAACAAATTTAGAGTAAAAACTTGTATTGACCTTAGATAGGAACATGTGTATATGGAATCCAAATAAAACATCAGATTTTACCTTCGACCTCTCCTTCAAGGTCAAACAGGGGTCATTGTGGTCAAAATTTCATAAAATTACATTTATCTCGATTAATAACAATTTTAGAGTACCAACTTGTATTGACTTTAGATAGGAACATGTGTATGTGGAATCCAAATTAAACATCACATTTGACCTTTGACCTCTCTCTCAAGGTTACATTAGTATGTCAATTTCAGGAACTTTGTTCATTTTTGAGTTTGTGAAAGAAATGAGCAGCTTTAAACATTTTATTTGTTTATTGACCAAATGTAACCTTGTGTAACCAAAATTGACATGGAATCATGCAGTTATGGAGTGTTCATAAAGTAGGCTACACAGGAGGGGGAGGGGGGGGGGGATGGGGGCGGTGGGAACTATAGGGTCAGTAATTTTTCAAACTCGATGAGTGTTTCGATTTTGTCTTCCCAACCTTGCATGGTTAAAACTTTTCTGGTCTCACTGTCATAAAAAGCTTTAGGGTCCTCGATCTCCCCTGCCCTGGCATATGCGAAACATTTTTGGTCTTCCCCTCAATTTTACCGACCCTTCCTCGCCAGTAGGCCTCTACTTTGTGAACACTCCCTTACATAATTTTGGTGATTCTTCCATTTATCACATAAAATTGATTTTCTAATAGCTACATATTTTTTTGCTTCTGTTAAGTTTCTACTTTCAGACGCTCTTCAATGTGTGGAGACTCTATCTTCACTTTGTACCATAGATCTACCTCTTGTGACTGAAAATGCAGTTTTATTAACATGTATGACGATTGTAACTGATGTCAATTAATGGTGAAGCTGTATAATTGGTGATCAAATCAGGCTACATTAGATTTATCCATGATTAGATTGGTAAACACGTACAATCAAAATATGCATAGAATATATCACATATAATCACAGACAATCTGGACTGTCATGTGATGTAGATTTACGTTCCTCATGACCAGATGAACAAGAAAGCTTACATAGATATATTGGAATTAATTGATTTGGGTTTTAGAATTGACTAAAAGAATACATTTGTGGGATGGAGAGCAAAAGGGCAATAATTGGTCATGGGACTGTAAGAAAGTGTTTTTTTTTTTTTTTTTTTTTTTTTTTTTTTTTTTTTTTTTTTTTTTTTTTTGGGGGGATTGGAGAAGATCATCTGTGGTTAACAGACGGTATTCTGTGAACAATAAGGTACTGATAGAGAGAAGTAAAGCAACTCTTATGAAGAATATTGAAGAAATCTGGAAATGGAGAGTTTCAAATTCACAAAAAGCCGACAATTCACAACCTAAACTGAGAACTTTCAGACTATTTGAAATGGAAGTGGCTAGGGAGCTGACGTCGGCTCCCTAGCCAATCCACTGTGGGTAGGTTAGGTAGCCGACATTTTTTGTTTTTTGTTTTTTATATTAAAGAATCTTTTGAATTACGTAACTCATTATTGATTCAGAATAATTAACTATATACTGACTTGCTTTTGGTTTCCTTGTTTGTATACGTGGTATTTAAGCCAACTAGGCTGGCTGCTATAACGTTTAATTGTACTGTTGTTTAATACCAGGTGTCAATTAGTAAATAGATAAATAATATTAGATAATGATAATTGATATTAGAGGATTCTCCCACTCTATATGGCTATATCACATAGCCTCTGCGGGACTCGAACCCTGGACCACCACCACTGTGGCACATATTATCTAGTTCACTAGCTAGCATTTAACACAGGTGCATTAGACAACTCGGCCAACGTGACACAACCAAAAGCTGTGTCATTCAAACTGAGGATGTTCATGATCCTGTAACAGCGAACCTTGACTTTTTGTGTCGAAAATGTGCATGCGTAAGATAAAATCTGGGGGGCCCTAGCACCTAGCACTAGCACCCCCTCCCATTTCCCATCAAAATACTTCTTTTCATAGGTTTTCTACACATACGCCATCGACCGCGCCTATGAAACCCATGAACTACCTTAAGTGCGCCGCCCCCTTTTTGCATAAACCTGGATCTGCCATTGCGTATAGGACCGATCCCTGTTTGATCACTGTTTAACACACCATGTAAAAAAGTGATGGACACAAGTGTGTTCGACGACTACATAAACCACACTGATCTATTGGGCCATTATCGATTTAAAGAGAACATATAGCTATGTGAGTAGCCAATACTTGGATTTGGGTGCCAAAACTTCCACAAAGTAGGAGCAACCATATACTTTAGAACACAATCAGAAGACATATACATCAGATTTCTATGTGCATGGACATCAATTCCATTGAAATGTGTTCTTTGAGAAGCCCGTGCAACAGCAACTATGATACTGAATTACTGATCCACCCGACTGATATCATAAATCACAGAAAGTCTCATTTCCGGTTCCTAGAACGAATTCCTATTGTCATGATGAAAGGTTTGCAATATTACCCATCATACCCCCATCGAACGAACAGTAGGTCTCACTGAGATTATTACACGGGAGCTGCATTAGCAATAAGCTATGGTGATCGAGTGCGTCCAAACACTCGGTCAACATTGATAAGAATTCGACTTATTCGTAAATCCGTGCAATTGGCGAGTGATCTCTCCAAGTGCCATGGCAGCCGACTGAAATGCACAATATTCTTGATTGGAAACCACTTGTATGAGTAGAGGCAAGGGATACTAAAGCCCAAAAGAATGGGCCAATAAATTTGCATAGCTACCAAAGACACGTGTACGGTGCAGTCTAAAAGTTGCAAGCCATGATACGCTGTTGATTCTTGCATTCAGTGGTATATATGATCATGATGTGTAGTCACTTTATACATATATCATGTCTCATTTTCTATATTAATGGGTCATCAATGAAATGAACAAAGAAGTCCTAGATTCCTTAATTAGCTGCTTCATTTATTTAAGGCAGGTCATTAGTAATTAACCTACATTTAGGAAATGAACTTGTTAATACACCGAGTTGGTCTTTTGGATAAATTGACATCATTAAGTCAATGTCACTGATAAAGAATCCAATCACACGTGGAGCAACGATGAGTGTGGAACTCTGAGATTGGGAAGAATAACAATGCAGTCAGGGCATACAACAGACTGTGCAATGGTTAAAATGTAAAGATCTTTGCAAATATTAACAGAAAACTATGGAGCCTTACAGGTCGGTTTTAAGGAGAAAGAAACATGTGTTGTCTACGCTTTTAAACGTAGATGATGCCATTTTGGATTCATGTGTAAAATGTAATCTGCTCAGCCCAACTGAAGCCAGCGCAATTAAGGTAAGAATAATTCTTGATTAAAAGCTTTACCATCACCAAGCGTTAGAAGTGGTTGGGTAAGAACATCTAATGACAACTGTTCTGTCTGGTGAACACACCATAAACTCATCACTAAACCTGATTTATCACTCGAAGATTAAAATACAGAGAAACAGCCTATGTTTAATACGTTAGGACCTATTGTTTCAGAATGAGACTACAAACACAGAAAAGGTTTCAAAACTTGTTGAGCAAGCTGCAGTTTCAGACCACGCAACATTTACACAGTTTTGTGATGTCGTGGGCACCAAGAACCAATGGCTGCAAGAAGACTTACTAGCAGAAATAAAAAGCAGAACTTGGGTCTCTACAAATTGAAGGGTAATATTGCAATAAATTCACGCAGCACATTCATTCTAGAGGTTTAATTTAGCGAAGAGTCATTTTGACTTTCTTGGGGGGGGGGGGCGGTTGGTTTTCGGGAGGAATTAGTTTTTAAAGTCTGACCCCCCCCCCCCCATATCATGTTGAAAAGAAAAGTCTGACACCCCCCCCCCCTACGTAAATGATATTGAAACTATGACCTCCAGTATACCGGCTATTGTACACATTTATACATAGCTACATAAACAAGCAACAACAGTACATTTAGTATATTCTAATTTAATATTTACCTTTTCTTTACCTTCTTTACCTTCTTCTGGCATGGGAAACCCGCAGGCGAGCCTAGAGAACATGGAGTGGGTTTCGCTGTCAGGAATAGCTTGATGAGTAGCATTGTTCAACCTTCCGAGGGCACTGAAAGAATCCTGGCACTCAAACTCAACACCCCAGCCGGACTTGCCAACCTGATAAGTGCCTATGCCCCTACACTGACCTCACAGGATGATGCCAAGGACAAGTTCTATGACGAACTTGACACAACTCTTAGCCACTGCCCACCCAAAGAGTTTCTGTACATACTCGGAGACTTCAATGCAAGAGTTGGAGCAGACCACCAGTCATGGCCCACTTGTCTTGGAATGTTTGGCATTGGAAAAATGAACAGCAATGGACAGCGCTTGCTGGAGCTCTGTTGTCACCACAATCTGTGCATAACCAACACCTTCTTCCACACCAAGCCACAACACAAGGTCTCCTGGAGGCACCCCAGGTCAAAGCACTGGCACCAACTTGATCTCATAATCACCAGACGCTCATGCTTACCTGAAATCAAGTTAACTCGCACCTACCACAGTGCCGACTGCGATACTGACCACTCGCTAGTGTGCAGCAAGGTTAAACTCCAGGCAAAGAGGCTATGCCACTCTAGAGCAGAAGGTAGAGCACGCATTGATGTAAGTGGCACAAGCAATGAAGAAAAGGTTGCAGAGTTTGAAGTCATCCTGAAGAAAAAGCCTCCAGGGTCCCCCTACAGCCACTGCCAAAGAAAGGTGGGAGCACTTCAGAGATGTTGTCTATGATGCCGCATTAAACACCTTTGGTAAAAAGATCAGCAAGTCCGCAGACTGGTTTGAGGCATATTCAGAAGATATGAAACCCCTAATCGAGGACAAGAGGAGAGCCCTGTCATCATATAAAGCTAGCCCCAGTAAAAGGAACCTGCAGACCCTACAGGCTGCCAGAAGCTTAGTCCAGCAGACAGCTAGACGCTGTGCTAACAACTACTGGCTACAGCTCTGCTCGAAAATACAAACAGCAGCAGACACTGGCAACATCAGAGGGATGTATGATGGTATCAAACTGGCGCTAGGACCCATCCATAAAAAGACTGCCCCTCTTAAGTCTTCCACAGGTACTATCATCCAAGACCGCTCAAAGCAGATGGACCGCTGGGTAGAACACTACTCTGAACTCTACACCAGAGAGAACATGGTTTCAGAAAATGCCCTGAATGCAGAATGCCTACCCACTTTAGAAGACTTGGACAGAGAGCCAACTGTCACAGAACTCCACAAAGCCCTAGATCGCCTTGCATCTGGCAAAGCACCTGGAAGGGATGGTATCCCAGCTGAGATCCTGAAATGCTGCAAGGAGAACATCATCCCAGAACTGCATGAGATTTTGTGCCTGTGTTGGAGAGAAGGAGCAGTGCCACAAGATATGCGTGATGCTAACATCACCACACTGTATAAAAACAAAGGTGATAGAAGTGATTGCAATAATTTCCGCGGCATCTCCCTTCTAAGCATTGTTGGAAAACTCTTTGCCCGATTCGCCTTGAAGAGGTTACAAACGCTGGCAGAGCGAGTCTACCCTGAATCTCAGTGTGGGTTCGGTCACAAAGGTCCACCATCGACATGGTCTTCTCTGTGCTTCAGTTACAAGAAAAGTGCAGAGAGCAGAGGAAACCACTGTTCATTGCTTTCATCGACCTCACGAAAGCTTTTGATTTGGTCAGCAGAGATGGACTCTTCAAGATCCTTGCCAAGATAGGGTGCCCACCAAAGCTACTAAGCATCATAAAGTCCTTCCATGATGAGATGAAGGGCACTGTTGTCTTTGATGGCTCCACCTCCAAACCATTTAACATCTCAAGTGGTGTGAAGCAAGGCTGTGTCCTGGCACCGACACTCTTTGGCATATTCTTCGCCGTCATGCTGAAGTATGCTTTCGGAGACTCCACAGAAGGCATCTACCTGCGGACAAGAGCAGATGGCAAACTCTTTAACCTCGCTAGGCTGAAAGCAAAGTCCAAAACACAAGTTAAATGCCTCCGAGAATTCCTCTTTGCTGATGATGCTGCAGTCACGGCACACTCAGAGGAGGACCTGCAACAGCTCATGAATCGCTTCAGCCATGCTTGCCAGGAATTTGGGCTGACTATCAGCCTGAAAAAGACCCAAGTCATGGCACAAGGTATTGATGGCCAACCCCACATCTCCCTCTCAAACCATGCACTCGATGTCGTACATGACTTTGTGTATCTGGGAACTACCATCTCAGACTCCCTGTCCCTCGAATCAGAACTGAACAAGAGGATTGGCAAAGCTGCCACCACCATGGCAAGGCTTAAAAAGAGAGTATGGACCAACAGCAAAATCACAACTAATACCAAGATCCAGGTATACAGTGCTTGCGTTGTAAGCACTCTCTTGTATGCCAGCGAAGCCTGGGCAACACGAGCCAGACAGGAGCACAAACTCAACGCCTTTCACATGCGATGCCTGAGACATATCCTAGGTATCAAGTGGCAAGACAAAGTCCCCAACACCACAGTTCTGGAGAGATCTGGCATGCCAAGCATGTACTGCTTGCTCAAGCAGAGACGTATGCGCTGGCTTGGACATGTCTCACGTATGCAAGATGGTCGGATTCCAAAGGACCTCCTGTATGGAGAACTTGCTGATGGAGACAGACCCAGGGGGAGGCCACAACTGAGATATAAAGATGTATGTAAACGGGACATGAAAGCGTTGAGTATTAACATAGATACATGGGAAACCCTTTCATCGGAACGCTCAGTGTGGAAACACACAGTACACACTGGACTATCAGACTATGAGACTAGCCTTCAGGGGAAACTCGAAGAAAAAAGAGGCGAACCAGAAATGAGGCACGAATGAGAGACAAGTCCCCCTCCACCTTCATGTGCACACACTGCCAGAAAGACTGTCACTCCCGAATAGGGCTGCACAGCCACACCCGACGTTGCATCAGACCAACAGTATGCAGACCATAGTCTTCCGAGACTGAAGCAGCATCTCATAACACACCAATCAGGTGGTTACTGCAGTCGGATTGACAATGTTCTGTTGAGGAAGAAAGATTTGAAAGTATCTAAGAACATTAAGGTGTGAAGAATTCGTACCTGAGCACTGGCTCTTAGTCTGTGGTCTGTTATTGAAACTGTTACCACCCAACGTCAAAAGTGCACCCCAAAGCTGCATATTTGAAAGCTCAAAGACCAGACATGCAAAACAGAGTTTTCAAGTGAAATTAATGAGCTCCTCCAGACATTCAGTCTGACAGATACTGTGGAAGAGTCATGGCTGAACCTAAAAAAGGGGTTACTTGAATAACAGAGAAAGTACAATGTATGTGGTTGGTCAAAGAAAGTGCCCCCTAGGAAGCACACTTGGTGGTGGAATAATGAAGTGGGTTCAGCAATACAGGAAAACAGGAGGTGTTGGAAGCATGGAAGACGACTGGGATAGATAAAAATGTGTTTATAGCCGCCACGTGAACTGCAGAATACCATGGAGAGCAAGCATAACATCTATCGCATTGCAAAGCAAATTCGAAGACAAAATCAAGATGTGACTGGTGACAAGCGTGTGTGAAACGATCTTGGGGAGATAGCAATGGATGATGAGGCGAAGAAGCTTGTGCAGAAACAGCACTATGAGAGACTTCTCAATGCGGAGTTTCCCTGGGACCGAAATATTGTCAAAGGTAAGCCCTGTTGAGTGTCTCTGGGAAGATGGGCATTGAAACAGTGAGACTCTCGAAGTGTGGGAAAGCTGCGGGGCCTTCTGCTATAGTGGCAGAAATGCTGAAGACTGCAGGTCCAAGATGTTTTACAGTCCTCACACAACTACTTGATTAATATCATAGTAGTAGAAGGCCATATGCCATCTGACTGTGAAGAAAGTTTCATAATAAACCTGTACACAGGTAAAGGTGATGCTCTGGATAGAGGTTTTTTTGCATGGCCCAAAACGTTTAGACCAGGTCATGAAGAGACTAGAGAGAATTGCTGCAAAATTCATCCAAGGGATGCATAAATGACATGCAGTTTGGCGTAGACACTCTACTTCTCGTTTATTGACCTTGAAAAAGCCTTTGATTGAGTTCCAAGAGAGGACTTTAAATGTCTTGCTTTAAACGCATGTTGATGATTATATTGATTCTATTTTTAAATGTAGATGTTCATTATACACACACACACACACACACACACACACACACACACACACACACACACACACACACACACACACACACACACACACACACACACACGCACACGCACACGCACACGCACACGCACACGCACACGCACACACACACACACACACACACACACACACACACACACACACACACACACACACGGGTGTAAACTCTGGAATCATGCACTCATGATACTATGCATACTAACTTATTTTATTTTGTAGGTATATTCAAACAGAGGCAGCCATGATGGTTCATCGAAGGTTCGGTAGGAGTAGACGAATATCTGAGATGGACAAAAGACACATGGCATCTCTTATTGCAACAAAAGTTCAATCTACAAAGGAGGCATGCAGACGACAATTAACCCAAGCACAGCAGAATCTAGAGCAGCTAGAGCAAGCTTATAAAAATATGCAAACTCAGGTGGGCAACCTCAGTACAAAATTACGCCAGTTCATTCGACACCACGATGTTGTTCTGTATGACCCTATGCTTGACTTGAGATCTACAACGCAAGCTTTATTAAATTTGTCGATGGAAGACGATAAAGAAGCACTCCATGAGTTGGAGGAACAATTGGACTTTTTGTTAGCTAGATTCAATCGTTTGCTGGCCGAACGAACGTCGATGGTGAAAGATCGACAGAAGCTAGGGAATGTTCTTAACTTGAAATTGAATGGTCCTCTGAATGAATCACTCGTTGACAAATTGAAGAAGATTCGTGAGGAAAATGAAAACATGGTGAAGTATCTCCGACAAAAAGTGATTAATCTAGAAGATAAAGTTAATAAGAGCGAGGCTACTGTCGGTGATAAGGAGAAATTGATAGCTAAGCTGAGGTCTGATATGGAGGGTCTAGAAAATGAGTTGCTAACATTCAAGAAAAACATAGACACCATGTACATTCAGTCTTCCTCGATGACGAGCATTAATGAAGAGAGTAGACGAAAATCAAGCCATTCCAGCCGCACTTCTTCCACCACTTCTCTAGAAAAGCGTATAAGTGGCTTGTCTATGTCTAGCAGTTCATGCGATTCCTTACTTTCTGCTACCATAAAATTGAAACCTGGAAGGGATGACATAGAGAAGTTGAATCTTCCACCTATTAATCCAGGTACTCCCATGTCATCTCCTGGTCAAACAAGGAAAAGGTTTCACCGATGCTCCTCTGATAGGAATTAAAAAGATACAACAGATTTTTTAAAAATGTTAAATAATTAAACTTGGCGAATTGATTGAAGGTGACTATTAACAAATAGAATAAAGAATAACCGCAGCGTTTTTGGTTAATCCATGTATTTGTGAATCATTATTACATAAAAGAGGCTTATATTTCCTAGTATCACTTACATTACTAGGTTTATGTGCTTTTTTACAACTGACTGCAAACTTATTTATTACACAACTCTTTTTGTTTTTTCTAGGAAGTATTACAACTATAGAATAAAATACAAGTAAAAAGCTTATGAAGTAAACGTATTGCTCTCACTGCGATCACCGTGGCTGCCAAGTTAATCATATTTTCAACAGTAGAAAGTATGGCACCTATTCCTAATTAAAGTTACCCTGGGGCTGTTAATACGAAATTTCATATAACTATTAATCATAGTTTTATATATGATTATACACGTGTGAGAGAAAAAGTTATTGCATTTTAATGGTTTAAATGCAATTTTGCATGACATTGTTCAGAAATTCCATTGCATGTAAAATTTAAGTTAACGAATGTACATGATTAAGGCATGGTCATTATATTTTCCTAAAATTGCTTTGATTTAATTACGTTAGTCATTGGTCTTGAAGGAAATGCAATTGGTTATAACAAAATTCTTCAGGTTTAGTTGCAAATGCTGGAATAACTATTGAAAGAGGAATAATGACAGAAGAATAATGTATTTTATATCTCCCGTGGTCTTTTTATTGTGGATATGTTCTACAATGGCAAAAATGGTAAGGACTTTTTACAAATAAACAAATGACCAGAAGATTTCAGTATTTCAATAAAGAGAGTTATCACAGATTGTTGTATATTCATTTATAGTAATAGATAATATTGGTAAAACAGCTAAAAAGTGAAAATTTGCCATGGCTCAAGACCACAGCTAGCTATAGCTATGATTGTGATATATCTAAAAGGGCAGTGTGACGTTGGCGGTTGTACATAAAATCTCTGCACTCCACAGATGGAAGGGAGTTCAAGGATTTAAAAGGGAGTGTTCATAAAGTACTGAGGGGGAGGGTTAGTAAAATTGAGGGAGGACATGAAAAGTTACACCTATGCCAAGGGGGAGGACAAGAAAGGTTTTACTTATACCTTGGTGGAGGACAAGAAAAAGTGTTATGGCAGTGAGGAAACAGTTTTTGAAGCAAAGATGCGGCAGCCATCAGTCTGACACACATTTTTAGACCACGTCCACTTTTTTAATTCGTCTTAGTGTGTGTTCATATTTACGCTATAAACTACATGCTATACATTACTACACATGACCAGCAATAATATCGAGACATGTATTTCAATAGGTGTATTCTCATTGAATGATGACTTGTGCTTTTATGGTTATGCACACTGTATGACAATATGAGCAAATTTACGATCTAAAGTCGCTGTAACTTTCTATAAGCTTTAACGGTATTAATTTTATGTCAAAATGTTATGGGGGCTCCGGAAGGGGCTATGTGAAGGGTTTGACATACAACTCGGTCAGTATCTAATTCGAAGTCCCATTTTAGATACTAAGTATACAGTTATAACCATACATGTACAGACTCAGATATAGGTATACGTAATGTGCACATCAGAACCATGGTGATAAGACCATTCACAATTTTCAATATTATATAGGCCAGGAATGCTACATCATTAAGTTGAGTTATAACCGGCAGATATTGCACAACAACTGGATATATGCTAAAACCATGACGTACCGCAATAACGTGATTGGAGTATATGCCACGGAAGGACTTTAGAGGGAAATTGAAGCTTTTGCGACTTTGTAGACTTTATAGAATCTTAAAGAAGTTTAATATTTCAACGTTTCTAAAACGTATTCACAATGACTGTTAATATAGCTAATTTTGATATAGAACCAAAGGAAAATAGTTTATTTGTGATATATCTAAGTGAGATTGCTACCTCTATCTATTCATTGAACTACGTTTGTTCAAAAATGTTTTTTTTTATACTAGGGTGTGTCCAGTGACTCCAAAATCGCACAAAAGTTCCCATTCCGCGCCAAAGTCCTACTGTGGCCTCTAATCATAACCATAACAAAAGAAAAAATCCTTACAGGCATGGTCTCATGACAGGCACTCACGGATATTATTCAATAAACACAACAATATTTGCCAGCAGCCATGTTGCAGGCGAGCTACATTTACACCAACTATAATGATTAAAACAGCTTTTTATTACGTGCAAAGACATAATTTTAGCCAATTGCAATTAATCATTGCTGTGCTTGTGGCTAAACAGAGTGGAGGAGATAACTACATATCGTCATCCTATTGTCATAGCCCCTTTTCCAACATTCTGATTATCCTGCTTTGATAACCCAAATCACATACACAGATGTCCACTTTTTTTTTTTTTTTTTTTTTTTTTACCGAAGTTACACTCCTCGATGTTTATTTTCTCCCATATTGTAATTGCTTTAAGGGTTTGTTGAAGTGCTGGAAGAAAATTTCCGTGGATATGACATATCTCTTGGAGAGCCAATTAACAGAAATCCATCAGCAAAGCCAGGAGAACCTATGCATGGTAAACCTACGAAATAAACAATTTACAGTTTATTCAGAAAATTCACATTGAGCTCAGTTACTAATTTTCAAAATACCTGAATAGAAACATAATAATTACATAGCTAATAAACTTGCATTTTATATAAATATGACTACAGCTGAATTCCATCCTCGTGTAGGTAACGCGTAAATGTTCTGCTTTCTAGAATTTTCAAGTTATTTTCCCTTTTGCAGGCTTTGGAATTAACACTCGCTTGGCAAGGAAACGACAGATTCAGAGAACACACCTCCGTCCATCAGAAACTAAAGTACAGATTCATGATATACATCAACCAGTTAACAGTTATAAAAATCAAGATGACTACTCTCCAAGTGAATCAACGGCAATAACAAAATACAACAAGGAGCTTGCAAAAAGGGTAAATGCTCTTACTCAACCTCGAGATAATCTAAAAATGGGGAGATTTCCCGTGACAAAAGGCAGGAATAATCGCAGACGTGGCAGACCGTTCAACAAAGCACGTAGAATGCGCAATGGTTTTCGCAGAAGATATCAACCAGTGTCTCAATCAACCAGCGCACGATATTCTACGAATGATAACCTGACCCCTGAATACCCAAATTTCAATACAAACACAGATTCTGCATCTGGTGGTACTGTATCTCGGAATTACCAGTCAGGATCTAACTCTTATTCGGTCCAGCTCCAGCCAGCATCTAGCTATAGCTCCACTAGTAAAGCTGCCATGGAGACAATGCTAATGTCGATGCTCAAGGGCTACGGTGCACCTGTCCCGAGCTCGCCAACCAATACGCCAGTGCCTCCTGCCGCTGCCAGCTACCAAATGCAGCCGATGTCTCAACCAGTGATATCACAAGCTCCTAGCTCTTACTCTTCTCCATCTTCTGTTCAATCTCCTACGCAATACTCTGCTCCCACTCTGAGTCAGGTTGTAGGATATCCTAATACACAAACCAATAATTTGGCCACAGCTCAACCGTTGCAATTTGCTTCTGGCTCATCAGTCAGCCATGCACAGACACAGTCACCATCTACACAAACCTATTCTTTGCAGCCACAGTTTCACACAGTGTATCAAATGCCAGCGTCTGTCCAAAATGCATACCAATCTCCACCAGGGAGTATGCAGTCAACTCTCAGCCATCCAGTTCCAGTAACATTGCAAACTAGTGTCTACAAAATTCCACCCACCTCTATAGTACCTAATGCTTTTCAAGGACAGTCTTCTCCTAACACTTATAGTAGTCCTTCTCAAGCGCCTAGCCAAAGTGTTTTAATGCCTTCGTCAATTAGCTCATATAGCAATCGAGCCCCTGACCAGATTCATGCATACAGTGCAAACACAGCACTTCCAAACTCAAAATATCAGCTGCCTCACACATATAGTGCTCTAGCACCACCACCCGCATCTCTTAGTGAACATTCCATGAATCTAGCCTATCAGGTGAGCCTGTTGAATAATCCACCCACTCAAAACATCCAACCTTCTAATTCGTTATTAAACTCTCTGTATCAGCCCCAATTTTGACACTTCATTTTGGCATTATTTTTTTTAATCAAATCTCATTAAAATTAAAATGCAGCCAATCAGAGGCCTATATTTACAGATTTCTCTCAATTCTCTGTGGTGATGATGATGTTCACAATGGGTTGGATCAGGACATTTGGTCTGTATATGTATATCAAATAGCAAGGGACAGCGCTTTTATGCAGTGAAAGACGTATTTCACAAAGATCTGTAACAGTTACACATAATAAAAAGGGAAGACTTATATGCTCCAATGCGGCAAAGGCAACCGGGCGTTGAAATATTTTTAATTATTAGAATGAAAAGGTACTTTCCTTATTATTTTCCTAAAAGCCCATTGGTGCAGTTGCCTTCGCTTTTGAATAGTGTAATCTGACAACACGTACATGTATACTCGTATAGTCACTTCTTGTTGACTCAAAATGACATTTTAAAACATTTTATGTAGTGTTTTGTGTAGTAAAATAAATGAAATACATTAAGGTATTTTACTTGTGCATGCATGTAAATGGAATGCCATATGGTATCAGAATTGTCCTTGGCTATCAGAATTTTTCAAATTACACGTATACCTCACCATTCATTGTTCAGTGGCTTAAATTTAGTTGTTTCACAATGTAGCCATTCATTATGATAAAATGAATATTGAATAACACTCATTGAATATATGACAATACAGAAATATTGCACTTTAAAGACCATTGATTTACCAATGTTTACTTATCTCATTATGTTGCTTGTGTAGATATAGTTTATATTTATTCAATTGTCCTATTTAATTTGGGATTATTGCGAATGATAAATTGATGATTTTCTACTAGATGTCTTTTACTATCATACTTTTTGTGCTAATATAATTTTAGTGCATAGTTGTATAAATAATATGTGGTGTTTATATTATTTTGTCTCTTCTACACTTCATTCTGTATTGTGGAATAAAATAAACAAGTTTTTAGGCACATTCTACCTTAAAGCATTAATACCGATACTCAACATGTATGACGTAGTTTCCAAGTAGAAAAGTGTGGGTAATCTTTCTCATTACTTAGTTTTCTCCCGAACTATACCAACCCTTTTCCGAGAACTATACCAACTCGCAATTCTTAGTTTAGCAGCTGTATGGCATAGAGATTACTATCATTATCAATTGAAAATAGTGTTGTCCCACACCATTGTTTAAATATAGACCTACTGGTATAAAATGCACGCGTGTTTATGGTACACTGGGCAACCATTACAATCTATTACAAGTGAAGAGGTAGTCTATATTCATAAAAGTAGTAATATGAGATTAGCACGAAGGCAGGTATGCATACAAATTATATTGTCCCTAACATTATCTCTGAGAATCATGGTCACATGCATATTAGGGGACAGAAATCAACTGAGATTGAAGTCTACTCACTGTTATGGCAAGCAAGAGTGAGAGTAGAATTGAATTCACAAGCAAACTTGGGGTAAATATACAGTTTTCTAATGTGTTTTTCCCAAGTTTGCTTGTGGTTACAATTATATTCTTCTCTCTCTCTTCTATGGCAAATGGAAGATGTGTCTTCAGCTATGACCAGTCTTTTATTTTGCTAAAACTATCAGATCCGCAGAGATCAGATCCAATGAAATGGGACGATAATCAAATTTATGTTTGAAGCAATTGTCTTTAACTTCAGCATTCCATACTTGTTTCGCTAAAAAAAACGCCCGTGGAAATACATACATATTAACTCTGGCTCGATGTTTCCTATGAACCTCTTATCACACACGCACTCACAGATATGGTACACAGGGCGAAATATTCAATATGGCCCTTACACTTTGATCACGGCTTCTTGATTTTGTGAGCAAAGTAATCGTGTCACCATAGCTACTTTCCGAGAGTTGAGTGAATTCCGCGGTCGTTTGGTAAAGAAGGAGCTGTAATCAAATACAAAGAAATGTAATATACAAACGCTCATAACATGCTTAGTTAGTACCATATAACGTAGTATGTACATGTTCGGTGAGGATTATAGTTTGAACGAATGGAACATTTTCAATAGAGATGGAAATTTCTTCCCTTAACTGCTCTATGAAGGACAACATGGAGGCATGCCGTGCTGACTCGGAAACTATTCTAATTCCAGGAAAGGTAAATAAGTTACATTGAACCGAGACTGGAGTAACTCTTTTCATCAGTATATTTATGTTGTAACTTGAACATTAATCACTAATTTAAGAACTATACTGTCAGTTTTAGTGTGTTTCGGTCACCGGTGAATGATAAGATGATCGAATAGCTTTATTTTTTTATATGAAATTGCTACACATGTTTTTCTTTCAGGTTTTGTACATGTTCTTTCTTTTCCCCATCTTTGTCATCTCAGTATGTGGAAATAGCATAGTGTGCACCATAGTATACCAGAAACCTGCAATGCGTTCTGCTATCAACCTTCTTCTGGCTACTTTGGCACTCAGGTGTGTAAGCTATTAATTATTTTGCCATTGTACATGCACATTACTTTTTCATTTTGAAACAATTGCAATTCAATGTTACCAGATATTTAGTGTGCTTAATAATGTCTTTTAATTAGATTAATGTGCTTTGTATACAGCTGAATATATTCAAGTTTGAAGCGCTGGCACATGTAAAAACATGTAGGCTTTTCAGCTTGTCCATCGGTATCAGGCCATATTATTTTAAAAAATAGTTCTGTTCTGCACTGGCACGGTGATTAAATTACATGAACTTGCAAAACTAAAATCGTGAGTTCTACCCCATTTTAGGGCATATTTCCCCCCAATCTACTATATAAGTACTAGTTTTATTTGACTTAAGCTGGTGTAGTAAATAGTAGTAAATGTTAATTTAAAGTCTACCAAAACTAAGTGAGGTCTGGTAGATCTACTATACAGAGCACCAGCTTAGAAGCCATATAGCACTAAATGTAGTAGAAAAAAATGTATGCACTTGGCATATTATGAAGAGACACGTGCAGTAGTTGCTTATATCTGTAGTCACAGTCCATGCCTGTTTTTTTCCTAGTCACATTCTGCTAACTGTGATTTGTTTGCCGTTCGCCATAACGACCTTGCTTCTGGACAGTTGGGTGTTCGGCGCCGTCGTCTGCCGC
Organism: Streblospio benedicti; assembly: GCA_019095985.1. Classification (NCBI taxonomy): domain Eukaryota; kingdom Metazoa; phylum Annelida; class Polychaeta; order Spionida; family Spionidae; genus Streblospio; species Streblospio benedicti. Next base: position 42,341,605 of record CM032666.1, read on the forward strand.
CTCACGGTCGCGCTACACACACTCTTCGTGAGCCAGGTAGATTTTTCATGTAGCATTTTTATTTGTGCACTCCCCATATAACAATCATCATATATATTTACATACAGTATCCATTACGCATTACGCATATTTATGATTTTTGAGCAAGACAGCTTTTGAACCGTGTATTAAATTATCGTAGGTTGAGGTGGGGAGGTGTAACGACGAAAAAGCTCTACTTTAGCGTGAATCATTTCTAAATACAGAGCTATGTCAATCTATTTTCAGGCATCGTTTGTTCTCTTGACAATCAGCATTGATCGCTATTTGATAATAGTCCACAAAAAAGATCGTCTGACGCCGCTGAAAGCCAAAACGCTCATCGGTATCATGTGGGTTGCGTCCGTGTGCATCTCCTTCCCTCCTACCGTTGGCTGGGGACTGTATGTCCACTATGATGGTTGGATGCAGTGTATATTAAAAGAACATAGGAACGCCTGGGATATGCTGTATGCTTCACTAGCCTACAGCTTCGTCTTCTACATACCCATCTTGGGAATGTCGTACAGTTACTTATGTATACTTCACAAAGTGCGACTAAATATGCGAAGAATTGCCAACTATCCCGCTCCAGTGAGCATGACCGAAGCCAGCAAGCTAGGCCTGTACATCACACCATACAATAAGCCAAACGTCGATATGAGCTTCAAGACTAAAGCATTCAAGACTATATTGATTCTTTTTGTGGTTTTTGTAATCTGCTGGACACCCTACGCGCTTGCGATGATGATATGGAACTGCCAGTGGCTCTTGAAACAGCGCTACACTGCTGGGTCTGGACTTCTCATTATAGGCTACATGAACACGGCAATCAACCCTATCATATACTTTTGGCAGATCAATAAGTTCAAGGAAGCATGCCAAGAGGTGTTTCCAAAATTGGTGAAGTGGGTTCCGGGATTGAAAGTTCGAACCAGACGTCGAGTTAACCCTAGTACCGTGTACGAGGTACCTGAAGTCTCCAGTGTCCAACCTTCTGTAGAATCATAACTAGATCTACATGTATTGATCTTTCAGGAATCTAATTTAAGATTGTCAGTTAACCATTCGGCATTTCATTGCATGCGCATGTCAACGTGTTATGATCTGAACGATCATTAATAAGAATATATAAATGTATCAATACATTGTAAGAATTGACTATGTGTGTATTATGTACTGCTTATGAGAACGAAAACCAATCACGGCAACTTTATTTTACGGCTATTTTACATTTAATATAAATAATATTGTTTATTCTGTCAACATTCATGTCGGTAATATTTTTGTTTTAAACCCATTTTTTATCAATATCCAATATTACAGAATCCAGATGAGATATGCTGAAATTAAGCTTGATATGTTCATATATAAGCACAGTGGTTATGTGTAATAGTCGGGGTCATGGTGACTCAACCATTTGAATACCAAATTTTAACATTGACTTGTATCCACAAAATACTTGTAATTTTAGGATAGACTCCGCCACCCAACCCTGTTTCCTGCAATTCCACCGTATTGTCACCACATGTAGAGACCGAACTGTGCATTTTTATATGACAACTAGACCAGATTGGCCCTGTTTTCACGGATTGATCCTGAGCACACACGAAGACTAATCAATTTTGATATCTATAGCGTATTGTCATTTGTGAACTTATACTATATCAATTATGTACAAGTTATAGCTTTTTGTATAAAATTGTCGTGTTCCTGTCTAGTTTATTGTAGTACTACTATACTTCACCGGATAAACCCATTCAGACATCACTGTAATAGTCCTGCGACGCTTTCCACTGATGCTGAATATTTCCATTTATAAGAAACTCGTAAAACAAGGTTGCATTGTGTTGATAACATGGTGACATGGGAACATATTCAGTAGTCCTGATGCCAAACCCCATTTTTTTTAGCCTAACCCGGCTTTGTTTGATACACTTATTTTCTCTTCAGATATTATGTCTATAGGGTCCAGGCTTACATATCCAGGTGGGTGTCACCTTCTCACCCTTAAGCGTTTTGAGAAATTCAAGATGGCCTCCACGTTTGGTCATAAATATGATATGGTCCCATAACTTGGTATTCTAGCATCACTTAACGACGAATTTGGTGTCTAGTAATATGTTTTTGATGCCAAGGAAAACAGTGAAATAGGTTAAACGATGCTATATTAACAGTACAAACTCCAAATCCAAGATGGCTGCCAATATTTGTGGTAGTATATTTCATTTGAGTCTCGAACTTTTGATTCTAGGATAAAAGAAGACAATTTTGGTATATGAATATTTCTTTGGTCTTAAGAAAACGTATGAAACAAGTTTCAGAATGCTATGTTAAAAGTATATACTCTAAAATCCAAGATGACCGCCAATATTGGCAGTATATTTGGCTGGAGCCAATAATGTTTGATTCTTGTATCACGGAATTACAAATTTGATGTCTCATCATGATGTTTTTGATGGCAAAGAAAACCGTGAATTAGTTACAGGACGCAAAATGTTTATTTGACTATTTATTTACTTAACTATAGTGGTATATAAGTGCAATATTAGTACAGAAAAATGCCGTAGAAATCAGAATTTCAGAATTTCAAAAACTGTGGTACCGTCTGTACATATGCAATTCTTTACCCTTATTTTCTTTTGAAAAAAAGCAAGAATAATTGTCTATTGCATCTAAATTGTCTGTATAGTAAGATACTAATACAATAGTGCAATGTATATGCAAACAAGTAGTACTATTTGAATTGCCTCATTATATCTACATGAACACCAATCAAAATCAGTCACCATCATCTTCATTATCTCTACTCTCGTCAACATCGTCGTTGTTGTCATCATTGACATCATCATCAGCATCCTCATCAGCATCATCATCATTATTGCTGACTGTGTTCCAGCAGGTTCCCTGGCAAACACAAAACACAGTGCAGCCAATACCTGTTTTGCGACAACCACACCTTTCATTGCTGCAAGGTAAGACAGATTTGCAGTTACACTTGATCAGCTTGAGCAGGTCCTCTGGGGCTAGCGCTACGCCTGCAGGGACAGTCACTGGGTTAAGACCACCACCTTTGCTCTTTTCCCACCCATATTCTGTTGGATTTAGATCTGGTGGCTGGGGATTCATAGCATTTTCCCAAACAATAACTTGTAGCTGTGCGCCTGGAAAAAAGATTGGCGTCATAATACCCCATTGTACGACGTAAATGTACAACAAATGACTGGTTAGAAATGAAGATTGATATATTTAGCTATCAAATATCAAGTATACTTCAGTTGAGATGAGCTTTCTATACACATAGGACCTGAAGTTATTTAAGTAATCTTGTATTATCCCTGCCTTGGGCCAGTAGACTGTCCACAAAACAGCACATCCATCAATAAAACTGGCCTCTGAATGCCTCTTTGCTGTTCTTGCTGATATTTCAACACTGAGTGCATTTTTAAAATTGGACTTTGCCTTTGCTTCTCTCATATGACCATGCTCATCAAATATTGAGGTTGGTAAAGGAGCCAATTCATGACACATGAGAGACTTTGTATCAATACCGCGATCACTTGATTGAAGGCCCATAGCTCTTGCATATATGGCTTCTGTATCAAACACCATAGAACCTCCAACATTCAGGTGCTTTTTACTGTGTCCCATCGAGGTGATTTTCCACGATATGGTAACATGAAAGCTGTCCGGCCAACCTGCTTTGAATTCCTTCAACTGCTTGGTCACAATGCCCATAGCATTGTCCACATTTATTTGGGGATCCGTAAGCACACTCCCACTGATGATATTCACCAAATCTGCAGAAAGTTGTTTAGGATCAAGTGGATCAATAGCCAGTTGCAACTTTGAGCGAAGTGTTTCTTTATCTTTCTGATCAGTCTTGATTCGTCCAAGTGTTTCTTCTTTGTGGCTCATCTGGTTTGCTGGTTGCTGATCTCGCATAGCATCAAGGTCACTTAAGACAGTATTACAGGCATGTAAACTGTAGGACCATGTTTTAAGGGTTTCGGGTTTCAGTGTCTGGCCAATAATACCAGATCGACCATGGCCATATCTCATATAGGTGGTTTCTATTTCCATGTCAGACCATATACCATTTGATATCCCTGCAGTGTGATGCATTGTGTATTCACCCTTGACAAAATGTTCCTGAACATATCTTGGTAGTGCTTCCACGTTTCGGATGTAATATGTGCCATATCTAGCAAAGTTGTGAAGACCAGAAGCGAAGAACAGAGGAATCATTTCATTAACTGTTTGAAGATGCAGTGGCCAGTCAGATTCTCTTTCAGCTCTAATGTATCTCATCATTATCATCATAGGCTTTGATAAGACATTCAATTCAAAACTTTGCAGTTCAGCTGGCACTTAAGAGTTATCAAGGTACTCAGTAAACTTCTCAACTGTAGACACGTCTTCATTCCTAAATGTTGGCCTCAAAAACTCCTCTGCCAACATTCTCAAAGCTCTCACATTTTATGGGTCTTTCTTTCCAGTCAGCATTATTTGAACTCCACCAAATGGACCAGATAGCACTTCAGCCAATCCGGTATTTTCCATGAGCGTTCCAACACATCCAATGTAGCTCATTAGCGTGTGCATCCCTCCTAGTCTTAGATGGACATTTGCGAATGACTTATCATACCACTGCATATGAAGAGCCACGTTGTACAGCTGCTGATCTACAGTATAGATAACAAAGTCTTGTCCAATACAATTAGAAAGATTTGGGGCTTTTTTCAAACTGACAAACATTGTGCTAGGATCAGCAGGTGGCTTATCAATCAAAGGTAAGTATATAACTAAGGTTTTTGGTTGTTAGTGTCACTGGCACTAGAATCAACAAATATGGGGTTTTAAAAACAAACAAAATATAATGGTGGCCATCTTGGATTTAGATTATGCATCAGTAAAATAGCATACTGTAACGTAATTCACTTCTCTTTATCATCAAAACATATATTAAGGCATATGGGGTGTTCCATTAAAGAGTAATGGATTCTAATCATTCATACCACGACCAATATTGGCGGCCATCTTGGATTTAGAGTACTTTCTGCTATCTTAGCATTCTATGATTTATTTTTTATTTATTCTGAATAAAAAAAACAATAATAAAACAAAAAGTTCATGCATCTGTTATGCAAGAATCAAAAGTTCGAGACTCAAATGAAATATATCAATATTGGCGGCCATCTTGGATTTGGAGTACGGTACGGTTAATATAGTATGTTTTAACCTATTTCACTGTTTTCCTTGGTATAAAAAACAATAGACACCAAATTCGTTGTTATGTGATGCTATAATATAAAGTGATGGGACCATATCATATTTATGACCAATCGTGGCGGCCATGCTTGGATCTCTAAACGCTCAAGGGTGAGAAGGTGACACCCACCTGGTTAGGTAAGCCTGGACCCTATAGACATAGAATCTGAAGAGAAACAAGTGTATCAAACAAAACCGGGTTCAGTGCCTTGGCATCCAGACTATAGGCTACGAGAGGGAGGTGTCACACCCCTGTTCATGAATGCGAATGGAATTTTTTTCCAATCATTTTGACGTTTTATATTTGAGTGGGTATTAGCTTTTCATTGCTCTCAAAACAAAAAAACTTTCGTGGTTGTAGGCTTCTATGAGTTTATTATTATTATTTTTTATCAAGCCCCGTCCACAAGGCAACGGCTATAATTATTGCGTGACTGCATATGACACGGCGAATGCAGTGTACCAGAAGTCACAACAATCAAAGGCAACTGCATCAATGGATTGATCTTCTTTTGACAGTGGTTTTGAAAAGATATTTAATTATTAGAATTCCAGAAGATGAATACCAAGGGATTACAAATAATTCTACCAGATTTTTGTCCCAATTTTCTCTATATTGAGCTTCTTCCAAATCCATCATCCAAAATCTCTGTAACCCATTGTGTACTTTGTACATTTTCGAATGTGCATGTAACCATTTGATAAATAAGACAAACAAAATAAAAGAAATAAGTCAAATATAATACAGTAGAACCTCTCTATTAGCACCACTTGTGGGACCGGCTTAAAGTGGTCTCAATGGAGAGGTGATCCTTATACGGAGGTTCCGATTGCAACCATTTTGAAGGATTGGGACTGAGAGAAGTGGTCTATTTGTAGAGGTTCTCATCATGGAGGTGGTATTAATTGGATGTTCTACCGTATCTGTATTGAATGTATTATGTAATGATGTTTTTGCTATTGATGAAAAGGTAAGGAGTAGTATTTCCAAACTTGTTTCTTGCTAACACAGATGAAATATCATAAATTATTTGTTTCTTCACTATAAAAGCTTGACAATATGGGGCATGAAAATAATGTCTTTTTGAAAATGGTTGATGATCATGGATGGGTTGACTAAGATCAATCATTTATACACTTAAGAATGCTGATGGTTTTGCAATTAGGGTGACAACATTGTATTTTAATGTATGTCATGTGCTCATATCTAAAAATAGATTGTAGGCGATCAAACCTTCAGAATTTACACTTCAATGTGTCCAAGGCCAATATAATGACCTTGACATTAATAAATCTCATTATTAGCTGCATGTGTCAATGAACCATGGTGGTATACAATAAGAATATTATAGACGCGTTATTATGTATAATGTGTTTAAAAAATCAAAATAACCTTACACTGAAATCATGTTCGCAGCATTCACATTGTCAAAACTTTTATGCATTTTGTATGTCATCGATAGTGGCCAATGTCCATGCTAAACAATGACTGTCATTTTAAAAGTTATAGATACAATCGAATTCTCCATAGAGAAAAACATAGCATTTGATTCTTGAGTCATCCAAATCTACCCCAGTACGCCTATTCTTTAACAACATGTTTTGCAACGCTGAAATGGCTGCCATATCTGCCATATTGAAAATTGGCAGCCATATTGAAAATTCTAACTGATTCTAATAAAATGTTTTTAACAAACACAGTCACTGTGAAAATGTTGTTATGTCAATTCTGCTGTTTGCATGTAGAATAAAAAAATACCACTCATTTGCTACACTGAAAGCTTCGAAAATGGGGAAATGAATATGAGGTATTTTTTAAATAAAAAGAAAAGACCAATGTGCATTAAGAAAATGGTTCATAGCAAGCATTGTTGCATAAAAATAATGATAATAGATTTGCAATTAAGTTCATAAGCATAATAGTCTCATAAAGTGTTAAGTATCATATCTAAAAACGAAACGATAGAAGGTCATACCTTGATATTTTACAATTTTATTATTTCAAGGTCGAATATAATGACCTTGATCTCAATAAAATCCATTGATATTTTGGATGCAGTTGAATCTATCAATTTTTTTATAATTATATGCAATTAGCTCATTCGAAAACAATTGATAAAACACTATTATGTAATTTCCAGAAGTTGTGGCGGCCATTTTTAAATGGCTAAAGAAATGTATTTTGACACATTTCCAAACATCATAACTAGTGATTCCTAGTGGACCATACTAAACTACACGCAAAAAATTGGGTTAGAAATAGCTATACCGATGCAATGTGTTACTCCTATTTTAAGTGGGTGTCTTAATAATAACCACTGCTCTAATAATAATATCATTTACTTTGTGCATTTGTCTTAGAATAGTGTTGTTAAATGCACTTAATATAATAATGAGGTAGTCTCTCCATTATTTACACAATTCTATAGTTCTACCAGTATCCAGTAATCCAATTACTTTCTCTGGATATTTTTTGTAAAAAAATAAACTCTAATGTTTGGCAATATGGAGACCAGAATATCTTGAACAACCTTTATTTCTTTGCATCCATTTACACCCGCGGAAATATGACAGGTTGATAGGTTTGCACTGAGTGTTATTGTATCCGGCATGCAAAACCCTCATCGCTTATCAAGGAAAAACAGTGCTAAAGATAGTATAACTAAGGTGAAATACTTTGGAATTTCACAATCCATTATCGATTATACTGTGTATGATTAATAATTTTGTTCATACAAATTGAGAATGAATTATAAAATTCTACATATAACAGCCTATACTTTAATCTACATACATATACGTACATGTAGCATTTAAATGTATGAAATTCGAAAATAACAGAAACGTTTTACAATCATTTTCCATTGGTTGAATTTGAAGTCTGAAATGTTACACAATCTTCTCCACATTTGGCCACACTATCGTCAATTGACTAATTACAATAAATAATTACTCTTGCTTAAGCATAGTACAGTAGGATGGATATGGCAAAAGGAAATATACATGATAAAATATTAAAGGCCCACTTAAACATTATCTATGTGTTATAAAATTTCACATAGTGTTGTCAACTATAACAGCCCGCAAGCTATATAAAACTAAACTATGCCCGTCTGTTTCAATCAGCTTGTGTATTCATGTATCGTTATTATATCCTTTACGCACAGTAAAAGAGAAGTAAGAGAGGTGCACTGGCAGAGGCAGGGTGTATGGATGGGCTGCCTGCCCGCACCCATCGTTTGACCAGGTTCCAGAATACATGTAGTTTATTCACTGGTTGTTTATGTGTCGCCTTCATGTTTACTAGCCCAAACCACCGTTCCAAATCATCATGTATCTGCCACTGACATAAAAAAAAAACATTCACAAAACGTCATCGTAGTGATGGGGTGGTCCTGTAACAAGTCTTGCCTTTCCCTTCTCTGTTACGATACCCAGTAGGAATAGCTGTGACAGAACAGCTTTGTTTTGCAACCGCAAATGACGCTGTTACACTTCCCAAACTTGTAGAACTTATACAGCTTGAAACTACAGCAGCGCTCTCACGTCTGCCTATAGTACACTCGTCGTCCAGATAAAATACTGGCCTACTGCGTCCAGGCGCCATTTTACCTGATTTTAACGTGTGTCTCAACCTATCCCTCCACGTTCGATTATCCGTGCCCCACAGATGCGCATTATGCTCCTGAAGACTGAGATTTCTCTTAATCGACAATGGTTCGAATTTAGAATCACTCTTAATTCTCAGCGATCCACTATTTCCAGCAGCTCTTATCACTGGATCGTCGTTTTCTAGCAGCATTACCTCTCTGCCTAGTTCTTCTAGAACGGGATCTGGAGGCGCTTCAATGGAATAGCGTCGAAGGATCTGCGAGAATCGACTTCTTCGAGAGTAAGTCAGCGAGTGCGGGCATGGTGTCAGAGGCTCATTTATGATCTTCTTCTTGAAATATCTGTAAATAGACACAATCAAATCAATGCACCAGAGAGCTTTTGTTTTCTCACAGAATATTTATTTTCAAGCTGCCAGTCCATTAATTCTCACATCGTAGTGGTATGGCGTCAAGCTGAGCTCACAATGCTCATCACTCACACACTCTTTCAAACCAATAACTTATACCAAATCAACGTGTAGGTGCCACGGAGCAGTGTGCACCTCCTGTTTAGGGATGAGTTTGCTCAGCACCCACCAACAGACAGTGAATCGCCACCTCGTGGTGTTTGACCAATATAGGCTGTGAAAGTAGCAACAAAAAAGCTCAGTGCTTTTTGGTATACTGTATTGTATACCTAAATTAATGTAGCATTTTACATTTTCAACCAAAATTAAACAAAGAATTAATCAAATAACAGTACCCATACGAATTTGACAACACTGTGTGATAAAAACGTACCCTTTGCAAAAAAGCACTCCAACACAGTTGATTGTAAGAAGGATAAATGCACCAACACTCGCAATGAATAGCAAAGAAGCTGAAAGTGATAAGCCTGTCAGTTAGAGCACATTCAATGCAACACACATTGTATCGAGTTACAGCGTGAGAAATTGTTTGAGTTTTAAACAAAAAGAATTGAACTTTTTTCAGAGCAACTTATCACGTTATTGTTTGTCATTCTGATGGGCCAATATTAACATGTACAGAACCTGAATGAAGGAACGAACGAACGAACGATGAACGAACGAACGAACGAAAAGAAAACACGAATACTACTTTCGATACACTACTCTAATACCTTAAGATAATCACACCTATATGTATGCCATTAGAAATGAATATTAACCATTCTGCAGCAGATATTTCTCATGCAGAGAGAGGCGAGTCTCCTCGCTGACAATGAGCGCCGACCGTCGCTGCACGGTGCTGGGCGGGGGAGGAGGCGGGGTCGCTCGCGGCCGAGCCGTGGTCGTGTCCACCCAGCCCCAGACCTCCGTCTGACGGGGCCGCTTCGTGAACGTAATGTTACCTTGAAAGAGCGAACCGAGCGGAGCTTGTTTATTAAGGGGGTTTTTGATGGAAGAAAAGGACGCTATATCAACGTTCTCGTCTCTTCTGTAGCGGCCGTGGCGTTGGCGTCTTGTCCCTTGATCCAATGTTCCACCGTGATGAGCACCAGACGACTTCCGGCTTTCACGTAATTTCCGTTTTGCCGGCGGTGAAAGCTTGGCACGCGCGTTTCTTCTCAATAAATGCAACTGATATCCGAGATGCGAATGTAAGACATCCATAATAAAGGTCGTTGTTGTTAAATGGTAGGGTGGCTGTATTTTTGGTCACTGAAAGTCCATATGCTATTATGACCAGTCAATTACAGTGTAGACTTTTGATATAGATGTGAAACGATGCTCTTACATATCTAAGCAATTCGTTGCGTAAACTTTATTCCTCTCTATTGACGGAATCACATTCCACATGCAATTATTTCCAAATCAAATCACGATACGTTTCAATTGCTTGTAATATGCGCCCAAACAAATTTATATAAAAAACAATTGTTCCCAATGTTCTTAGCTCACCAGGTTATATAATTCATTGTGACAGAGTAATATGTCAAACATGACCTATTACAACACAAGCCCAGATGTACAATGTACCCACAATTACATAAGGCTACATGAATTTGCACTGAACCTATTTTTTAGCTCAACGTTACTATGCTATCCATATTTACAGCTGGTATAAAAACCATTTATTATTAGTTCAACTTCATTTTAGCTATTTGTAATTTCTGCAAGTGTATCCAGCTATCATTCAGTTTCATGTGAAATTCAAGTTATGTGTTATAGTGCTTTGAGTTAATAAAAAATTGTAAAATGTTGAAATATAAATATTCTGCAAATTTTTCTACAGCAAATATATCCACACACTGTTATTCAATACCAGGTACTAAAAAATTCATACAATAGTTCATACTATACTAAAACATGTGAGCTATCATCCCATAAATCCTGATTGCATTTTATCACAATCGTAAATACTCCTAATGTGCTAGAGGGCCACAAATGTTGTATCCCAGGTTTTACACAATAGCATTGCAGTTGAGTAAAATCCATGCGAAATAATGGCCTGCATTCCTTCTCATTCCTCGATTTACAAATCGATTCAACAACTTACAATTCTTCTATTGAGTTTCCACTAATTTGCTCTCGCTTGTAGGCAAAGGCCTATTATGTCTGTTGAGAATAGTAACATATTTTAGGTTTTAATCTATTATTTTTTGCATCACAATCTGCGTTGCTTAAACATATCCAAACATATAGCGCTTTGAACAAATTACCGGCATATGGGCAATTATCACATATCAATCCTCATGTAGAACATCACATCGAACCAAAATAGGTCTAAGCAGTATCAGATACAGACATATAATAGAATCCGTAGAGTTAGCTTGTGTTTCCTGTTCAATGGAAGTATAATCAGAAGCCAAATAAACCCACTTTGAGGTCTGCTGTGGCACGTGCAAGTAACGTTGGTTAATTGCTAGTAAACTGCCTCTCGGCTTGTGACCGAGCAAAGACAGAATCCGCGCGCATAGACTGTAATGATTCCTCCATATTTAGACGGTGTCGTGAGGTTGTTCTGAGTGCACGGAATAAATCAAACTCTCGTCTGCGTTCTTGACGGTAATGACTGTACCATTCTGACCATTATAACTAGGTTATATTTGAACATATTGGATAGCAATGTTACTCCGTGTGTTGCGTGTACACCAAAACATGATTTTTCTCCCCTGTAATCAAATAAGGAGCATCGACATTAGGAAACAACGAGTCGATACAGATATAGTCACGCGACCATTTCTTAGGGGAAAGATGACGTAGTGTGACAAATGGGTGCCTGCATACAATTTTTAATTTCTTGATTGTGCATGAAACTTCTGAAAAAGTATACACTTACTAGTCCACCTCTACGCCCCAGTCTCACAGCCCCCCACCCCCACTCGCCCATTACCAATCAAGTAGTGCTCAGTGCTCATTCTGTATGTCTAAATCCGTTCAAAGGAAATTGAGCCATTAACACAGATTGTGCATGTTTAAGTGCCAATGCAAGTTACATAGAAATAAGTCATGCAGAAGAAATTCTTTCCTGTTCAGCATTGTTAACTCACTTCTCATAAACAGTTTGTCAATCAATTACAATTTGAACTTGTATTAATTTGCTGCACCAAACGTTGGTGTGATGCATATAAGAACACACATTGATAGTGCAATGGATGCATGTTTACTCAGGAAAAGAACCCATAGAAGATAAAGAGGATCATAGTGCAGCCCAGGAATTACACAGGATGTTGTTTAGTGGGTTTGTTAGGTTTCGCGTCGTCAGAGCTGAATCACGTCACAGAGTTTCATGAACCATTTTCTATCTCTAAAAGTCATAAACATCATTTCACTTGTGATTACCATATTAATACTCTTTCAGTTCTCTATATCAGCCGCGTTCCCACCACTACATTGTCATAAGTGAAGACAATCTTCCGTTTTACTATAATAATGACCACAAGGGAATCGAACTCATAACCCAGTGGTTGGTATACCTGGATGATACCATCCTACCAAGCAGCGAGTTATGTCAGCATAGTGGGTGTGAAATGCTTGCTATTGGAAACTGAGAGGGAGCATACGAATTGAATAAATGAAGAGGGTACTGTTGTACAGCAGAAGATCTTAATAACAAAATCTCAATAACAACCACCCAGTGTAGTGTCTGGCCTCAAGTGGTTTTAAGAAAGAGCGGCGTAAAATATGTTTTTGCAAATCAAATAAGGGTGTATTTTCAACACAATTCAAAGAAATATATCCTGATATTAAATGAGTACAAGAATCTATGATATAATATGGGTGAAACTAGAAACTGTTTTTCCTTAACACCCGTATAGAACCCATATAGATGGCAATCATCTTCATTTCTTTTCCACATCAGATCATATGTGGATCTCATGCTCACCGGACATTTCTATCGAAAGATATGCTATAGGTCGCTGACATCCATTTGATTGCTTTAGAGTTCTAAAATAGATTGGTTTTTATGAAAAAAGTGCAGTCCGTGCGATATTTGATGTGACAAGAAGAAATATGTTTCCATTTGGACTTAATTCATAGATTCATTTATTAATGCAGCAGCAGCAGCTGCAGCAGCAGCAGCAGCTGCTGCTGCTCACATTCTTCTAAACTCGGTACAATTACAAATTTCTTAATGACTGATATTGTTTATACTTCGGCTTTGCTGATTGGCCAGGTTTACTCTCCAATAAAGAAGAAAAATGTGCGCAAGTTTTTCCAGAAACGGTAGGCCTACATTAGAGTTAGAGCTTTTTATCAATGGTACAAGATTCACTGGCATATCCAGGATTTTGAAGGGGGTTTGGGAGCACGTAATGGGTTTCATGGGTTTCGTACGTGCGATCGATGACAGACATGCCAAAAGCCCTATGAAAATGGTGTATTTTGGTGGAAAGTGGGGGGGGGGCGCCCATACGCCCACCCCTGGATTTGCCTATGAGATTCCACGCTGTTGCTGGTGTGTTATATATTTACCTAGAATCCATGATTTGAACAGTTGTTATAAGTTTTCTTCTTACTGTGCCTTACTCTACCAAGCCAGATGTCAAGCGTGCAGGATCCATGTAGAACTATCACAATGGAGCGAGTGTCAATAAAGCACGTAGCTGTGAAGACTAGATGAGGGCCACAAAGGTCGTGTGTTAATTGAATTACAAATGTGAATGGTGGCCTCAAATATAGACTTGTTAAACAAAAGAGTGTGCTACTCACACAGGCATCGATAATTATCAGGCGATACCATGTTGAATATGGCCTTCGTATTATTGACTTGATTGTTTCAATAGTTTATAGCAAATTGATGAGAAAATACTTTCGTTTCATATATCCATTGCTAAGGTCTCCCATAGGCCTAAACCATACATCGTTTGAGGAGCACCGAACATTTGGAAGATTCCCTCACATCATGGTTGATATAAAATCACGAGACGTTACCTACATATCATACTGACAAAACACCAGAAAATAGTTTCCATGTGTTTTTCCTGCCACGTGATTGAATTCTATACGATGTACTCGTCGACTGAGAATGATGTTCGCCTGCTTATTAAATTCCACAGAATTATGCTCACAAACTTCGCAATTGCTTTTCATAGCTGGTAAATTGCACTCGGTAAAACGGCATATTGTGCTCGCTGCCATTTGATTGACTCTGTGAGCTAAAGGGCCATTTGTTAAACAAAACCTCCATGTTCGTGATTGTAGCTTACTTCTCAGTAACGCATATGCACGCCTTGGTCCTTATGGAATATGGACCAGTACGGTCAAAGTCCTAACCCTGATCACGGGGACCATGGAACTGGTAATGAAAGTAAATAATAGCACATGGGGCCTACCTGCAGGCCATGGCAGTGATAAACTTGGCATACAAATTACCCAGTTCCTTTTTTTGTACATCACATATATGAGAATCATTTATGACTGTCTAATTCAGTATAATAGAACCTCGGTAAGAAGACGCCTAACTAAACCGACACATCACAATAAGGAAGAAAATTTCAATCTTATTTCCCATGGACTATGTATTGTAAACCATTGGGAACATCTGCCAAATCGGGACGCACTTTCGTACTCAAATTGGGAGCTTTTTATGTAGTTAAATCTTATTGTAAATAATGCACAAAATCTGAAGAAAAAAATACCAACTGAATATGTTGACCTAAATCTTCTAGAATGAGGGGGCAGACAACTCGTGCAACGACTCACAGACAATATGGCATATCTAGGCCATATTGATTAAGGGGTATGCTCACTCAATTTTGACCATTTACATTTATTCAGGGAATGTGTAATATACAGCCGTACCGCCATATATACCAGTTGAGGGTAGCTAATAAATTGCCCTGCAGTATTGTGGCCAGAACAAAATCTAGTATGATTACTTGACAAAAATGTCCACAAAAATTTCAGTACCCAAATAAATAAAAAAACATATTGAGTCAAAACAAACAAGACTCCATCTACTAACATTTATCTATTTCGCATCTCCCCTAAATATGTTTATTTTGGATGTCTACAAAAAGTTATTTACGTAAACTTGAAGCGTGAATGCAGTTTACTGCCAATGTCTCGTATTATCAGGTCAGGTCAGGTAATAAAAATTTAAAATGATATAAAAATATGGGTATAAAATTTACGAGATTGGAAGGGAGGATCGATTTAGGTAACTATGACTAGGTGAAGACTCTTTTTAAAATTTAAAATCAGTATGTTTTCTCTACTTTTTATATAAGTACTTCAACTTTTTGCTTCTTGATCCACAAAAATCATAATTAAAATATTTGTGTTAGAAAATGAAATTTATACGCCAAGTCCACAAGTTATTCTTCATTTGGGTACATAAACTTTTTTACATATGCCTATTAAGAAAAGAGCAAAGTTCACTGCACTTACCCCTTAAGATATTTTGCTAATGTTCGTGTATTATAGTGTTGTTTTCCCAACGTTGTATCCAATATCATGCATTTTCATGATACTATCAAAGAAGACAGTGAATTCTAAGCTGGGCGTTCACGTGAAACCTGCCAAGTTTTATTTTTTGGTTACAGTTGGCTTCAACTCATAGTGAAACCAGAGTTTTCAGCTTTTATTTTCTTAACAAAGTCCATGCCTAATAACATAGACGTTTTTATTAAGGTAGGGGTACACAGGCCAGTTTTTGTTACATCACTTTATACCAGCTGCGGCATAAGGTTGCGCTGAAGGGCATCTTTTACATAAGCTCTCCTACTAAGCAATTGAAAAAACAAACAAAACAAACAAAACAAAACACAACAGCCATCTGTTTTCTCTACGTCATTCTGTTAAAGCATTGATTTGATTTAATCTGGGGATAGTGATAAGAAAATAAAAATAGCGACTTTCGCAATTTCTTTACCTTCACTTACTGTCACCAATAATATGGATTATGATGGATTATTTCCCTACATACTAAACAGCAAAACAGCACATAATGATGTAATAAAAATGTTTATTTTTCTACGAATTACATAAGCAGCCTAAATGGGAAAACAGCGCCGTAGTGGTACGCGGCCTGAAGGCCGCTGTTACAGGCCACGTCCCACTAGTTTCTGCGTATGGTCGACGCATAAATTCTAGGAATTTCCAGGCAAATTTTTTATACGTCGAGCATCTGCTGATAGACAACCCCTTTTGGCATTAATTGATTTCCCCCCAGCGCATAGTCAACTCAAAGCCGGCGCAAGGCTGGCGCAAAACCGCCGTAAGAAAAGCAGACAGTCAACGCAAGGTCAGTGTAACCCCGACGCACAACCGATGCACAAAAAAGTCTCCCTTTCTTGTTGCTAATCATCCGCCAAACATACGCAGTTATGCGCCAAATGGACGTTACCCGCTGAACATACGTCTACAATACGTTGAACACCTGCTGAATTTACGCCATCGTACGCTCAAGGTGCGCCAAGCTTATGGCAAGGTATTCATCTGCTGAGCATCTACATACAGCATACACGGCAGATGCTCAGCGTATGTGTAGCGTATGCTCGGCGTTTTCAGGACGTACGCCCCACGTAAAAAATCAATGGACTATCGTTTGGCGTATATCGTTTATCGATGTTTTAGCAGCCCTAGATGTTTTGAGCAGCCCAAGGCGCTCAAACCAGATCGAAGGGAAGGTCTGTTGTGGAGACTAAAGAGCGGGAGCCGACCGATAATTTTCCTAGAAATATATTGGCGGCGTACTGGTAGCAACCATCACACGTACATCACACGCGCCAAAGGAACACTGGGTCGGCGTAGCCAGCAGATGTTTAGCAAAGATGAAAAAAAAATCTGGTATGCGACCAATTTTTTTCAGCTGGGTGTAAGTTCCCAGTGCGCCGGAACCAGTGGGACGCGGCTTTTATAGTCTAGACTATATGTTTTCCAATTCAAAATAAAAATGACAAATTAACATTTATTACAGGGATAAATAGTCTATGGGGATACCTGAGACGCAGTATTTTACATACACTTTCAGCTGCTCTATAATTTTGATACGGATTTACACTGGGTATTATGACACAAAAATTACTTTCCACAACTCAAGGTTTTAAGCTATTAAAATAATGTATTGTTTTTGTTCATTCCAGATCTATGTGTATTAATGCAGTAATGTCACGTAGCTCATAAAACAGACAACATTTCATATGTCATGATTTTCATAGGATATATATTGTTAGTAGCATATAGATATTAGATCTATCGTTATGAATTGTGTGGATTCAATTTGTATACAATATTCTACACGCATATAATAGTGCACGATGTAAACAGTTGTCATACTGAATGTCTAGATTATGGTTTTGTGTCCGCCAAATGCAGGATCAGCCCAGGCTACATTCACACCAGGTTATTGGCATTCTTGTCAATTATTAAGGTTCACTTGCCTGACCTGTACCTATTTAACATGTAGGTACCACGGAACAGTGGGCAACTGATTAGGGATGCGTTTGCTCAACACCCATCACCAGACCCGACTGAGAATCGAGCCCACGACCTTCTGATAACGAGTCCAATTCCAATCGCCAGTCTTATATATGGTATAATATGTCCTCTATTTTGTTCCAAGGAAAACAATTCAATATTTTTTTTCCAATGAGTTTTCCATTTACCATAGTGTTATTACACATGTATACAAATTTAAATTACTTTTACAAAACACAGAAAAAATACTGTGGCCGGTTTTATGCAATGCTTATTCACATCAAAACATGAGCAAATAAACAATGTACATATGAATTTTGGCATGTACGCACAGGCTATATTCGTCTTTCTAAAGAGCCTGGGCAGAAATAGTTCTACATGATGAGATTCATTTTCATTATTTTTAATCAAAGAAACGTATATATGGCGAATCTTCTCCAATCCCTCCCCTTGCATTGAAAAAACACGACGATTATATGTCTACAAAGGAAAGGAACTAGAATTCTAAAAGGCGAGCCATTACACAAATGACACAAAAGCTTGTGATGTCTTAAAATCTAAATTGTTCAGCATGTTCTTTTGGAATGATACAATGTACCCTTAAGTAACCTCTTATTATCTGCCAAGATCATGTGGGCGAATCCAGAAGACTAATCAATGTCCAGCAGATGTCGTTTTCTCACCACTGACAGGCAGAATAATCCTATATCACGGACCGGGATCATCAATAAACGATGCGAGAGCCCGTCGGCCCAGCAACCGACAGCATGTATTTCACCCCTCGTGAGTAAGCTAAAATATTTTTAAATGTTTATGTTTGGAATATTAAATGCATCGTTATTTATTCACAGTTATCTTCAAGATGGTTTATTAGGTACTCTCCCACCATCATGTTCTGTGATCATCTTAAACATAAACTTAAAATCTCACCGTGCATATCTTTCCAAATGGATTAACAGCGCAAACTAGTATCTCATTAGAGTCTACTGACTGAAGTTTTCATTTGAAAGGTATGCGTTCGATGGGTTTGTTATGGCAATTGCATGAATTTTCGAGCAATAATGGTATCTCATGTGCTAGGCAAAGAGCTGTCTACAAAAATAACCCTGTGTATGTTTAGAACACGTCAAAAGATCAACCCATAACCGTGGCAGCTGAAAGCACTACATACAGGGAAACAACTAACTTTGAAGAAAAGCTTGTCAAGTACATCCGAGCAGAGCAAATGTTACAATATGCTTACGTGCACTTGACTATCTTTGTACCCGACATAATTTACTAAAGCTCACATTATGCAGGTATGCAGGCCTATTGTCTGCCGCAAGGATATGTTTATTTCTGGCGTTGAACTGGCGTGGTTTGCTTATAGCGGGCTACGCGATAGACCACCAACCATAAGTAGTCAGAAATGCGAATGCAATTTATAAGTTTCTTCCACGTACGCTCTGTAAACAATGGCTGTACTGGGGATGCGGCACCGTAGCGGTAGTTGTGTCCAGTCACATAGTTCTCCTACCCGTTGGCATCATATGACGGCGAAACATCAGTAAATTTAGTGGTGGCAATGCACCGACCGCTGTTTCATAGCAACTTAGGGACTGCCCATTATTTATTGCCGGGGGGAGTGTGAGGATTTCGTCAGATGTTCATGTACAAAATTCATGACCCCCCCCCCTTATTTTTATTTACAATAAAAAGGCAACTACCCCTATTTTTTTCATGTACAAAATAGGGGACCCCCCCTTATCAGATGTTTTTTTTGCCACGATTATATTATATAAATTAGTAGAGAAACTGCTCACGCTATGGGCAGTTTTCTGAACCGTCCCACTTTCTATGTAATTTCTTATATAAGTAATGAATACATATATGCTATTTTAACAGATAATTAAAGTATAATTCATGTTCTATCCTTTATCGATAATTCAGTACTAAATTCGTCCAAGTATTATATTTAAAAAATATATATATTTTGATGATCATTTCCACCTGTACAGGTTCGACATACGAAATATTGCTCACATTATGGGAAGTTCACGAGATGTAGTTGTGACTACGGTAAAATGTCTCCCCGATTGCAAACACCACATATAGGGTGTTCCATAATAATGTTTTTTCGTAGCACCTTTTACGGCACTTCTCAAAAGTTGACCCCATGGTCATAGATCATGCTGATTTTTTTTTAGAATGTTTTACACTCCTATAAACCGTCCTTTTTTTTTTGATTGAATTTTCAACCTTGGGACCCGTCGAACGTCCATATGTATAAAAGTTCAAAATTGTCCTACAATGTTTATTTTCGATTCAAATGATAGATAGAGATTCACAGATCAATGTTTATAAAATAACTAATACTTTTTAAACAATATTTTATTGTCTAATGGAGTATTGAACATTATGCCTCAGAAGGATATAATGTACATTGTACCTTATAAATGCCTCTTCGTGGACCACTGTGAACCACGTACAGTGCAGTAGACTTTCATTTTTTTAGTTTATGACATGGTCTACCTCTTAGGTGTGACACATTGTGATAGCATGGGTATTTTAAGGCGATTATGACAAAGTTTGAATGTGTTCATTGACTTATTGTGTTGATAGAGTTACAATAATTATGATTCATTAGATATAACATACATACATACATACATAACATGCACGGAAACAATTAAATTATGAAAAGAGACAATAATATTGAGTTGACGTGAGAAACTTATCATTTTGTGATATGTTGAAACATAAAATTATAATGAAATTTTTACTTAAAAAGCTACCTATTGTTTGTATAGAATTGATTGTCAGCTGGATTTGTAGAGTAAAGGTTGCCAGAAGACTGTGGGTGCCAGAGTCTCATAAAGATCAGAGACAATGTGGATGTTCTCCTGATCAACAATAATTAGATGTTATATCTATGTAATTCAAATCAAATCAAAATATATCCGAATGCTGAATAATGGATATAGGCTGAATCAGACATCAGAAGATGTTGTGAAGGATCAGATTTACTAAGTATAGAGCACATTGACTTAATCAACTGCCAAGCACATATATATGGACCCGATTGTGGTCTAGATCTAGATGCCATAATTGAGAACTAATGTAGAAGTCTGAAAATAAACTAGAGTAGAATAGTATAAAGCCACACAGTTAGTTCAAAATGACCTGCTTTGTTAATATGTATGTTATTAATAATCTAATATGCATAATGAATTTTTAATGCTTTTCTCCAGACTTACTGAGCTAAAAAGATTGAGAATTATCACAATATTCATATGCTGAACTTTACTTAGCAACACAAATAGCTTTGAAAGTTGCTACTGTCAAATCAATATTGTAATCTCTTCATAATTCAGTCATTTTTGTGTGATTTCCTTATATGCGAGACATCATAATAATCATAGATCTAACTATTAACAAAATCAAATCTTCTTGTAATCTCCTTGCAATACTCATGCTGTCACAATGTGTCACACCAAAAAGGTAGACCATGTCATAAACGAAAAAAAGAAAGTCTACTGCACTGTACGTGGTTCACAGTGCTCCACGAAGAGGCATTTTTACGGTATTTCCTTCCAAGGCATAATAGTCAATACTCCATTAGACAATGAAATATTGTTTAAAAAGTATTAGTTGTTTTATAAACATTGATTTGTGAATCATTATCTATCATTTGAACCAAAGATAAACATTGTAGAGCAATTTTGAATTTTTACACATAGGACGTTCGAAGGGTCCGAAGTTTGAAAATTCAATTAAAAAAAATGGCGGTTTAAACAAGTGCAAATAATTCTAAAAAAATCAGCATGATCTATGACCATGGTGTCAACTTTTGTGAAGTGCCGTAAAAGGTGCTACGAAAAAAACATTATTATGGAACACCCTAACCACATGCCAGTTTGCCTGAATTATAGTTACTAATGTTCATGGGCAAATATGTATATCAAAACTTATTTTTTTCATTAAGTAAACATACAGCCAATTTATCTTTAGATGCTTATCAATGCTTATCTCTGACTATGTATTGTTATTACGTCTAACGTGTGCGTTCCCTTGGAGATGTACGTAATAATCAACCCTACGATGGATGTGCCCATAACGTGAGCATTGCTCATAACGTGAGCACTTACTCATGAAATGAAGGTAAAATGAAAAAAAAATCGTTAATATTACAATGGCACAAAATAGACAACCCCCCTCTTGTACTTGGTACAAAATTGATGACCCCCCCCCCTAAAATATCTGTACAAAAAAAGAGAACCCCCCTGGATTTCCTCAGACCCCCCCTGACTTAAATAATGAGCACTCCCTTATAGTGCGGTAGAAAATAACAGTTCTATATGTAATTGATCGGTTACATAAGAGCCATTGCACATGTTGCGGTTTTATCACATAAAAATTTGAAGCGTCTGTGGTAGTGAACCAATTTCACCGTACTGTGCAAGCTGAACCACAGCGCAGGGATGCACAAACCCCATCACTACACGGATTCAATGTTTATCATATTAGACGTAGTATACGTACCCACAACCTCTCACAATGCCAGAGCCCATGTCGTATATTGCGAACAAGTTAAATGCTGTTTGCATTGTGATAGCATTAAAATATTCTGATGACTGGTTCTATATGCCCTTTTCAGTGACTAAAGAACACGCAATATTCCTATTCACGTTGTTACATATCCATTTATAAGGCCTTATAGATTGAAATAAATAATAATTTATAACTTGTTTGCCTTCAAGCTATAGTTCTTTTGAAATTAAGGAGACTTGCTGGAGATAAAAAAGAATTTGGAGGGAAAAAAATTCTTAAAATGTTCTTGCTTTTTATTTTAGTATAAAAGTACATTCATTTCCCTTTTTAAAAATGTATAACACTTTAAAGGTTGCGGGAATGGAATTTAGTTTATGGACCATACAAAAGATCATACAAATACAATGAAAAATTCAGTCAATGTTATTTTTTTCTGTACCGAAATTGTATACATGATCTTTTGCATGGTCCATAAATCAAAATCTATTCCCGAAACCCCTAAAGTGCTATACATTTTTATAAAGGGAAATGCTGGTACTTTTATACTAAAATAAAAAAAACAAGCACATTTTAAGATTTTTTTTTTATCTCCAGCAAGTCTCATTAAGAAAAGTAAAAACTCTTCAATCATGAAATATATATACCACACAGGTAGTCATAAAAATATATATATATACCACACAAGTAGTAAATTTCAGTACGTACAGACAATGTTATAGTAAGCGAAAATATTCTAATCAAACAAATTGCACTCCAAAATACGGCATTTTACCCAGGGAATGCTTTGACCTATGCCCTTTCGTCCCACTTGTTAAAGTCGAGGCTCTACACATTTGAACGAACTTCTAAGAAACAAGCAATATTGGATACAATATAATGCCATTCTCTAATATAATAATTTGTGGTAAATCCATTCTTTTTACAAAACTTACTGACTAAATGTTTCGGAACAAGTCCATCCAGACAGTCTTCATCAGAGCCCACCTAGGTAGAGTACACAAACTTAATGTATCATCTCTAACTTAGTGAGATCCAATGAATTTATTGCAATTGAGATTCATGGATATCAATATTAGTATATTTCTATACATTCAAATCATTTGGTGATCCATGAAAAAAAGACAACAAGCCACCAAAGTTATCAATCGTCATAGCTAAAAACTGTTGGGTGCGAATTAAAGGGAACGTAATAGTTCTTTTTGCATACGGGATGCCATATGTTAACAAGTCCATTATTGACTTGGTGGTGAAGAGTTTGTATATTCACATTGCTCTAAACAACCGCACAGATGGGTTTTATTAGCTTTTCATCAAACCATTAATGACCCGGTGATCAATAGTTTGAAACAAAAACAAATTACTGACAATGTTATGACTCAATGTCAGAACAAATTTGGAGGACATCCTTTGAGGGATTATTCTTTTAGCGGCGCAATATCAATTGGAATCATTGGTCATATCAATCATCGATATTATGTAAAAGTTTTATTGAAACAAAAATCAATGATATTTAAAACAGTTACGTAGAAATATAGCATACTCAAATAATAATTTACCCCCAGTTTCGTCAAAAAATAAAGGGAAAAAAATGTTGAATTCTTGCCACATGACTTACCAACAGCACTTTCTTGTTTGCAGTTGGCATCCCATTCAAACATTAGTATGAGAAGACTAGGGCAAGTATAAAGCAGATAGTGTTTGTGCTATAAGGGTGGAAAGGAAACTTGCATTTTAAACACGATATGCAAATATTGTGCAATAAAAACGACGTCATTAATTTTGCTGCATTCTAGATACGTTAATTGCTATATGGACGACAAGATGTGATATGACTAAAGGTAATATTACGATGGATACATGACATAAGCAATAGTTGGAATATGAAAAATGAATATTTAAGTAGGATAGAATTGTTAGAATGTTATTGACAATATAAGCAAACTGCAGGGAATAGATTATCCAAGGGAATATAATTATATCTAAAAGCAAAGAATAGCTTTCCGTTATCATAGTTTTTAAAGATTAACACGTGTTACATAATACGACAGGGCTCTTTTTCCCAATGAAATATCAGTCGTAGGAAATATTTACCCAAGAGGATTGAGGCGCTGAGGATCTTTATGTTTTTTTTTAAAGAAATATGTATGTCATATAACTTTCCAAAAATACCTATAGATATCAATGTCTCAGTGTCTATTTTAAGGATATCTACCGCATAAGCAGTGATTTTTGATGTGCATCAATATTTATCTATCAGTATGGCATTGCTTGTAAATCTCAAATGTGCAGAAGGTTTAGACGGAAAAGAGGATAAATTCGCCAAAGTTACATTCCGCGGTAAGTAGTTATAAGTTTATTATTGCATGGTTATATGTACATAAGTTCTTAAATATAATAAATTAAAGATATTGTATGTGTCTATTAGAAGAAATCCGTATACAGTTATAATCCCTTTCTATTCTTAAATAGTCCTGATTGTTTTCACGTTTGAAATGTTGTGAGTCTACACATATACAGGTGATATTAGTGACCGATATCTGTGAGGCTTGATAATCTACACTTTTGGGCGTTATGGATAATGTATATTGAAATTTTGACTCAAACTGACACAAACGTAATTTTCTTTTTCTATCACATTAGATACATCTTATTCAAAACGTTGGACATATGAGGTAATTTTAACTCACATCAAAAAGCCGATCAACCAAAGGAATTTTTATTTCTACGTGTGACAGCTAGAGAATAGGACGTACGCCGGTTAACTTTCCGTTTCACATTGAGAATGGTAGCTCCAGATGCTCCCATTTTGGACTTTCGGGGTGGATCGTGGGTGATTGATCTGGGTTCAAATCTTGAATATATGGCTGATTCTGTAGTTAGTATAGGTTTAAAAAAACTTATCGCCTCATCTGAGAAGTGCTTTATGTGTGTTTTTACGAATTATTTATCTACTAATCTGCACCATCTGCTTGTTCTTCTAGTTCGTCTGGAGGGCAATTTCCAGCATCTGGAGCTATATAAAGGTTTCTACTTTAAGCTGGCCTCGTCAGAATGCTACCTGAAGCAGTATGACAGACAGCTCCAAAGCATTAACTCTTACATTTCACGTGGAGGATGCTAGCTCCAGATGGTCCAATTTTAGATTTCGGATGTGATCGTGGGTGATCTGGCTTTAGATCTGGAAATATCTGGTTGATTCGCTAGTTCATTTAGGCAATGGCTCACGTCTTGCCGGGTCTGGCATAAAAATATCGCCTTTCCAGATAAGTGCTTTGTCCTTTTGTGGGCTTTGGCGTGAACCTATTAAGGATTATTGATATGCTTATATGGACCTTCTTCTTGCTTTTCTGTTTCGCTTGGGGTTAAGCTCATTATGAGCATCCAAATGTGTTTTTATATTATAGGTAGTCTTGTTGAATACTTCAGGAGGTTGTATGGTCCCCAGGTACAAACTGTAAGTACCGTTACCATCGGCTGGTATGCGAAGGACGAAACAAATGTGCAAATGTAAGCCATCTTATTGCTTTTCTGGATCATCTGGAAGACTATCTGGGACACCTGGGGCCCTCAAGGCTTGCAGCAGGGGCAACTTTGGCCTGCGTTGAACTGATTTGTGTTCATACTGTTACGTAATAAATATTGATCCATTTCGGTCTGTCTAACTCAAAATGTCAAGTCTGGAGTCATCTTGGGCATATAACATATAAGCTACCATTCTTCATGGGAAATGGGGAGGGGGGGGGGGGTAGTCAGAAAATCAGAAAGTGTGAAGGCATCAATTTTGCTGCTGTAGCGGATGCTTATGATCAAACACGTTAGATACATACAGTTCTTAGTGTTAGCACTCTACAACCTCTGGAATTGTGACTGCAAATTGGCAATCATGCTCCAATGTCCGATGTAAGTCTTCGACAAAACTGATTTTTTTAAATGCAACAACATTTATCATCAATACAGTGCTACATTGACTATAATCCTCATATATTTCGGTCTTATTAATCCATTCACAAGTTATTTGAAATATGTGTTGATCCACGCTTGTTTGTAAAGTAAAAAGTATCCTGTAGACCAACGATGGGACTGTACTAAGTACTATGAAATCTAAATCATCAACAATGAAGGGATTTATTTGACTTTATTGGCTGTGATAAGAAGTAGGAACAGGACCCACCACCCCTCTCTAGACCCGCCTGCATATACTGCGCACTCAGGAAAATAAAGCAGCAAATGCGACCGTCAATCGGTATTGGCCCTACTTGTATCACTCAGGAAGGATTGTTCACTGCCTGGATTCTAAAAGAATCAAAGAAAAAGACACCACATAACGCTGCGTATCATCCGTGTACTGCAAGAATGGCGCGCGTTGTGTCCGAAATACCGTGCGTGTTCATTGACGTCTATTCACTTCATTCATACCATTCGAGGCAGACTCCAATAGCTGGCCATTGTTTATTTTCTGTATCAGATATAACCCATAAAATCTAAATCGGCATCATTCTTACAATGGTGGCTTGTTTGCGAAATATCATTTAATGTCCTTCTCTAATTTACTGGTAAGTTGTAGTCATGTGTTGTCCGTGGCCAATACTTGACCCTCTCCTTATGCGGGTGATGCTGAAAGTATTGAGTAAAATACGAAAACAGTTGAATCAAAGGTGATCATTCCATAAGTTGTTAAAAAAAATCAATCCATGCATGTCCACCTTTCCCACATACACATGCAACGACTATGCGGCTATTAAATACATGTGCATGTATGTCATCTTTTTTCAGAGCATCCCTATTCTACAAAAGTGGTAAAATGCACCAGGGGATATGTCTATTTTGGAGAGGTAATTTGAATGATTATTACTAAATAATGATTATCACAATTCCATGGGAATTGATCATTATGGGGGGCATACCTGGGGGTAAATTGATATGTTGTATAACTTTAGGATGAACACCGTGACTTTGATTGGCCCTGTCAGATTTGTCTATTGTATTTTGACGAATTCAGGGATTGGGGAGTGGGGGCATAATAGAAATGTAAAAACAAACTTGATCTTGATCGTCAGTGATCACTGCTGATGACCTCATTGTGAATAGTTTGAACGGTCCGATAAGGAATCTGTTTAAAGAAGTGTCATAAATCTATTTTACCATATACGCGTATGCCTATACCTGGATAAAAAGAAATCAACAACATCCATGTATATATGATTGTATATTATGATAGTATTTGTCACTTAAACACTTGTCTGTTTCAGTCATTTGAGTGGCCGCTAGCCAGAAATGCAGATGAGACTGAAAATCTTGTGATAGCCATTTACAACAACAACAAATATTTCAAAAAGCAAAAGTGATTGTTTTTGTTGGATTCATATACATTGATATTTTAATTAATATTTCGTTTTAGTTGGTACCTGTGTATTAAACCAGAAGCATGCTAATGATTCAATCTTTAATACTTTCAGACTTGTTGGTCATTTCACCATGTGCATGCAACAGCTTATGCATATAGGAAAGTTGCACATAGATGAAAATTTGGTTAATTCTAACAATATGATTATGAATGTAAGTACATGTACCATATACAATTGGGCTGGAATACTGAATGCTGTCGTTCGTTTATAAACGTATGACAAAGGAGTTCTTGTGTATGTGTTTTTTTTTTCTAAACAAAGGGCCTATAGAAAATAACAAGATATTCTTTGTGTTTACAGTCACTGTAATAAATTTAAACCCCATATAAATAGGTAATGATTGTGAAGACCCTCTCTAACCCATAGTCAATTATTTGGAAGGTCTCTTTGTTTACTAGCTGATTATATTTTTCGGTCCAGTGGATACATGTATAGCATCCTGACATCACAGAGTAAGCCTGGATAAACAGTTGAATATTTGACTGTCCATTCAGACCAAGCAAAAGAAGATAAAAGATGCTAGACTTTGCTTTGGGTATTTACTAGTCATGGAGTATCGTTAAGAAATTATGAGAATGGGTAGGATTGCTATAAATCTGCGTAGACAATAAATATCTATTGATATCACTGTCCACCCAATAAGAAATTACCCTCCTTCTCGCAGTTCACGTAAAACATATCACATTTAATATGAACAGACATTATTGTAATGCTAGGAGTCTACTGGGCGGCACTGTTGGGAGGAAGTTCACGCTAGGTTTTATGAGCTTGTAGTAACCCACGCTACTGCTGTCATAACCTGGGCAACAAAAGATCCTCAAATAGAAACTTTGCCCAAAATTAGCCACACAAAATGTTGCGTCAGTTTGCGTTAGTTAGTAACCATTCAGTATTAGATTCCAAGTTTCACCCGCTTTCCACCCTCTTGACGACACTCGCACCAGTAGACGGCTACTTCGTAATATTTGGACACAATGGTGGGCACTTGTGACTGAAATTAGTGTGACGTAAACATTGAACATTTTAAATTTTTCTTGGCGCCATCAAGTGCCACTACGAGTCATTTGGAGGGAGTTTTGAGGTACTACACGTCACTGGGAACCTTGTTGGCGACACTAGGCATCAAATTAAAATGCAGTGGCACCAAATGTCCCAACCCAAGTGGACACCTACGCATAAGGGAAATACACCCCAGTTCTGTGGCAATTGTATGTACAGTAGAACCCCCAATTAAGACCACCTCTATATTGAGACCATCTCTATAATAATACCACTTTTCACGGTCCCAAACCTTCGTACACTACTAAACTGAACCTCTATATAGAGACCACCTCTCTATTGAGACCACCTAACACTGATCCCCGAGGTGATCCTATTAGAAAGTATCTACTGTACAAAGTAAAGAACTGTGTGATGTACCCCTGGTTTTACTCGGTTTGCAAATAAAGAACACCAACAGTCAGCAACAATTTCCGTGATGCTACACTAATACAATGCATGTATTCCAGTAAAACATTTAGTATATCGCTACAATCATGTTGTAGGCAAAAATCACAGTGGAAATTCAGTACTACAGTCCTGATGGCACCACAGGCACGTGGACCGCAGACGAGTTTGAGTACCCGCTGGTGGACCAGGGTCACCATCCAAAGCACCAGGGCGTCTTTGATGAAGGTTTGGCAACTGTTTGTGCCATTTTATGCAATCCTTGTTATTTGATAAGTAATCAAATATGGAAACATTAAATGCACGGCAAAATAACTCCTGATATTATTAATGCAGGTGATGGCCGAGATGATATGTCCACTATTTCGTATGGACTACCAGCAGATAATGATAGTATTCATACTGAGTAAGTCCATTGAAGTGCATATGCTCTTTTTTATTCGCCATACATTACAGTGTGCACTAACCTTATTCAAGCGGTATTCTTAGTCACCGACTCTGTCACATACATGAGTTACGATATCATTGATGGTAACCGTGATCTGCAAGCGGGTCTTTCCACAATCATTTTATTCGGCTTTGTCTATATTCAGGCTATTGGATTTTGATGAGATTCCGGAGTTGATGGGTGAAGAATCAAAGTCTCAAGTAGCAATGACAGATTCATTTATCGGTAAATCAAGGTAATCCTTCATAAGTTTGATTAGTTATGTTTCTACCAATACATGGGGTCACTCAATAACCATTCAATGATGTTTAGAGAATCCAATTTCCGACTAGACCAGAGCTTATTTCATCTTAGTCGATTGTTCAATTAATCAGATTAATTATGTTGTTCATAAAATGCATAGAAAGTTATATACATAGAATATATACTATACACAAAGATCACTATCTTAATTTTCCTGAACTCATTTTGCAATCACTTTTCATGCACTACCACAGGACCATGTAAGTTACTTTTAGTAGGCTATTAAAGACGTGGTATTCATGGATCGGGCTTCATGGCGTTATAGATGTATTAGTATATTCAGAAGATAATGTTTCGCATTTTTATGTTCAACATTATCCTACAGCTAACATGCATGGTTTTATAAACTGTTTATAAGATTTTCACCTAGTCTACTGATAAATATAAACGTATTTGTATGATATACAAAGCAGTATATATTTTAATGAACATCGTGTTTGGTTTTTATACCCCAGCCTTGAAGTTGGTAGCAATAATAATTTGACTGTTAATTTATACCACGAATATTATGCTGTGCATGTGTACAAAATTGTTGTGCAAGAGATAAAATGCTGTCTGGCAAACACTTCTAAAGCTAAATGTATTCTGTAGATTTTATTATATGCACTCATTTTAGGGGGAAACCACAAATGTCAGAACAAGAAAAACACAAAGCTCGAGATTTCAAGGTAAACACCAACATAATAGTACAATTGCACTACACATTAAACTTTTGAGCACTGTGATGGTGTTGACTACGTTATTTAGCGCCACCTAGATTTGTAACTACTCTTATTCGTTTACTCCACATACATTTGAATAATCATGATGAAGGTTCTATTCACGATTGCTAATTATCAGCATCCTTACAGGTTTGCATCACAATCTTGGAAGGACTTCAGTTGACAGGACTCAATATAGATCCATGTATCCAAATACGGGTTGGAACTCAGAAGAAATATACCTCGATCAAGCAGTCGACAAATAATCCATTTTATGATGAGGTAGTCAATAGGCCTTGTAAAATTATTTTAGTGGCATTTCTAACTTTTTAAATAGAAATTCATATTTGTGATATATTTTCAAATTCATTGTTATCGTGTCAGTACACGTTATGTTTATGTCATCTATTTGCAGTACTTTGTCTTTGATTTTTGCGAGAGTCCAGCTATGCTTTTTGATCAGCTAATCCAAATTACGGTACAATTCTTCAATATTACCAATCACTATCATTATACTACAACTTCAAGTTTATTGTCCCTAGAAATGGGATGCTTATGATGAAAGTGGAATGTCAGTGAAAACAGGAAGAAAAATGACATGTACGGGGAAGGTTAAAAAAGGTGTGGGGTTTGGGAAAACGTCATTAGAACACATTATTTGTTCTTAAAGTTTCATACGTAAGTGGTGTTAGACCGCAAAATATAATCAGCCGCGAAACATAACCAGTTATGTTTTGCGTTGACGCAAAACGTAACCACACTCCCGAAAATGGACCTGGTGACGCAAAATATAACTTCTGCCGCAAAATATAACCTGAGCAAATGTATGATATTTTTACATACAATAGAGAGTATTCTTGTTTTACTAATCTACAACTTCATCTTCGGTATTTGAGATATGATTTGAGGTGTAGTAATTAGTCTCCGTACAGATTAATCGGTACAGATTAACAGGGGCACCACGTGAAGGTTTACTACTGGCATACGTCGTGCAGCTCTAGCCAAAACAGAAAGAGAAAAACAGCTGAACGATCCCCGTCACCCCATGCACGGACACCAAGAGGTTGCAACAAGGTTGAAATCAAGAAACAGTTTCATCAAGGTTAAGTGCGAAGACACACCAAC
This sequence comes from Streblospio benedicti, assembly GCA_019095985.1. Classification (NCBI taxonomy): domain Eukaryota; kingdom Metazoa; phylum Annelida; class Polychaeta; order Spionida; family Spionidae; genus Streblospio; species Streblospio benedicti. The sequence goes on from CM032666.1 coordinate 42,373,333, forward strand.
TGATACGTTCAGAATGGCAATGTGGAACAAACCTGACCAAGGCAAAAACGCAGCTCTACCCCTACCAAGTGACGCACTCCCCCCTGGAGCAAACCTTCCGAGAAGACAGTGGGTAGCACTGAACAGAGCAAGAGCAAAGGTGGCAAAGACAAGAGACAACATGTGCCGATGGGGATTTTTCCAAAACGAAGCCTGTCAGTGTGGTGAGGACCCACAGACCATAGAACATATCCTGCAGGAATGTGAAATGAGCACACACTGTTCAGACTTTGACCTGAGGGACGCAAATGAGACAGCCCGACAATGGTTGGAGATATGGTGCGACAAGATGTGATGACTAACCTACAACGGTATCAGATATGTTTACTCGTATCAGATATGTTTACTCGAGTCATCCAATGTTTAGTGTCATCTCAAAACCCCGCCGTTTTGGCGTCGTTCTACCGATATTGAATGTCGTAATATCGGAAATCGGCTTCCATGTGATTCGAACTCACAAACCCCCGGTCGCAAGTCAAATTCTTTATGCGCTCGTCTAAGAAATATTGTGCTCGAATCGTGTGTCAACTCATGATGTAGACTAAATGACAAAAGTGGCTGAATGTTTACTGGGCAGGTTTTACTTCAGAAATAGGGCATGAGACTTGATTGTTGATTTCTTTTATCACACGGATATAAGCTAGTTCATACGGATATTGCATGATAATTTAACAATCTGATATCAATGTCACTGTGCTACTGGGTTTGGTGGCAAAATTCTACAAAACAGTCCTACGTTTTAAATTTGGTTACATCACAGTGACCTTGGTGGGACTTGAACTCACGACCCTAAGATCGTGAAATTAGAATGATACCAGATTTCCAAGTAGCAAACTGTTATGTTGTTAATTTGTCATCTTGACGTGATGGTCGTGGGTTCGAAACCTCAACTCACACAATAATTAGTAGAAGGCAAAATCATTAGCATATGTTGCCCCCAGAAATTACAAAAAAATGAAATTATTACCAAAAAAGAAACAATTATATTACCAGTTCTGTGGCAATATTGACATATGAAAAAGAACTAAGTGATGTGGTGGGAGCAACGTAACTGCCCCTGTTTTATGTGCGCAAATGTCCGCAAAATACCAAAATACCATGTTTCACATGGTGTCACAACGAGTAAACATTTTGACAATCTTCCGACTTCCAACTAATATTTTACAAAATTCTAGCTGTTGTATTAATTATTTCTTGGTGTCAAATCAATCGCATATTCGTCCTTTATCATTCACAAATGATTTTATAGTGGATAATTTCGAAACTATGCTAAATTTCAAAGGTTTTAACTGAATAACAGCCGCTGAGTCGCAGGGTCAAAATGGCAATGAGAACGTTATGATATGATTTATTTTCAAATAAAAACGAATATGACACTCATTTAGTGTGGATTTCAGTCATTTTAGTCATGATAGAATGGTATTTGAGCACTCGATTGTCGGGTCAATCGTAGAATTTTGCACGGTGATGTGTGATCACACATCACCGTGCAAAATTCTACGATTGACCCTCCAATCTCGTGTTCAAATCCTACAATATACTATCCTTGGTACCAGTAAGTGCCTGGACATCTAGTGGTAGCTCTTTCAAAAGACCTTATATCTAATAGTTTTTGTCTCTATTATTACATAAACCACTCGTGTCAACCATATATTAAGTGCAAAGATAAAGAGCAAGTACAATTGTGACAGCCTCTAGCTCTAACAGATATAAGCAGATCATTTAAAGGCCTTGAGATAGGCTAATCTAGTGGATTAAATAGCTTTTACTACATTTAAAAAAAAATCACTTGTTAAACATTACTGCATAGGTCAGTCGTAGTGGTATAGTGCAATGAGCGACTGCTCTGAAGCCATATTAGGTCGTCAGCATGAAACTTCCTGAATTGGCTATTTCTAAAGCTTTATTAGCAATTGATTCTATATCAAAACGTCAGTGAGTTTCGCCAATACATGTACGTTGGTGGGTTTCGCCAAAACGTTGGTGGGATTTTGCCAGTTGAGAAGTGTGGCTAAAACGGCAGAGGGTTTCCCGAAAACGAAGGGGTTTTCGCTTGGTTTCGCTGTTTGCTTGGTTTCGCCGTAACGACGGACACGAAAATAACGTATGCGCAACACTTTGGTACAAACATAGTGTAATTTGGTTCGTTTGATGCACACCTAAATGACACCCAATTTACTTCACTTCATGATAGAAGACAACCAAATCTTATTTACGTGTTTCTGTGGTCGAGTGGATAGGGCCGAGTTGGACTCACCACCAGAAGGTTGTAAGTTCGATGCCCGGTCAGGTCTCGTGGTGAGTGTTGAGTAAACTTTCCTATACCAGGTTGTGCAGTGGTACCTATACGTTAAATAGCTACAGGTCAGGCAAGTGAACGCAGAGATCGCAAATGTGAGTGATTAGCATGTCTTCGCTAGGTAGCAACTGTGCTGTATGTTCCCCGGGGATTTAAGAAAGTTATAGTGTGAAGACCAGAACCCAGACATTTTCATTTACATTTTGATAGCTCTGGATGGGGACAGCCTGATTTAAATCAAGTTGATATTGATCATGTGAAAACAGTTAGCTCAAAGAATGAATGAACTCACCACTTGACGAGATTAGAATTTGGACTGGCTACGCCTTGGTTATATTTTGCGGCATAGGCTATGATTTGCGTTACCAGGTTCATTTTTAGGGCTGTGGTTATATTTTGCGTAGACGCAAATCATAACTAGTTATATTTTGCGTTGGTTATATTTTGCGGTCTAACAGGTGTCACGTGCTATTTTAGGCTATGCATTCGATTGCTATACCAGGGAGAGATGTGTTTCGGATTGGAAATTTGCTAGCAGGGAGGATGATAGGCAGTTTCAAGTGTGATATAGGAAGTGTCTACGGTCAGCCAGGTATGACGTTGATTTTGCTCCAAGTACAATAACTGGGGTTTGAACAAGTATTTATAAAGCAATTCGTTTAGCTACAAAACAAATAAAATTTCATTATTCCATACATCTTATCCACAATTGTTTTTCTTATATTAATGTTATTGTTATTTTCAGACCACCAATATTATCACAAATGGGCGGTTTTGGTTGACCCAAAAGAAATGAGTGAAGGTATCAAAGGATATATCAAATGCGATATTTCTGTTCTTGGTAAAGGAGATGCTATCAAGGTGAGAAATTAAGTATAATGCAAATCTTATTAATATTAATCTTAGAACACACGTAAGTACTAATTTTTCACGCTGAAATGATGAGAGTAACGAAATTTGACAGAAATATGTGGGTGAGTGTTTGGGTGATACAATTTAAATTATTTTCACAAGTCTATTTTTCTAATATATACATAGAGGGGGAGGTTCTAGAATAATAAAATAGCATATTCTTCATTTTAGAAACACAAGCAGCTGAAAGATAGTGAGGTAGAAAATGTCGAAGGGTATGTCATTATAGCACATATTGTATCCGAATCATGCTGTATAAATGGATATTATGTCATGAATATACTAATTATTTTAGTAATGGTTCAAATTCATATGAATAATTTCAGGAACCTCTTACTACCAAAAGGTGTACCCATGGAAAGACAGCGTGCAGACTACAAGTTCATCATCTACAGAGCGGAGGATCTTCCACGTACAGATTTCGGACTCATGGCATCTCTTCGAAAGGCCATGTCTTCCAACAATGTTGCTTTAATTGATGCATTTGTTAAGGTCTCATTCCTTGGTCACCAGGTTTGTGAATACCTAGTCCATTAATGAGTACTTATCAACAAGTAAAATGGTCTATTTGAAATATTCCTAATAGCAATGCTGCTTAGTGTGCAATAACTAAGAAACACCATTATCCCATTATCAAAACGACACAAACATAGACATTAGCTTTATATTCTACCCTATAATTCTACTTGGTCATTCAGTGCAAGACCTCTGTGAAAAAGAACTACAATCCCGAATGGTATGAAGTGATCACATTCACGGACCTGTTTCCACCTCTGTGCAATCGCTTCAAAGTGCAGATCTGTGACAGCGATATGACGTCAGATGACTCGATTGGCACACATTTTATAGAACTTGCTCAAATTATGGACCCGGGCGGGGATGTTGAAGGTACTTTGACTTTCAAAGAATGAGTCATCATTGTTGACAATTATATTAAATAAAAAAAAGATTCAATATGATATGATAGCCTATGTCTTTTTCTTCAGTACATATATTATAAAAATTTTATGATATTAAATTGTTCTCTCCATCAGAGCAGAGTAACATTTTTCGATGTCCTTATATAATTGTCTATCTCTAGGTATTGTTCCTACGTTTGGCCCTTCATGGATAAACTTCTATGGGTCTCCACAAAATTATAGTTTCATTGGTGAACATGAAGACCTCGATGAAGGAAAAGGTGAAGGTGCAGCTTATAAGGGTAGGCTACTCTGTGCAATCAGAACCGAAGTAAAAGATGGAGAGTCCAAAGGACCTTCTCAAGTTGCTAGAACTAAACTAAGGAGTTCAGCAAAGGTAATACATATCAACAATATGGTATTGGAGGAAACAGTAAGCATAAGTGTAAATTATGTGTTACTTATTTGCAACAAGTGTATAATTGTACTTGTAGATTGAGACTGCGCCAAGAAAAGAATTCTTTGTCTTTGCTACAATATTTGAGGTGAACATGATCAACAAAGATCTCAAAGACAAAAAGCTATTCTTTGAGCTGAGCATGGGTAAGCATCAGATTTTCAAACTACGTTACATATACATAGGCCCATACAACATTATATGAGACTTACATTTTACATGTGCAAAACATCATATGCATATCAGTTTTATAAGTTAGTTGGGACGTGATAAAATCCATACGCTGGTGTATGAACGCATTGCAGACAAAGCAAGCTTAGTCTTATATAGGTTTACTATACTATACTTTTACATATACTTCAACGAAGAAAACAACAACACAATGTATATATTTGTATTGTATACGTGCAGGTCACTTTGGAAACACTGTTGATGCAAAAAGAAGTAAGCAGACTATGTTTGAAGCACCAGTAAATAGTGACGACAGTTCTGAAGAGGATGAATATGGGAAAGAGAGTTCTGCATTGGTGACTATGAAACTAAAAGAGGAGACCGGCCTGCCTTGTAATAGGTATATTTGTATGAATGATAAAAGTCTCAATGGTTATGTTAAATTCTAGATTAACATTGCTCAAAGTTTACAATATATTTTGTAGTGAAACAGATCCCTTGTTACCTGTGGGGGTTGACAAAAACTACTACTATATGCCATTTGGGGAGAGGAAACCCTGTCTTTATGCAATTGCAATATTTGAAGATGTAAAGAAAAGATTATATCACATCAACCTAATCGACACCGTTATTGAGGCATTTGTACGTATTCCTGTTTATGCGTATTGGATTTAAGAGGGAAGCCTAATACATTTTCATCAATTAGGGAAAAAATCTCATAGTCATGATTTTTACATCACTCATTTACAAAAAATAGCCCTACCACATAAAAAAATTTATTTTTCAAAAGTTTTTTTTTAAATATTTTTTAAACACAAAATGTTCAGAAATATAGGCATATCTTTAGGTACATAAATAGAAACCGTCAGCCATATGTCACTTCTGTAAATTCTGTGGTTCTATCTTAGATTATTTATCAACGTCGCCGCAGCCTTCTTTTTTCATTTTGTGACCTTGTATTGAAGCAATTGATGAAAATTTTCTAACATCCATATTTGAGATTGTGTTTTCTTCTGTCATGAACGATATTACAATAGGTACAAGATTTTACCAAGTTTATGCCATAATCCAATGTTGTCAATCCATTTTTAAAGTGTTGACACAACAAATATGTTTATTCCATTGATTGGATGATAACTGTATCTACCACCTCTCTTTATGATATGTTAATTCAACAGAAAACTATTTATGCAATTTCTTGAAATCTTCTCATATTATGAAATTAATATGCAGTAGTACTTGCTAAAATGCTGAAATAAGGTCCAAGGTACAGTGAAACCTATCTATGTAGGCACCTTTATATTTAGGAGACCCGTATTGTATGGACATATTTCTCTTCTCCAATTACTTGAATGCTATATTAAAAACCTCTCTGTTCAGGACATCTGCCTTACATGGACATTTTTTTTTTTTACAAAGGTCTCCACATGGGAGAGGTTCTACTGTATTTCATTGTACTACTTAATGGCTTTCATAATCCGCCCAGACTATTTCACTTGAATAATACAGAAAAACTACAAGAGTCCAGTGAGGCATTAATAAAGTCTCATGTGAGGCAACCAACATTTCAATGAATCACATATTTGGTTTATCTGATGATCTGTTGGGTTTGATAATTATCATCCTCCACTTTTTTCATTGCTCTTTACATGCTAAACAAAGTTAAAGATATAAGCTTATTTCTTGAATCAACTTATCATGATGTATATATTTTTTTATCAGTATGATGTGATGTTTTCTGGAGCCTACCAAAAGTAGTCCTAATCTCCTTCATGAATATTCACACACATAATGAACTACTAATGAGCTGGGAAAGGCCATTTTGTAATATCTGTCATAAAAGCTAGAGTCATATTTGAAATTACTATTTTTGCATTAAAAAGATATATTTCAAAATTCTAAGGCTGGGACGATTTAAAGAAATATCTCCTCTGTACAAGAGATGTGTTTCTATCTAATGACACACTATCAGTGGTTCAGTGTATGTACCTAAACATGTGGTCATTATTTCACAAAAAATGCCCTTTAAAAACATTTAAAAAAAAATTTTCACTTTTGAAAAAAATTGAGAAAAAATCTTAAATCATATTATACCAATGATTATGAAAATCATCTATATTAACTAAAAATTAGAAAAGTAAAAAAATGTTCTGGGCTTCCCCCTTAAAACACTGTCATTATCATTACTTGAATTTGTGTTAGAAGAACTATAAATCTGTCTTTAGAGACGACAATATAAACATGCCCATGTCTTAAACAGTTCAAACTTTTTTTTCTTCAAAATTGGTAGGATAAAGGTTTAGAAGAGGTACGTCAAATGATACGCTTAGAGCATGAACTAGTCCACAGGCGACTGAGAGGGGTCCTAGATGAAATGGTAGACAATGTGGAGGATTATCTGAAACACAGTAGTACTCTAAACATGGGCTCAGGTATTGGAAAGACTAAGCTGGACAAGTATAGAATGAAAATGTGTAGGACTCAAATGGTAAGTTATGTACATATTATTCTAGCATTTTTCTAATTTCGTATAGCACATTGCAGTCACATTTTATGTGGACATGTTTTGGGTACAGTAAAATGCCAATATTTGATTGGTTTGTTATTGTATCAGTTTATGAATATTTGTGACAATTTTATGGCATTTTGCCTAGGATCGAATGAGGACAAAAGCTGTTGAACTTAGAAAGAGGGTAACCCGTGATAATGTTGAGGGTAGATATAGAGAAGCAAGAGATATGGCAAAGAAAATTAAACATTTAGCCAATGAGGTAATTGTAAAATCAATATCTATGTAATGTTTGACATATATTCTTTTGGCAGACTACTATATTGTTTTGGGTTTTTTAAACGGTTTGATTTTGTTCTTCCATTTTTATTAGCCTCAAAATAGTCTACCCGATGTTTTTCTCTGGATGCTCAACAGTGATAAGCAGAGAATTGCTTACTGCAGGTTTCCTATAAGGAAACTTCTTTTTGCCACACAGAAGGAGTTCATGGGCAAAGACTGCATGAAAGTACAGACTGTGTTTTTGAAGGTAATTTGTATTTCTTTCGGACTATTGTCATTCATTTTAAAATATCTAAACCACTCAACGGTCTCATCATGTGACTATAAAAGATGCAATGATTTTTAAATTGTATAGTTAGGACAGTGCTGTAATTGTGAAATATGTGATGCTTGTGCAAAGGTTAATAATACATTATATCCATACATAATGTTCAAACTTGTTAATGCTTAGAGCACATCAGGCTGCACGGGCAGTTTACTGTCAGTCTATTGCCAAAAGCTCATGGAGACCATTGTTTGTACAGTGGCAGCACGTTAGGAGGCAGCAGAAGTTTGACGTGTCAGACTTCCACTATGACCTATTCAACAGTGGTCTAACTATTGGTAGGCAGTACAGAGACCTTACGCCAAGTGTCCTATATATACGAAGGATTTAACCACACGTTGTCGGTACAGACACAGTACCGAGGCAGTGCTTTCCCTATATGAATGCCCGTGCTTTGAGAATCACACAGAGCAGACAACGTAAGTTGTATGCCAGTACAACGCACGTTCGAAGCATGTTGCTCTCAGTGTCACCCCAATGAAAGGGGGTAAACAATATCCACTCTACCACCATTGATGCCTTACTGATAACGCAATTAGGCAGTGCTGCTTTCGATTTACAAGCACCCTTAGCTTTACAGTTGTCACTGCATGAGAACTCTGTAGACACTGCAGACCTGAGAAAGGATGTGCGTGTATTAGCAAGCCCGGTTGTGCCCTAGGCATAAGCTAGGGGCACAACTGGCAATGCAGACATATTGGCGGCAGGTTATGACGTATTGCCTGGCTTTCTGCCTCCGTACATATACACCTACAATCAGGCTACTGCTGTAAAACATGTAATACTATATACATGTATATTGGAAGCTTTCGCTACTTAACAAACCATCCCCATAGTCTGGAAAAAGAGTTCTTTTACCGACCTCCGCAATACTGACCCACACGGTCTTAATACGTTTTTGGCAGTAGAAAGACAGCAGGGAGGCAGTACTGCTGGATGTACCCTTGTCTTTTCACATGTAAATGTGGACTCCAAGTCGAATTCGTCAACGAATCAAATAGAGTATTGTTGGGTGGGGTGACATGCGTCTGTATATACCCGCGCCATTAAGATTATAGCTATGCTCTTCAAGTCACACCAATTTACTAGTCCTGATTGATTTTTCAAAATGTTTATTGTTTACGGGTATGCGCAAACTTGCATTCAAATCGTCATTAAATCACTAATCTGTGAAGACTTTGCAAGGATGCACCTAGTTGTCAATAATGCGGCGAGATCACCATGATTATCATGCAAGATAAATGTAAGGATTATAATTATGACTTATTCGAGAAAGAACATTTCCAATGCCTTAGAGCTGATAGTGGTATTTATGACAAGATGATACTGATAATCATAAGCAATTTCTTCAGAAACCAGGAAAAAAGGCACTCGGTATGTCTGGGTGGGAAATGCAAGCAAAACTTGAACTCTACCTTTACGTGGGATTGAGAAACCCAGCTAAACAGCTAAAGGAGCATATAGAAGGTCTTCCACGGGGATATGAAATACCTGAGGAATTCGAAGACATTGATCTTCCTCCCGAATATGTAATATATCCTGGTAATTATTTTGACTAATTCTATTACCTACTGTAAATATGATTTGATGTAATTTGTGCATGATATCTACGTAAATTCTGTGTACGCACAACTGCCGATGTGCTTCATGATCAGGTATATGCAAAACAAAATGCTTAAAAATACTATAAGTCAACTTATTGTAATGTTACAGAAAAGAATGTGTTTCAACTGCGAGCTCATATATTCTCTGCAAGAGGATTGTTTGGGTCAGATGATACCGGACTTTCTGATCCATTTGCACGAATCATCATCAACAACCAATGCAAGCAAACACAAGTGATGCAAATATTACTTCTAATTATTACAATTGAAGTATTACAATATTACAGCATTTACAAGCATTGTGATTAATCATGGATGGTTGCTATTATGCCATTGGAAAATTCAATCGCTCAGCCTCACATACATGCACACATATAATTGTCTACTCTTAACTCTTAACAGGTTCAATACAAAACTCTATGCCCTCATTGGAACGAAACACTGGAGTTTGAAGATCTCATATATTATGGACCTATTGATCATTTTACAGAGCATCCACCACTCATCATTGTTGAAATCTTTGACTATGACTTAGTTGTACGTGGTATCCCCTCATTTCAAGTTATGTGGTATTCGTGGTGATATTCAGTAATTTTTCTATGAATAAATCTTATTAACATGTGTAATATAAAAATATATTGTGACTTATTTCTTTGATCATAGAGCAAGAATAGTTTTCTGGTCACAAATTGATTTTAATAGGGTGCTCCTGAGTTCTTAGGAAGAGTTACTGTACGTCCAAAAGTGAAGACTAAAGCTATGAAATATGAGCCTCCAGATTTCCCGCCTCAGTTGGAGTGGTGGGATGTGTTCAGGGGTCCTCAACAAGCTGGCGAGTTATTGGCAGCCTTCGAACTTCTGCAATTAGGCATGGATGTAAGTTCATATTATGGGATGGTTTAATCAGATATGAGGGGAAAATATACCCTACCCCATTCTCAAATCTCAGCAAAAATCCAGCGCCATACTCATTGATTTTCTAACCATTCTCATTTGACAATTTCACCGTTTCACAGTATCTCACAATACTCAATGAAATTTGACCCCCATTCTCATTTCTCATAAAAATCAATGGCAATTCTCATATATAAAAATAAGTATATTTCCCTCTCCGATATATATATATATATATATATATATGACACTGAATGTTGTGGATCCATGGAAACTTGAACTGTTCAATAAGATGCCCTTGGCGTGCCAGCTTATGAATGAGATTCATAGAAGTTGAATAATTTTGACCAATTTTAAATATGTTTGTTTATACTTGGATGGGTACGCGATTACTTATTATCGTTGTCAGGAAATGGTTGGTGACATTGAAGCCCCACGTCCTATGCATTTAGCAGATCTTCCTCCAATCGTTGCACCCACAGTGAGCAAGTACAGATTTGAGATCCTCGTCTGGGGAGTCAGGGACCTGAAGAGGGTGAACTTGATGAATGTAAATCGACCAAGATGTGACTTTGTAATTGGAGGAAATCTTCCATTGTCGTCAGATCCTATTGCTGATATGAAGATCAATAACAATTTTGAGAAGAATGTCAAGTATCAAGACCTTGTAAGTATATACATGTATATTTAAACAATAACTGTCGGTACACAAATCATTCTATTAGATGAAATGAAAGGAGAGAAGGTTTATTCAAATATTTCACCCATTACCCCCCTGTCAGAGTGGATACACGGAACGCAGAGTCCACGCGCCCTACGCGCATGAAGGGCTAAAAATTTCAAAATCGAGAAAAAATTTCCCTTCTTGCCGAAGTAGAAGTGACGCCGCAGGCGGAGAAATAGCCCTCGAGCACAAATAGACTTTGCAGGGTACCAAAGGACGTCCACTGCGGCGTGAGCATGGAGGCAGACGAAGTCCACGCTAATCTTGGCACGGAGAGCTCTTGTGGCGTACAGCGGCGTACAGCGGAGGTGAACGGCGTTTATTTTAGTGGTACAGAGGCAGACGGAGTCCATTGGTGCCAAATACGGCTTTGCGCAGAGACCAGCGAACTCAAAAAGATCAAAGGAAATTTAATCAATAATCCCACCGCCCGCGGAGCTTTTACGCGGCGTGAAAAATCCACTTCTCCAGAGAAGTGGAGGGAGTCCGCGCAATTTTTGCTCGCGGCGTTGACGCGGAGGTAGCGCGGACCCAAAAATCACTTCGCTAGAGTTCGCTGGCCGCCGCGGCATAGCCATGCGAATCGCATTGTCGAATCGACGATGAAAATTTTAATTTTCCCTATTTTTCCCTTTTTTACGGACTTTTATCATTTTTTCGACTAAAAACTTACGCGGAGTCGGCTCCGGCGTATCCCTCTGACAAGATTGTTATCAATTCAGTCTAAATAAAAGGACTCTATTATATTTGTCCACATAATCTGTATCCACTAATTATATGAAAATAAATATAATTTCATTGGCATCTGCACTACCTGTTAAGCACAATAAAGAGTCTACAGCATGCTATCGTTAGGTGCATAATCCATAAACGCTAGCGGCAGGGCAAGAAATCTCTGCCGAACCTGTTGATATTTCAATGGGGTATTATTTATACACGCGGCAGCGGTAGCGTTGCAGAGCCCCCCCCCCCCCAACCGCTAGGCGGCTCGTTTAACGAACTGCTTTGGGAAGGGATTCGGCGGCTCAGCGCCTCCATGCCGCTAGGTCGAGGCGGCATTTTACATTGTTTTAAATGAGGCATTATCCATTAACAGTGCGGTTCTGCAATAGTATTATAGAAATCAATGTAAAAATCAAGGAGCTGAACATTGGATTTGGGTCAGCTTTGCGGCAGTGAGAAATGTATGGATTGTGAAATGCCGCCTGGCAGCCGCTTGCCTGCCGCCGCAGCCGCAGTCGTCCCGCAGCCGCCACCCCTCGAGTATGGATAATGGCCCTTAGTTGAATTTTTTCTAAATTCCGGATAAATCCTTTTGAAATTTTGCCATTTTACTATAACGCGTGTGATTCATATTTCAAGTTTATCAGTATTATCGCTGTTATAATAAGTGCATATGCCAATGATGTTACATGAATAAATTCTAAATTCTATCAAATAAGGAACTCTCATTAACATTTCTTGTAATAATTCTGGTAATTCAATTATGCTATAAATACTATGTATGTACATGTATGTGACTCTTATGAATATATACAATGTATACTTATAGATGCTTCCTGACAATGAAATGTTTTGGCCACCCATTACTATACGTGTAGTGGATGTTAGAACGTTTGGGCAAGAGGTATTAGCAGGAACCGCCACAATAAGTAAGATACACAAATATATGTGGGTATCAGAAGACGAACTGCGGAAAAGAGAAGAAGAAATCAAAGCTAAAAAGGAACGTTTGAGAAAGGCTGCTGAAGAAATTATGGCTAAACATCAAAAGATGAGTATGTACTTTTCATCTACCACGCATGCATCAAATGAATCTTTATGTTTGTTGGAACAGCAAAATAAATTGCTTACAAAGATCCCAACCTTAGATTTACGATGTTGGTATTTGTGTTTACAAAGTTATTATTTAGGCAGTGCCTTTTTTTAAGTTGCAATCTTTAGCAAACAGTAATTGTCCACTTAATTATGTTTCAATCCTTTTGGCTACCTTATATTATTGCATCAATTGTAACAATGATTATTCATTGCCCTGCACAGTTGACAAAGCCAAAGACGAAGCAGAACAAAAGCGCCACATTGCTAGGGGAAAACTTAAGTTCAAGAAGTCCAAAAATAAAGATCATGGACACAAAGTCGACGACAGTAATCCTGAAGTGCAAATTCTAGATCCCAAAGCAAATGGATTGCAGCCTCTTGCCAATGATCCAAGTGATATAAAGAAAGAAGATGTTATCATTAACATGGATTCTCATGGTCAGAAAGACAGCCATCAGCCAGTTCAAGTAATGTGTAGAAACGTTTATGCCAATATCAGTTTTATTAGTTGTAATACATATTTCATATTTTTATCATACTTATAGGCCTATTTTTTTAAATAATTTACGGCATTTTTCGAAGAAATGTATAAGGTTAGGACTATAATTATAGCCTCTGGTGGGATTCGAACCCATGACCATATGGTCAACCTAACGCACTAGTCCACTTTCATGACTCTACCACTGGAACTGGGTTACAAACCATAGTCTGCATAGTCTGGCAGTCTGCACAGTGTTACTCCACATATAGCTCATTCATCCTGGACGACATCGAAATGTGAGGAATTTAGATTAAATGTAGACAGACCTACGTTGCTAGCACATTGCGAAAAACTCTTGTTTCATGTCACGTCTTCAGGAATTCTAAGCTATAAGACAACATATGTATGATGCACAACACCGATGATTCTTAGAAGCCCAGTATGATTTCAGGATAACTCATCTGAGCTTTTGTTTTTAACCTAGTACCGGCGGTAGAGTGGACTAGTGAGTTAACCTGAACTGGTAGGCGATGATTTCAATGATTTCGAATCCCACCAGAGTATGTAGTAATCCTAACCTGACTTGAAAAAATAAATCTAATGACTCATAACGTTATCCAAGTAATAATGAATTACTGCCTACTTGTAATGGCATGATTATGAATATAGTTGGGTGAAAAGAATAATTAACACTTCCTAACAACATTTTTGTTTTTAGGAACTTGATTTGGAGACAAAGCAGAAAATGAGAGCTAAATATCGTGACTTGATTTCTGAATTAGATTGGTGGAGCAAATATTATGTTACCATGGAAGATATTGTGCGGGTAATCTTGAATATTATAGCATAAATAATTTGTGTGTCTTGTTTTAATTGAGTTGCATCAATGTAAACATTTTGAATAATATATCTTGTAATTGTTTCAGGCTGAGGAGACAAAGAAGGAACAAAATCCACATTGTGAGTTTCTATAATATAGTTGAATAAATTCTTCATATATATAATATTTTGGATGAATATATATTAATGCAAAATTTCTTTCTACATGTATCTGTTAAACATGTAATGACATATCTATACACGTATTGTCTTTTACATGATTATTGCTCCAGTCAAATTCTATCATTTTAGTGAAAGCACTAGGTGTTGATATTGATGAATCGGATCTGGACACTGACTCAAGTACAGGTATTCATTTTCACTTGCCCTTGATTTTAATGTATAACACTTTAATGGTGCATAGTAGAGTTTTCATTACAATATAAAGTTAATCTTTTCAAGTAAATCTACATAGATTCTGATAAACTAATAACTATTCACAACTATTCATTACAACTTTTTAAACAAATGAGCATCCAGACATAAATATTTCATTGTAACTTTTGAATATATCATACGTATCTTTCACAAATTCTAGCTCAACAAAGCGTTTTGATAAGGTTATAACAACATTCACTCTGAAAGAAATGCAAATTAGCTCAAATTAATATATATATACATGTTGCTTTGTAATAAATGTTTCCTGTTTCATTGTTTTAGTCAAGAAGGGAGGTTGGTATATAAATATCAGAATTTGACACAAACATAAGCAAATTCTGAAGCATGTCATTATTGCAAACGTTGTTAACTCAATTTTGAATTTTAATGTTATTTGTTCGAATTGCATCTGCTTGTTTTGCTTATGTCCACATGAAATTCCATTGAAATTGGTTTTCATGTAGATATTTAATTTCAGAAGTCGAGTAATGTGTACTTTCATTTTAGATTATATCATTTACTATGCTTTATTTTGTTTCATTTATTTTAATTTAATTTTTTTGACATGCAATAAATTGACTGATGGGTAAACACATCATGGTAACTGTCAACAGTTTCATGCATGTTTATCTTAAAATGATTAAATCACAAGGCTCGGTATAGGTCCGGCATCTGTGGAGCTCGGTGGATTTTTTTGGTTGTTACCGAGTTCCCCTCATTGGCGGTGTAGTTCGGTGACGTGAACGGGGTCCGTCAGGTGACGAAACAAACACTGGCCACGTCCGCAGGTAGTTTTCTGCCAATGTGCCAGCAACTACTGGCCTGGCAGATAAGCGTATAATAGTCGGTCGGTCTCTGATAGAGCCTCTAATTACCGGTCGACCACCAGTGATCGCCGGCTGTTTATCGGCAGATAGCCGGCGAATACCTTCATTGGTGAAACCGTCTTCCCCTGAGAAGGTGGTCATTAGACCACACATATATCTATCTATAAGATTTGATAGATGATACCTTACTGTGGCAAGATGCAGTGAACCATTTGTTCCGGTAAATTTTGTTGTTGCATGACAGTCCCCGTGCAATATTTGGCCGTACACTGGCCGAGGCGTATTCCTGTGAAGTAGGGATGTGACTCTGATGAGGGAGCTCGGTAAGAGCATGGCTAATTTTACATTCCGAGTTAAATTTTCTCCGAGCTGCCACCAATGCAGTGTTAAGCCCCAAATACTGGCCGCTGATCGCAGGCGCTCGGCCGATTGCCCGGCGAAATTTCCATCGCTTGTACATCGGAACCTCATTGGCCGAGCTTTGTGACTAAAGTATAATTGTATTATCTGCAGAATGAAAGAATGATTTGGGTGATATGATTGCCGAGTAGCATTTATTTACTTGTAGGTTTCATATAAATTAGTATCTAATGGTACTTGGATATCAAATATCCAATACAAAAGCTTCATATTAAAATACCCAAGACAGTACAGCTAGTACAAAAATAGATGATCATATAGATGGATGATATAGAGGAGCAGTCCAGCCTGATTGTTAAACCAACATAAACTTTGTTATAAGGTTTACACTTTAAAACACTCCACTAAAATATAATTAGTGAAATATCATTGCGTTTAGCAGTGATAAATGTTCATTATACTTTTCCAGACTACGACTATGCAGCAGTTGATTATAGTGAGCTTAATAATGAAGGGCTGACAAAGCTACAAGAGGAAGCTGACGAGAAAAAACGGTTAGCAGATCTTGCAAAGCAAAAAAGAAAAAAAAACGCTGGGTTTAAAAGAAGACCTAAAAATGTAGGCAAGAAAATGAAAAGCATTAAAAAAACAAAGCTATCAGTAAGTATGTAAGCAAATATTAAAATAGTCTGATAAATATTAAAATCGCAATGCAAGGTTCTTCAATAATGACAATCAACATTTAAAATAAGAATATGTCCTCTTACGGAGAATAAATATAGTCAACAATTAAGAGTATTTGCCAGATGGTTATAAAAAACGTTGACTTTACAAGGAATATTCGTCTCAAAATTGTTAACATACCGGTATACATATATACATTACATAACATTATTATGTGACTGCACTTAATTTTAGGGCCAAGATAATGGAGCATTTGAATCAGACGAAGAAAAAGACAAAGATGAAGATACTCATAATGAAGACAAAGAACACGTTCAAAGAATTGAGGTGATAAACCTATATTCCTTAAGCTAGGGGCACAACCAACCTTGCAGAGATTCTAGCCGCAAGGTCTGTTTAGGTCTGCAGTGTCTACGACGTATTCAAGTTATGGGGACGTGCAGCACTGGCACGGTGCCTTGGGCGGGGGGGGCTATTCCAGGGGCGAATGGGTAGCAGGGTGCCACTTAAGGTCCAAAATCATACCCCTTAGTGAAACCAGTGAAACTATGAAAATGATAACCCTAGTGAAACCACATGTGAAACTAATGGGGTATTATCCCAAGGGGTATTATTCTATATGATACTGTAATGAAACAATATTTACTACAACTTATACATACTTTTTATGTTTTTTATGGCTGAATAATGCAAAATCACATGAATAGAGAGCTAGATATTGAACCGCTTTTAGTGAAACTGCCTGGAATGTTGAAATCATGACCCCTAGTTAAACTTAGTGATGGAAAATGTGACCCGTAGTGAAACTGAGGGGTTGAAAAAGGTGACCCCTATAAGTGGCACATGCCGTATTCGGCGACTATGGAAGTAGTCCTGCGGCGGCAGCTCGACTATCTTATTCCGGTGGCCGTGTGTCGAACGTGTGCTGTACTCATGTACAATGTAACTTTGTGATTCCTACATCAGCACTGCCTTTGTACAGTGAACACACTGCGCCAATACTGTATCTGTACCGACAAAGTGAGGCTAAATCATTTAAGTCGTGCATAGGCCACTTGCCGTACAGCCTACCTACGTCCTACGGGCAGATGACTGCTGGATTGGCCGTAGCAGAAATTTGGCCTCTTCTGCGACCACCGTACGGCCTTAAAAATGCTTACTTTTGCCGCATTGAACACTCACTGATCGTAACGATCTCTTTACAATTTTTTTGTAGTAGACAGCCTATAGATAGGCCTTGCAGCGTGGTGTATCCTAAGTAGCTACAATTATGTATGTAACATTTGAATTTCAATTGGTGTCATTCTGTTAATAATGTATGATTTAATTGTAGATATATAATGACAGTTTAGAATCGGTATCAAAATTTGGTGGCTTTACGGATTTGTTTGAAACTATAAACTTATACCGTGGAAAAAATTTAGATGATGATGATGAAAATGAAGAAGCACGATTATCTGGGAAGTTAAAGGTAAATTGTTGAGTTCATTTGAGAATTACATGCATCACGTTTCTTGTCATAACCTTTGCTACAGTGTTGGTGTGTTACTTTTTCAGTTCAATATTTGCATATATAAACTCCCTGATGAAGCGGAAGAAAGTAGCCAAGGAATAGTAGCCAAAGTATTGCATAATACTAATGAAATGAAATTGGAAAAATGGCTGCCAAGCTCCAAACCAAGAGAGGTTAAAGTTATTGTAAGATGTATCGAGGTATGGGCATTGATGTACCATTTCTATCAAGTAAAATACCTTGACATACTATCAAGTAATATACCTTGACATACTGTACATTACAATTTGCTTTGATATCATATTGTATTTGCTTGGTTCAGTACTTGACTTAGCATACATCTAATTATATTGACACAAAGTAAAAATATATACATGTAAGTACTTATATAATTATGCTGTAATCATTGTTAGGCTAAGAATCTGAATCCTGTTGATTTAAATGGACTTGCTGATCCTTACCTTGTGCTTCAATTGGGGAGACAAGAAAAAAATGATAAAGAAAACAAACAACTAAACACACTAAATCCAGTGTTTGGAAAGTATGTAGAAATAAACAAGCCTACCTAGATAACTCGAAATTTTATGTAAAATACCATTTCATTACAATCAGAATATTTAACCACAAATCATATACTTTATACAAGTTTATTTTTCTAGACAGTTTGACTTTGATGTGGTTTTCCCACTGGACTCCTTGCTTCACATTCAAGTGATGGACTATGATCGCTTCAGCGCAGATGATCTAATCGGTGAAACATTTATTGACCTTGAAAACAGATTTCACTCCAAGCACCGAGCCACATGTGGAATAGCCTCAACATATGAGATGTAAGATATTATAGTAATTTGCATATATGATGAATTATTGATCACTTCATAGTCATGAAAGTATGGTTAAGATTAAAATGAAAAGTTCTGAATGCTCTTGGTTTCCTTAATATCCATGTTTAAGAAAGAAGGGACAGGTAACACATTTTAGTATGCTCTTTCAAGATATGGCTACAATCAATGGAGAGATCCTGAAAAACCAAGTCAGATCCTTGACCGCCTATGTAAGAAGCTGGGATTCTTGCCACCTACATATAAAGTGGATAGTGTAAAAGTGGAGGGAATTACTTTCTATGCAGATCATGAACTTGAAGCAGAAAATGGTGGGCACTGTATTTCAAGTTTGATGAATAAAACAATTCTTCCGTAACTCAAAAATACTTTATATGAGTTTGAGATAGCTCAAAACTATTACAATATCTCCACGGTGCTAGTGTAAATTATCAGTAAATATTTAAGCTGTATTTAATTTTTGAAATATTAGGTGATATTTTACCAACTCAGGAGCATTTAGCTCTGGAGGCTCTCCGACATTGGGAAGACATGCCAAATGCATTTCCTTTGGTACCAGAACATCTCGAATCAAGACCTCTTTTTAACCCAGAAACTCCTGGAGTGGAGCAAGTATGAATAATTACAATTGATATTATCTATATTAAGATATCTACTCCTGCTGTAGTATTCTATATAATCCATGCAATAAAGTAACACATTTTTAAATTTTGTATATTCGTTCAACAGAAATCTCTTTTATACCGTCTAGTGAATGCAGTGTTACAAATCAATAACAAGCCCGAAATAGATTAATTATTGTCGTCACTGACTAAAATCATTGCTCCCCCTCAACCATTATAATTGGTATAATGCATTATATAAATGAATAACTGTATGTATATTTTCCAAAGTTTGCTTGTGAATTCAATTCTGCTGTCACTGTTCTGCCAAGAAAGCTCCTACCACTGTATTGACATAACTGAAGAGACATCTTCCATTTTACTATATTAAGTGGCCCTGACGGAACTCGAACTCATGACCCCAAGGCTGTGAGACCAGAATGATACCATCATCCCAAGTAGCGGGCTGTTAAAACGTTACACTGCTGGAGTTATAGATCGAATTGGCCGAAAGAGGTTGATATGCTGGAAGTAGTGAATGCTCATACAGATCCAGTAGTCTGTTTACTCAGACCCCCCCAATCATCTCTCTCTCTCTTTCTTTCTTTCTCTCTCTCTCTCTCTCTCTCTCTCTCTCACACACACACACACACACACACACACACACACACACACACACACACACACACACACACACACACACACACACACACACACACACATGCACACACACTACCGCCACTATACATTTCCTGTGTCCTTGTCTTAAGCCTGCAAGTTGATAGCTTCGTGGAAACCTTTTGCCAGAGCCGCCAGCCCCCACCCCCACCCTCCTGCACCCAATACCATGGTATCGTAAGTGGTCCAGACCAGGGAACAGCTAGCCCTTAGTAACACACGAGAGGGTAGCAGACCGAGTCCCGAGAAAAACGTGCTAATAAAGGCTAGGTTAAAACTAGGTCTCGTCATACCAAGGTTTTTACGAGTACCAGATCCCAACAAAACTAACTGCAACCGTTGTGGACAAACAGCCATGAGTGAAATAAGTTAAATTAGACCAACTTTTATTCTCAATTCAATCATAATAAAGGAAATACTTTTTCAGGGCCGTCTTGTCATGTGGGTGGACATGTTTCCAAAAGATATGCCGGCGCCATCAGTAAATGTCGACATTACTCCTAGAAAACCCAAATCGTAAGTTTATAGTTCATGCAATAAATCGTCATATGCTTAATATGCTTATTAATCATTACTATTTCCTATATCTTAGATCAAATGTGCATTTGGTGAACAACTTTCAACATAGCCTGGATCAATTAGTTTTGTTAGGAGACAAACCGGACTAACTTTTTATAAGTTTTTCTCACCGCTATGCTCGCCCGAGCTGGCAGACACCACTTATGCATAGATAGGGTGATATCAACACTCACCATTACCCTTATCGTCTTAAACTAAATACCAGACGTTAAAAGGCAACTAAAATGCTAACTTTGAAGAGAAATAGCAATTTACGTAACTCGCCATCCAACAGTATCATATGTATCAAGCAAGAGAAATATCAATTTGAAAGGGTATGGCGTTGTTCAACCCGCCTAATCACCAATAGTCGAGTTGATTGATACTAAAAATGGCGTATTACCTTAACTTTGATTTTGATCTATTTTCGTAATTGTTTTTATTCAATTCTATTCGCGTTAGTACTAAGTACTTGCATACGGTATAGTATGGCAGTGACCCGTCAATCCTTTCTCTGGGACTCACCCCGCACCTCGATGCAGGCAATCGCGCCAACAATATTAATGTGGAGTTGTTTTGAATCTGAATCAAAATCTTACATATGGACTTTAAACAAGTAATTTGTTATTAATGAATGTGATTTGTTTGTCAATATGCATGAATTTCATGCGTATTTGCCGAAAAGCAATGACACAATTCTCGTCTTCAATTTTTCTTTATGATATTTTGCTTTGACTATCTTACCTGTTATCTTACCTGACTACAGATATGAACTGAGGTGCATTATCTGGAATACCGAGGAAGTGGCATTAGAAGATGAAAATGTTCTAACAGGAGAGCAGTCCAGTGATATTGTTGTTCGAGCGTTTTTGAAGGGAAAAGATATTGATTTCCAATCAACCGACGTTCATTACAGGTTATTTGTCTACGTTGATTATTTTGGCTGTTAGTTTCATTATTTCATTTTGCTTCTCATCAGGTAAATGAAATGGTATACAAAAACTGACAAATTGCTCTGGTCATTGTACTTGTAACCCGCTCAGTTATCAGTCACACAAGGAAGCCCTACCAAACCATTGTATGTCGCCATACGTGTCAACCAGTTAAGGGAAATGGGAGCTGGGCCATCTTGATAATTGGTGAAATGTCACCTACTAAGTACATGTATAGCTTTTTTCTAGATAACTCGAGGTTCCATAGGCAGATCGAAGGGGGCGCCCACCCACCCCTTTTCCCACCACCAGGGTTTTTCACAAGTCCGCCATCAATCGCGCATATGAAACCCATAAAATCCCTTAAGTGCGCCCCCCCCCCTTTCCAAAAACCTGGATCTGCCATTGGGTTCTGATAACTTGATATTTTAGTCAATTACTCCCTTTAATTTTATTTCGCTAGTCCGACTACTTATACGCAAGTTCATCAAACAGTGTAGCAAAATATTGCAATAGGCCATGCATTTATTAAATGTTGCAAATGAGTTTTGATATTTTTGTTTTGGATCCATCATGAACAATTGCCATTTGAAATCACAGGTCTCTGACTGGAGAAGGCAACTTTAACTGGCGATTTGTGTGGCAGTTTGATTATCTGCAGGCAGAAGAGAAAATTGTTTTCAAGAAAACGGGAACTTTCGATGTGGGAGAGACATTGGTTAAAGTTCCGTGTAAAGTGACATTGCAAGTATGGGATGCAGATTTGGTCTCAGCCGACGATTTTTTAGGTAATACTTACATCTAATATTTAAGGGTTATCATATGGTTTGGGGTGTGAGATGTGAAATACAATGTCTGTAGAGATCTTGAGTTCCCAATGTCATATAAAATGTTGATATTGAGCCAGTTATAAAAATCACAAATGCATAAAATTTTAAAGTAGTGTGTTGCGATCAATAGGCTATTTCAAAGCTAATAACTCCGGAAGTTGCCAATAATAAGCAGATATTGTGCAATAGCGGATGTTCTGAATACATACAAAAAACGCATCCTATAGAGTGAGTGGCGTCAGTGTATCGGCGCAAAAACTTCATGAAATTCCCCTTCGCCTACATAAAAAAAAAAAACAAAAAAAAAAAACATGAGTTTAGACTCGTTCCACTCACTGTAATCTAGCTGAACTTCAATATATTTTATCATAGATATATTGGAAATTAACTGACTGGTCATGGGTTTTTAAGTATTGATATTAGAGGGTTCTTTCGCCAGGTGCCACAGTGCTAGTGGTCCAGGGCTCGAGTCCCGACAGAGGCTGTGACTATAGCTCTGTAGTAATTGGTGAAAGAATCCTCTAATAGCAATATTTCAACATGTTTATAATGAATTTACGATGAATTGTTATAGCTAATGTTACTAGCGAACCAAAGAAAAATGGTTTATCTGTGATATATGTAGCTGAGAATGTCAATTCTTTTATATATATTTATTGAGCTACGTTTGTTGATAGTGGTTTGGTTGATTTCGTCCATTACTTCTTCCGTACTTCTTACTTTGTTTGATGATTTCCCCGCTTTTCGAGCAGCTGCCCTTCAATGCTGGGTAGGTAGCTGTGTTGATTTGTCACCATGCCTTGCTCCTGTGTTGACCTCAGCAGTAGTAGTCGATGGTGGTGCAGGGCATAACGCAGTCTTCTTGTGATTTGTCCACTCTATGCAACACACTGCAGTGTTTATGAAGTTAGACAGGTCCACAATTAATCTAACCCAATCAATACTGTTGAGATAACTGGTTTTAAAATGTTTACTAGCGAGCGCTAATTATATGTTTCTCTCACATACTGGGCACCTTCCCAGTCTACTTAGTGCATTGGCTAGGTCCCTGATTTTTAAGTTTTGGTACCCGTTGGGGTGAATAATGTTATCATATACCATTGTAAAGCTGAATGTCTCTACATTTCATATCTGCATGATAGCAATGCGAGATGAGTAGCTTATGTGGTGAAATGAGCCTGTTTCCATGGTAACCATCAGAATGTTTCCACAATATACAAATTTTGTCATAGAATCAAAGGTTTTCAACGTACACAGCCAGTCAATGGTTCAAATTAAAGCTTTTGAAATAGGCTTTCATATCAGTTTGTATTTATATAAATTAAATCATTAGCATACTGCTTATGAACCTATTTCTCTTATGTTAGCTGCATGTTTACGCTATTATACGCTTTCAAGGCTCCCTAAAAACTGTGGACACTTCACAAACCCCCTAAAATGGTTTGTGTATTGTTTCCTACATATTAATGGTACAGTGATGAAATACTTATACTTGTACTTGCCAAAGTATATTATGTCACATGTTAATACTACTGTTTCCTTTGCCAACATTGGTCGTATCGAAGAGATACTTTCTTGGGGTGGGACATCCCACTGTGTTAATTTAATCATTGTTCAACACAAACTTTATGGCCCATTCTTGCCCCTAAAGCAACCTCCTTTACCAAAGCACCCAAAGGGAAGTCTTATAGATTTTATTGAAGATGTACATATAGCAGCATATGTTCCTGATACAAGACCAGACCCCACTGAAATTCAGAAGTGCCAAGAGATGGCTTTCAATGAAATAAAGAACAAGAAAGGACATGGTGTACACTGCACTCTCATTAGGCCCTGAAGATACCAGGATGGACACCTGGTAAAAGCTCATTTGGTAACCGCATAGGGCACCTTCCAACAAATGATTCACCAGCCATCAGCATGTCAACTATGAATGAAATGCTTAATCGGGGTGTGGTTATAAAGATTGAGCTCCAGTTGGATGAGATAGTTTGTGTTTAACATACATACGCTAAAGTAATTGACTTCAAATGGAAACATATGGATAAGTTTCATCCTTTGAGATTAGGTTCATTCCATACTGTCTGGCTTATTCGTGGTAGCCTTCCTACCCTCAAGAACATATAATAATATATATCATCAAAATTATACTACGAGCGATAAAGATGCAACCAGTGACTCCAAAATCGCGCAAAACTCCAATTTCGCGCTGAATTCTTTCGAACCATATACATGTAAATTGTAGCAAAATGGGCGGGGCGGAGCTATAGTAGAAATATATCAATGAAACATATCACTACGCATTATTATTTCCTTATTTGGACAATGTGATAAACAATATCTCACAATTGCATTTGATTCATATAGTCAGGTAGCCAGACCACCTAATTAACCCTTTTTTGTGAGTATAAGAATTTTTTTCACCTGATTTGGTTAGAAGGATGCCTAAAAATGAATTTTAGCCCTGATAACATTTTTATATCCCCCAGAGTGAGAAATCCAAGATGGCCACCGGTGGGGGGGGGGGGGTTGAAATCTCATATTGTACATATCTTTCTTGATATTTGTGATAGTCATGATTTTGGTGTCTAGGGGTAGGTTGTAGAGGTCAAGGAATCTAAATATATTCATTGGAATAACATTGATCATCTCCACATATGCACAATCCAAGATGGCCAAAACACAAGTGTTTGAAATCTGAGATTATTTGTAACTTTTTAACTATCAATGATAGAAACATGATTTTGGTATCTAGATGTAGGTTTGTATGGTCATAGAATCCAAATATCCTAATGGAAACAAAATTGACCAACTAGACATAGACAAAATCCAAGATGGCCACCTCAGGTGTGGTACAAATTTGAGATTATCTTCAATGCGCTAACTATTAATGATAGAATCATGATTTGGTATCTCCATGTAGGCTTTTTGAGTCAAAATCAAAATTACTCATCAAAATATAACTCACTAATTTAATGTAAGCAAATTCAAAATGGCCGCCACTACGAGGGTAGGATGATCGAGTTTAAATAACTTTTAACGATTTGAGAGTGAATGATTTTGGTAAATACTGTGCAGGTTTATTGAGATATAAAGTTCAAATACTACCATAAAAATACAAAACTGACTATCAAAATAAATTTGGCCACCAAATTATTATGTGTGTGTGTGTGCGTGTGCGTGTGCGTGTGCGTGTGTGTGTAATGGATTACAGAATAATCTTTAAAATTGAGACATTGTGAAGGAGTTTACCAATATCTAACAGCAGGCATAAGAAGTGGAAGTGCAGACATGTACCCGGTAACTCTGGACCCCAACCTTGATCTCTGGGAAGACATTGTTGTGTTATGCGGTATCTCTGTATAAGATATGCCAAATAGCATAATGAGATCCCTTAAGAAGCTGTTGCATATTATTTTCTACAAAGACCTTCCAAAAGCTGAAGATTGATACATGTTATATTACCGGTATCACCTCATATTTACCATATGGATGACTATTACATACTTACACTAGTATAAGCTTATTATGATCAGCCTCTTCCAGCTGCATGTACAGGTAAGAATTAAGTTTATTCCAAAAGACACTTGAAAAGCTTGAAAAGAAAAAGTAGCCATTATATAACACAAATGACAGCAATGGACTTCAAACCCATAGTGGTACTCTACTGGAGCACAAGGATGATTTCAAACCCTTTGGTACATGGTTCATTGAATCTCAAAAGTACATCTGTGTCAAAACGATACTTGCTTAGAAAGCCTTCAACAGCATTAACAAAGTCTAGAAATCCTACTTTATTGCTGAGAACGTTATCCCTGGATAAAAATAGTGGAAAGTTATGGCAGTGCTACAGACATCTCTCTACACATATGCTGCAAACGATCCTGAACATAAACTGGAGCTCCCATACTACAAATGAGCAACTCTGTGGGGAATTCTCACCAGTCACTGATGATATTGCTTATAGAATTCTCAAGTTAGAAGGATACTGGTACTCCCACACTATGGTTGAGCTTTCGGAAAGATATGCGTTTGTAAACAAAACATGGGAATCGGAGATGTGGGAGGCCTCTGGGGAAGTGAGAGGCCTGGGGGGAATTTTCTGGGTTTCTTAAAACGTGATGCAGGAGCTACTGGTGTTATCAAAATGGCCACATGATTGCAGGATAGGGAGATTTGAAGACTTCATGTTCTATGCTTGAGGTTTCTAGTCTAACTACAATACAGCACCTTAAATAGTTAATCTGAAACATTGCTTAATCAGATGGCCAGTTAATAAGTACATATGAATATCAGGACTGACTCGAAATATAGCATATCTTTGACCTGGGCTAATATTCAAAACCAATGAGTGGAGCTAGCCTTACACAGTCTGTCTAATGAAAGATTAGTATATCAGGTGTCTGTAATAGATTTGATGACTGTCTCAATCACAATGATGCATTATTATAGATAATCATTTTTTCAATCTGGTCACCTTGTATTTTAATCAGTAGTGAATAGCAAATGGTAGATCAGATGTTTTATCTTATTTTAGATAGTGCAAAACCAAATTACATAAAAACTAAATAAGCAAATCATGATTCTATCACTAACAGTGCGCATGTGAAACGAAAGTCAGTATTGCTTGTAAAGGTAATTTGGAAGATCGTGGAGTCGAACTCACGACCTCCCGGCTATGAATCAGACCGGTCTTATATGTCATAGTCGGGCGTGCTACCGTTACACTAACCTTCCCAGACGAAGGAATCACACTTCAACTTCGCCTATATGCTGTATGCTGTGATTGCGCAATCACACTGTCTGACACCTTACGCTATACTTAGCTTCGTGCCAGCCTCAATCCACAAGCACCCTACCGACTTCGTTTGTTGGCATGCTGTGATACAGGATGTCATGCAGGATGCATTGTGTCTCTGAAGCACTTTCTTTACAGACTCCCCCAACTCCCTTCTCCTCTACAACCAGCTCACTTATGTGACGATCTCGCTTTCCCAACAGCCCCGATAGGGTACCGTATTCAACCTATCCCACTAGGGATCCGG
The DNA here is from genome assembly GCA_019095985.1 of Streblospio benedicti. Classification (NCBI taxonomy): domain Eukaryota; kingdom Metazoa; phylum Annelida; class Polychaeta; order Spionida; family Spionidae; genus Streblospio; species Streblospio benedicti. The sequence goes on from CM032666.1 coordinate 42,400,875, forward strand.
GCACTACCCAGAGCCGCCATCACCTCGTGCTACTGGCTGCTTTGGAGAGTGAGTTAGGGAGTTTCTATACTACATCAGTACTTCAGGGACACAGGGTTATCAGATCAGGAATTCTCCCGTAGGAGTGTCGTCCCATAGTCAGCTTTCGGTGACCGATGGACCCGTAAGAATTCGCAGATCTAACTTTCCCACCATCCAGATCACACATACCCAACTATCTGAGTTCGAAACTCCCGGGCGGTAGCCCCCTCCCCCAGTGTCTTACACACGGGGCCAGTCCCACTTGGACTAATGGACAATTCCACAATTTCACAGGGCGACTACCCGGTGGCTTCTACCGAAGCACCCGGGTCCTTGTCTTCCACCAATTGAAACGAAAGTCAGTATTGCTTGTAAAGGTAATTTGGAAGATCGTGGAGTCGAACTCACGACCTCCCGGCTATGAATCAGACCGGTCTTATATGTCATAGTCGGGCGTGCTACCGTTACACTAACCTTCCCAGACGAAGGAATCACACTTCAACTTCGCCTATATGCTGTATGCTGTGATTGCGCAATCACACTGTCTGACACCTTACGCTATACTTAGCTTCGTGCCAGCCTCAATCCACAAGCACCCTACCGACTTCGTTTGTTGGCATGCTGTGATACAGGATGTCATGCAGGATGCATTGTGTCTCTGAAGCACTTTCTTTACACATGCAAATTACAATCAATCAAACATTGTAGTGGCTGCCATCTTGAATTTGGTTAATATCCAAAATATTTGGATTCTATGACCAAGAAAACCTAACCCAAGACACCAAAATCATGGCTGTATCACAAATATCAAGAAAGATATGTACAATATAAGATTTCGACCCCCCCCCACCGGCGGCCATCTTGGATTTCTCAAAACGCTGGGGAATATCAAAAAATTATCAGAGCTAAAATTCATTCTGAAGTACCCCTTTACCAAAATCCGTTGAGAAAAATTCTTATACTCACAAAAGATGGTTCAGTGAAAATACCCTTCTTGGCTACCTGACTAAACGGCTTGCAGTGTAAGAAACTTGTATCTTGCCGCATGCTTTAAAATTGTTGCAAACTGAATTGTTTTATTCTTTTAATTTTATATGTAAATGGCTTGGATGTGTATGGGCCCGAATAGAGGTGGCGGTCACGTAACTTAAGCATGAAGAGCTTTTGTGTTGTTGTCTTTCAGGCGATATTACTTTGGATCTCAATAGAATGCCAAGACCAGCACGCGATGTGAAAAACTGCAAAGTAGAGATGCTGGAGAATAGAAAAAGTCTTTTCAAACTGCAAAGGATTTGGTCATTGAAGATAAGGAAGAGGGACTGAAACTTATTAAATAGCTTCTAATTAATATTCCCCAATGAGCCATGATTCTATCACAGATTAAAACATCTCTTATCTGATCTATAAAGAGCTACTTAAATTTCAATGGTAGTCATGATAAATAATATTCATGGTTTAAAGAGCTACTTAAATTTCAATGGTAGTCATGATAAATAATATTTATGGTTTTTTTTTTTTTTTTTTTTTTTTTTTTTTCATTTCTTCTATTTCTATTCTTTTCATTTCTATTATTTTTTTTTTCGTTTTTTTTTTTTGTTGGGGGGAGGCGGTGTCAAAATGGTTTGATGTTTACAGGTCTATGATTATGGTCTACGGATTATGTACGATCGATCGTAAAATTATATACACTTGCTGTGTAGTATCAGCTTCATAAATAATATTTTTAATATTTTTAATATTTTGTTTCTAGATAAAATCTTTTTTCCTTGTAAAGTAATTATGTAATTTTTGAAACGCCATTTTTTTTTTTTCTTATAAAGGGGTAATTTTTTTGTGATTGATGTTTTGTCTGAAATCTTGCCACTATGCGACACCATATGTGTACTATAGGCTTAGTTTTTTTTCATTGCCATTCACCAATATATTCTGTCAATGAAATAAAATATATCTAATTTAACGTTGCTAAAAAAGAGAGACACTATCAACAAAAGAAAAACCCACCAACGCTAGCACTGACAGATCCCACCAACACTATGCTGACAATTATTTTGTATATATATATATATATATATATATATTCCTTAGATTTACAATCCAATCATTAGATAACATTTGTTACCCATTCACAGAATTGCTTATTTAGAGATTGAGAGATCATGATCAATTTTCAATTTGTTCGACACAGGCAAATAATTCATTGTATTCAGATAGCTTGTTCTTTTTAATATACAGTTGCTTTTCAACATTAAGTATATGCTTAATACACATTAGGAATTGTATAAATTTAGGTTTATATTGAATTTCCGATTTAGAATTTTTGTGTTCTGTATGAAGGAACCATTTTGCATGTAAAATAAAAAAGTTACACACGTACATCTTATCATCAATAATACCGAATAGAATATTTTTATCTACAATTTCAAAAGGGTGGAAGACTCTGCCAATCCAATTTTGAAATTCAGTCCAGAACTGTTTTGCTTTATTGCACTCATAAAAGAAATGATATGTATTGTTAGTCTTGTTACACAGGTTACATTTCGGGTCAATACTTTTATCAAATTTTGCCACTACGCTATTTGAGGCATAAACATTATTCACAATTTTATACTGAAATTCTTTTAATTTACAATTTTGAGTTAATTTATGTATCAGTGTGTATATGTATTTCCATTCAGAGTCTGTTAAACTTATGTTCATTTTGTTCCAAGACATTTTACATGTTGGTGTTGTCTTTTTGATGCAATTCCAATAAATTTCTTTGGACTTGAATTTAGTAATATCTTTATTTTGTGATCTTTGTAATATTTGCTGTTGATCCAAACTTTTTAATATTAATTTCCATTCTCGAGATACATTTGACATGTTACATCTGATGGATTTAATTGTAATATTGCATTTTATGGATTATTCACCATTCTTTTTTACCTTGAGGTGAACTATAATGACCCTCTCTGGTGAAAAGTATGTCTCAATCTTTGCAATATTATCCATATAGCTGTGATACCTCATATTGGTCAATGCTTGTATTGTTAATGGTAATGAAAAATGCTTGTGTTTTATCATTTAAGGGTAAGGTTGAGGTAGAATTCAACCTGGTAAGTCTAGAAGAAGCAGAGAAGGCCCCAGTTGGTCATGGCAGGAGTGATCCAGAACCTTTGGCTGAACCAAAGTACATAAATTTCATCATAGGCTTTACATGCTTATTCATAACATTTCGTTCTGTATTTATGGTAAACGTGAATTGTGTCACACAATGCAAGATACATGCATGCACAATGTCTGCATATGACATGCTTTGTTTTCATTTCTCTTGCATGTGTGCTGATTTCAATAAGTTTCAACATTTTTATATCCAATTAGCATGCTTTCTTGTATTTGTAGCTATAGTATTAATCTTATTGGCTTTTTGTAATTTTAAAATATGACACTGCACATTTTGTGGTCGTTTTTAATAACGCAGTTATTGTTGGGTTCATTTCTGATATGTACTTCCTAGCTCTCGGAAATGTCACAATTGCTCATATATTTTGAAATGGACTTGAAATGCGTGCTGGCTTCAATATCTGCATGCTAATCAGTGCCTCATCATTAAGTACTTTTAATAGTATGATTTATTGCACTTTTACTCCCTGCAAGATTTTTATATACATATAGTTGACATTTCATTGATAAATCAAAATTATGTTAATTAGATGCCAACAGCATGCAATTATTAGTATAACTCTGTATCTTTTTAAAAAGTTGTACTCTTAGTAATCGTAGGAAATTAACAATTAACCAGTTACTTAACTCTAATAAATAATGTTAGTGAAAATGATCTGGTCACCATCAACAATACCAAATTGGGAGCATATTGATAGAGTACCAGCTTTATAGAAACCTGTGCTCGTACAGTATTTGCTGCGTGTCATATTAACAATAATTGCAATACAATTTGAATTCGATTAGATAACAAAAAACAATATAAAGATCTTATTTTATAATATGCTTCCAATTATGTAGGTCTTAAATCAGTAGTTCTAATGAGCAATAACATAGTATAGTGCTGCTTTTTCAGTCGTCCCGATGCGAACACATGGATGAATGTTATGAATCCACTTCGCACTTTGTATCACATCATTTGGAAGAACCACAAATGGCTCATTTTGAAAATATTGCTGTTGCTTGCGCTGGTTGCTTTGATAGTTTTATTCATTTATAACATTCCTGGGGCAATGGTTGATAGCATATTTGCAAAGTTTTAAAATAATGCTCCATATATGTACGTATTTGATTTTTGTATTTTATGTTAACTTTCTTTTAAATGTTGTAAATATGTCTGATAATATAATTCCCACTCAGGTTTAATTAGAATCATACATACAGGTAAGCTGATCTAATCATTTGTAAACTATGAATTTAGCGACATTTATATGTTGGAGATAAGCATATTCCAAGAAAATTGTCATATTCATTATACAGGCAATTTATTCATATAGTAATATACAATTCAATTGTTTATTGGTCCTTGCATCATTTAAACATACATTCTATCATTCCGTGCAAAAATCTCTGCCAATAACCCACGCTGATTGGTCAATCAGCGTGCTCAATTTTGCGATGGAAAACACGCTCCAGAGCGCGCGGATGGCGCTAGTCTAAACTCCTCACATTATCAATACAGCCGCTGACGTCGCAAGGCGTGTTCCGTGTAGCGTAGAACAGAAATTTAGACTAACGCTGTACTAGTGGTCTCCGCGCGCTCAAAACAAATAAAATTGACTTGCAATGAGAATGTTATCATATGATTTATTTTAAAATAAAATGGATTTTAGTCATGATAGAATGGTGATTGACCACTCGATTGTCGTGTCAATTGTGAAATTGAGCATGCTGACGTCTGATTTACCCTTACTTCGTTCGGGTAAATCAGACGTCAGCATGCTCAATTTCACGATTGACACTCCAATCTCGTGGTCAATTCCTACAATGTATTTATTCCATGTAAGTACATTTAACTCAATCAATAATAAGTAATACATGTATATTTTCAGTCGACCAGATGCATCATTTGTATGGATGTTCAATCCATTGATGGCGCTATACCATATTATTTGGAAAAACCACAAATGGCTCATCATTAAGATTTTTCTTGTGCTGCTCCTCATAGCATTCTTAGTGTTGTTTTTCTACACTATGCCCGGTGCTATGACATCAAAAATATTTAATGTGTAAATATGTAACTATAATATGATTAATTCTTTCTACATTTAGAAGGCTATATCTAGTAACTTTGTACCTCCAAGACTCAAATATTAATAACAAATTTTGGAGAACTGTTATTTTCGACCAAGTACTGCTTCACAATGAGACTGTTTACAAAATTTCAACCCTGTCAAATTAACAAAAATAAAGATCACTTTTAATTAATTATTAAAATTATTTGCAGTAGAATAAACAGAAAACTAATTTTACTTTAGCCTGATATATTTTTCTTTATGAATAGGTGCTACTTTTTAATTGTGTGCATTTAATACTGAATTTTTACAAATTGGTGTTTTTCATCGATATTAGTTCTAGTCTCAAACAATATCCTTTAGTAGTTTGTACCCACTTTTGTACTTTATTTCACTAGAAGTTTTTTTACTGGTATCAATAAAAGATTAATGTTAGTGGTGAAGTGTTCTGCAAACAAACAAATTAATTATTCAAGATTTATGTAATCAAAGTATTTCTTGTAAGCATGTTTTTTCCTAAAAAAAAGTAAGTTTTGCAAAATTATATAAATACACTTTGTATTACTCAATATTACAAAACTATCTTTTTGAAGACTGTCTTATAAGTAGTAGGATGTCCATATAAGGTTAAGTTTCTAAAAAAACTATTACCCACATTTTAAAATATATCTTGATGTTGTGGGCATCATCACAGGGCTTGTAACCTCAGACCTGTAACTAAAGTGAAGTAGTCAGCAAACGTCGCCACTTTCATTGTGTACAATAAAAAAATGAACATTATTTTTACAGTATTTTAGAAAATATTCTGTACACATTTTCTGACTAGGACATTATCTAATTGAGGCACATGCATACATGTAACACTCAATTTTAAGGCGTACATGTATACAAAAGATTTAAAGTGCAATATAACATTTTTAGCATCAATATATCATCACATAAAAATACGTGGTATCAATCTTCAATAACAATACATACTCATTTTTCTCACAGCAGGTCAATATAAAACACAAATAAGTTCAATTTTGTAAGAACTACAAAATGAAAATTTGATGTCTTTCATCAAGTCACATGGACAAAAACTGCACAAAAGTGTAATATATACATAACAATAATTGAAGATGATTTACCAACATTTTTAAAAATATATATTTATCACAATTTGTGCACACTTTCCATGTATATGTAACTGTAAATTTCAATAAATTATATAGTACTACATGGTAGTAGAAACCAGTCAAACTCTCCAACACAACATTTAGTTCACCATTTTCAAGTGCACTAATCATAATTACTTATTCTCAAAGAACACCCTCACATCCATTTCGGTGACAACAAATGCGCTGTACCATTGAACTAAACAAGAAAACATCTGCAACGTGTAGCTTATTTTCCTTAAAAATGGAAAAGCAGTATTTGACGTATAGGGATTCACGTGTGCTCTGCAATTGTTTGGCAATGGCTCACATTTAACGCTGTAGTAATGTCAGATATGTTAAAGCCCCAGTTTATTAGCAGTCACTGTTCCAAAAACTGATTCATGATTAACACTATACAGAAGCTTTAAGTAGAGAAATATCACGTCAAATACAGCCACGTTCCCATGCATTTGTATGGGCTTGTGGTAATGTTTTCACCTCGCAGGTGTTTGATCACATGACGTATGACATGGGGGTTTCCTTGACAATAAGTTTATGAAGTATCTTTGTAATACAGATATCAATTAATAAGCAGCAACATAGCAGGCAACAAAATAAAATCATCCCTCTCTGAATTTAACTTATATTTATACTATTTTACAGGTTAATTTATTCAAGCAATAATATACATTTATAAAGTATTCACTCATTACTCATTAAGACCAAGTTTATATGTAAAATTTATTTCTACTCCAAATATCACTCCTATAGAAATTGGTTTACATAGCATAACTTAACATAAAAGGAACTTCAATACAATTATTACACATAATTACTTAAATTGCAAATATATATGCAGATCACAATAAAATATTGAATGGAATGAACCAATCGTGTTGAATAACAACTAATACATTCTAATAAAGCATGTATTTGTCATAGTTATCTTTCATACCTCTTCCATTACCATGATTTCAATATCAGTATTAAATTCCTTAAATATTA
>CM032666.1:42408355-42537057 GCA_019095985.1 Streblospio benedicti
TTTTCATTTATTTGTGTAAATATTCTGAATAAACTTCTTATCACATGTGCACCACCACAAGGCAGAATCCATCAATCAGTTGATGTTGGCCTTTAAATGGTTGAAGTTGAAATACCACTTTTTCTATAGTTATCACGTTGTGAGTTTCCAGTCTTCGAAAAGGAAGAAGTGATGGACATGTAAGGATTTCTTTGTTTTGAAATTCAAGTAATGACGTCACCATGACATAGAATGCAATCATGCAACTTGAGGGTGAATTTCACAAAAGAATTGTCACTAAATCATTACAATTGGTAATTGTAAAATAAAAAGATACTACACCACTGTGAAATGGAATCATTTGAACAGCAAAATTTAACTCATTAAAACACACAATACTTTAGCCTATAGTAGCGTCCATTTTGTCAGTAATCTTGGGCTTCAAATCATAAAAAACAAAATAAATTTGAAATGAACTATTGATTGAAAAAAAAATATGGAAAAAGTGGTATTACTTGCTAGTCTACGTCAAATAGTTCAAAAGTTATGATTTCTCATTGAGTGGCGGCCATCTTGGCGGCCATCTTGGATCTGTAACCCCAGATCATAAAAAGCAACATCGGAAATGAACTACTGATGTAAAAAACTATATAGAAAAGTGGTTTCCATTGACTGGCCATTTTGTGTTCTTGAATATAGTTCAAAAATGTTATGATTTCTAATTGACTGGCAGTTAACCAAAATTTGGCCGCCATCTTGAATTCTGAGAGTTGCCCAAGGGTGAGAATTCCACACCCACCTGGAAATGTTAGCTGGGACCCTATAGATTGATAATCATAAAAAAAAAAAAGGACTCTATTTGTGGTACAACTATCATACTTTAATATTTATGTGCACATTCATCATGCATCCTTTCATAACTCCTTTCATAACTCTCTCTGAACCCTCTTTTAAGGTCTTCCCTGCAGTTTCTGTTTTACATGTCCAACTTTCACTAGAAAGAAATTTGCCAGGAAGAATTAATTCTGGAGTATTTTCACAAATAAACAGAAATCACAAGTGAATGTTATTGATAAATTTGATTTTTTTCTTTATTGATAGTTCAACCTCTGGATCTTGATCTGATTTTCATTTTATTGCTTTTAGATATTTGAGATTTGTGAATTTGCTGTAGCATTCTTTGTGATAACCATAGCATTTACTACCATATTCAGTTGGTACACTTTTGCAAATTTCATCATAATGTTGTTTTAGATCCTTTAAACTTTGTCTCACTTCAATTGTTTCTTAATTTTCCCCAAACTGAATCTGATAAATTATCTATTTTGAAAGACTGCATACTTCTAAAACGTATGATGCATGATTTTATGTTGCCCTTTTTCCTTGTTTTGCATTGCTTCTTAGATTTCATTTTCACTGAATTTTCCATGATTTAGCAATGACCATTGTATTATATAGATGTATTAAATTTGTTGCTCTTTTTGTAAGTTACACATTTTTTTAGTCCAATGTCAATCAAATAATACTAAAACATAACAAAATTTGAGAACATGCACTTTATGAAGATATCAATGATACTGATGCTGCCTCAAATTCTACCATTAAAAGTGAAACCCATTGATATATTAAACTATTTAGTAAAATATTGATTAAAATAAAACATAACGTAATTCCAATCTAGAATACAAATGCTTATATCAATAAAACTAATTTATCGTGGATTATTAACAAATGAAATATTCAAAGCTGCTCATTTCTTTAGTAAACACAAAAACGAACAAAATTCCTGAAATTGACCTACTAGTGTAACCTTGATGGAGAGGTCAAAGGTCAAATGTGATGTTTAATTTGAATTCCACATACACATGTTCCTATCTAAGGTCAATACAAGTTGTTACTCTAAATTTGTTATTAATCGAGATAAATGCAATTTTATGAAATTTTGACCACAATGACCCCTGTTTGACCTTGAAGGAGAGGTCAAAGGTCAAATCTGATGTTTTATTTGGATTCCACATACACATGTTCCTATCTAAAGTCAATACAAGTTTTTACTCTAAATTTGTTATTAATCGAGATAAATGGAATTTTATCAAATTTTGACCCGATGACCCCTGTTTGACCCCGAAAAATATATTTCGCCATCAAATATTTTGGGCAAACGTCATTTTTCCTTAAGAGTAGTATCTAAGGTACAAAAAAATATGTTGTCAAAAACTCCTAATCAGTGTTTCGATACGGAGCCCGCGGACTATAAGTTTTGCAAAATTATATAAATACACTTTGTATTACTCAATATTACAAAACTATCTTTTTGAAGACTGTCTTATAAGTAGTAGGATGTCCATATAAGGTTAAGTTTCTAAAAAAACTATTACCCACATTTTAAAATATATCTTGATGTTGTGGGCATCATCACAGGGCTTGTAACCTCAGACCTGTAACTAAAGTGAAGTAGTCAGCAAACGTCGCCACTTTCATTGTGTACAATAAAAAAATGAACATTATTTTTACAGTATTTTAGAAAATATTCTGTACACATTTTCTGACTAGGACATTATCTAATTGAGGCACATGCATACATGTAACACTCAATTTTAAGGCGCATATGTATACAAAAGATTTAAAGTGCAATATAACATTTTTAGCATCAATATATCATCACATAAAAATACGTGGTATCAATCTTCAATAACAATACATACTCATTTTTCTCACAGCAGGTCAATATAAAACACAAATAAGTTCAATTTTGTAAGAACTACAAAATGAAAATTTGATGTCTTTCATCAAGTCACATGGACAAAAACTGCACAAAAGTGTAATATATACATAACAATAATTGAAGATGATTTACCAACATTTTTAAAAATATATATTTATCACAATTTGTGCACACCTTCCATGTATATGTAACTGTAAATTTCAATAAATTATATAGTACTACATGGTAGTAGAAACCAGTCAAACTCTCCAACACAACATTTAGTTCACCATTTTCAAGTGCACTAATCATAATTACTTATTCTCAAGAACACCCTGACATCCATTTCGGTGACAACAAATTAGTAGAGGATTTAATCAACTTTTTTCTGCAAGTCATGATGCAAAGGTTTTCTTTGGCAGCAAAGTACCTTAGGGCAAAAGAAAATGATTTGTCAACGGACACAAGTCAGATCAACCCCCGTATCCAAATTATGCGCGTTTTCGAAAATGGCCGCCGGGCATATCGTAAAAAATTATGTTTTTTTATTTTTTAAGCTGCATTGATGTGTAATACATGGAATTTGGGGTTAACAGCGTCACTGATTCCATTTCCAGTATTATTTTAATGATTTGACCTTATCTTGACCTTCAAATCCAAGATGGCTGCCCCTTACCCTATGTAGTTTACATTTTTTTATTTTTGAACCTACATCGATGTGTATTACCTGGGCTTTAGTGTTTAGAGGGGTCACTGATTCTATTTTCAGCATCATTTTAATGATTTGACCTTATCTTGACCTCCAAATCAAAATGGCTGTCACTTACAGCATTTTTTATTTTTGAACCTACATCGATGGGTGTGTAATACCTGAGCTTTAGGGTTTAAAGGGGTCACAGATTCTATTTTCAGCATCATTTTAATGATTTTGTTTTTGGTTTGTGTTTGATAGGATTCTTTTACCAAGACTATAATACATAAGGCAGTTACCTTAGACCAGTTGGTTATTCAGAGAACAAAAAGCTCTATCATTCCAACTAGGAATGTTAATGATCCTGTGTTATATGACTTGACTTGACTAGTCTCAATGGTAGTCACTGTGTGTAGGCCTTTTCATCCTTCAAGAGGTAAAAAAAAGGTACTTTACTTTGCGACATGCGTGGCTAAGCTATGTATTTACATATTCTGACATTCTGGTGCATGGAGGGAGGATAAGTTTTTCCAGTGGTCATCAAGTCTGCTCTTAAAGACATTTACTGATGGGCCCTTGACACCTGAGTCAGGTAAACTGTTCCAGATTGGGATGACGGGCTGGGAGAAGTTTCCTCTGATATTTAGCAGGCATCTGTCTTTGTGAAGCTTCAGAGAGTTACTCCGCAAGTTGTTTTCTAAGAGTATGAGGGTTGGTTGTTGGACATCATATACGCCATGGAGGTATTTGAATACCTCGATCATGTCACCTCTCGTGTGTAGATGCTCTACTTCAGAACCTTTAGTCTTTCATGGTTGGGTTTGTTGTACAGGTAGGATAGAAGATTTGCAGGTCCGCGCTGTACATCCTCGATATCACTGCACAGTATTTTTGGGTGTGGTTACCAGATGCAGGGTCCATTTTCCACGACGAGTCTCACCAGACTCTTGTACGGCTAGACGAAGGTTTATTTCATCAGATAGTCAAAGCACTTGCAGATGACTTCGCTGAGTGGTCTTTGAATGCTAGCCTGTTGTCCATCACCACTAATGGCCTTCATCAGTGTTGCTTCGAGTGTACAGTTTCGTATCTTGGCAGGTCATTAATGAACAGGACGAACATTATAGGCCCAACAACGGACCCTTGTAGACACCGCTACTCACATGCACCTTGTGTGATTGGGTGCCATTGATGACGACATTCTATTGTCTGACTGAGGAAATTTTTCAGCCACTTGAGGACTTTGCCTTTGATGGTGAAAACATGTATTTTAGCCAGGAGACGACGGTGTGGGGCAGGGTCAAATGCCATTTGATAGTCCATGTATACAATGTCCACACTGCCGCCATCATCAAGGGTACTTGTCCAGTTATCCATGACCTCAGGCAGTTATGTGATACACAACCGGCCTGGCAAGAACCATTGTTGCTCTTTTCCAATCAAAGTTGCTTATTGTTGCTTTGCAGGTGTTTCATCATCTGATCCCGCACCAGCTTCTCCATGACTTCACATATGATGCATGTAAGACTCACTGGCCTATAGTTGCTTGCTGTCATTTTACTGCCTTTGTTTTTAATTGTCGTAACCAGTGAACTCGTCCACTCAGCTGGGAGTTGTTTTATATCAAGGGAAAGCCGGAGCAGGTGGGTGAAGGGCTGTGCAAGTTATTCTGCTGCTTGTGACAAGACATGTTGGCATGCCATCTGGACCTGATGCCTTTCCAGTGTGGAGGCTGTTTAGTTGCTTCTTTACCATTTCAATGGTGGTGATGAAGTCTGTAAGTTCATTCGTGAAGCTATGCTCTGGTGGGCGGGGGAGGGGGCCATCATCCTTTCTCGTCAAGATGCTTTAAAAGAATTGGTTTAGGTCATGGGCCTTTTCAGAAAGTGACATCTTCTAAACAATTTGTCACACAAGAGTGTTTACCAACTACTGTATCATCCAATAAATTCTTTAATAATTCATTCTTTAAGGGTCTACTACCAAGTATTAGTTTGGATGGAAAATGACCATGATGATCCTTCAAATAAGAGTGGGAAAGGAAATGACATTACTGCCATAGAATAAATTATATAAAGGCTGCACCTCAGTGTGTGAATAATGTCATACCCTGCAAATTCACAACCCATTGTCATTCGAAGAAATGTAGCTTCCAGTTGTACAATCTGGCATGTACAGGTACATCAACATGTGGCCTTTGCCAATTAACAAACTGTCACAATCAATACAACAATGATTTGGAAGATGTAAAGGAAGAACCATAAACACTGGGGGTTCCTAAGCATTGGGACCCTAGATTCTTTAGCCACTCAATGTAGGAGACTTATGGCTTTCTTTCCCCAAAATCATATTTGAATATTATCTGTTACATATTTATATATGTACATGTATCTGTATATATCTGTAAGACATTCTTTAGTTTAGAATAAATGTTGTTACTGTAGTAATCTTTGTGCATAACTCTCATGATTAAAGGTACAAATGTATGCAGAAGCCAAGATTCCATTACCATTCAAATTATGTTCACCAGTATATTATGTTATCATATTTCAATGCTAAATGGAATCACCCTGGATTCATGAGTTAAGATCAAATTAAATCAGTAAAATAACACAGTGCAGTTGCAACCCGTAACCCTGAAAAGCTAAAAAATACATTCATTACACACCAACATTGCTTAGAAATAAAATGTGAAAATGTTCCACGATAAAGTAGTAGAAATCTTGGAATTGAAGGTCAAGATAAGGTAAAATAATTAAATGATGCTGAAAATGGACTCTGGGACACACCTTCAAACTCTAAGCCCAGGTATTACACATTGATGTAGGTTCAAAAGTGAAATATGTAAGCTACACATGGTACGTAGCAGCCATCTTGGATTTGGAGGTCAAGATAAGGTCAAATCATTAAAATAATACTGGAAATGGAATCAGTGACCCTGTTAACCCCAAATTCCATGTGTTACACATCAATGTAGCTTAAAAAATAAAAAACATAATTTTTTACGATATACCCGGCGGCCATTTTCGAAAACGCGCATAATTTGAATACGGGGGTTGATCTGACTTGTGTCCGTGGACAGATCATTTTCTTAAGCCCTAAGGTACTTCCCTGCCAAAAGAAACCTTTGCATCATGACTTGCAGAAAATGGTCTATTTTGTCTGATTAAAATCCTCTACTAAATGCGCTGTACCCTATTGAACTAAACAAGAAAACATCTGCAACGTGTAGCTTATTTTCCTTAAAAATGGAAAAGCAGTATTTGACGTATAGGGATTCACGTGTGCTCTGCAATTGTTTGGCAATGGCTCACATTTAACGCTGTAGTAATGTCAGATATGTTAAAGCCCCAGTTTATTAGCAGTCACTGTTCCAAAAACTGATTCATGATTAACACTATACAGAAGCTTTAAGTAGAGAAATATCACGTCAAATACAGCCACGTTCCCATGCATTTGTATGGGCTTGTGGTAATGTTTTCACCTCGCAGGTGTTTGATCACATGACGTATGACATGGGGGTTTCCTTGACAATAAGTTTATGAAGTATCTTTGTAATACAGATATCAATTAATAAGCAGCAACATAGCAGGCAACAAAATAAAATCATCGCTCTCTGAATTTAACTTATATTCATACTATTTTACAGGTTAAATTATTCAAGCAATAATATACATTTATAAGAGTATTCACTCATTACTCATTTTAGATGTACTATTATTAAGACCAAGTTTATATGTAAAATTTATTTCTACTCCAAATATCACTCCTATAGAAATTGGTTTACATAGCATAACTTAACATAAAAGGAACTTCAATACAATTATTACACATAATTACTTAAATTGCAAATATATATGCAGATCACAATAAAATATTGAATGGAATGAACCAATCGTGTTGAATAACAACTAATACATTCTAATAAAGCATGTATTTGTCATAGTTATGCTTTCATACCTCTTCCATTACCATGATTTCAATATCAGTATTAAATTCCTTAAATATTAAAAACAAAACTAAATTCTTACAAACAATCATAGAAATCTAAAACATAAAGGACAAAAATTATAACTGGACAATACAACTGCACTTTCAAACTGCCCATAAAACAAGTCATTTAACATTTACACAATTTAAAGCTATCCTCTGGACATTATTCAACTTTTGTACATCAAAATACGCCCGAATGAAGCTCATTTAAAACTTATATATAAAAATAGTCTTCGTTGGTAGGAATGTAAAGTAAAATGCATATAATTGTTTACAATAAAATATCTCTCAAAGATGTACATGAATAAGTCTTATGAGAACATTTATATTACACCAGTAACAAATTTAACTGGCTGAAACAACTGTTATAACAAGCATACTATACCGGTAAAACATACAAGATGTAATACAACTTAGATACAAATTTAGCTCAAATCACACCAGTTGTGTTATTTATTTCATATCAGAGGCCATAATGTTTTACTTGGATTATGTATTTCTAATAATAGTCAACATACATAATAAATTTGTAATTTATGATTTCTATTGCATCCTAATTATACAAATGTAAAATTGTGCAATGTTTTCTTTAAATATCATCAACCAACTGAAATATGCAAACTATTCCATTCACTTTTCATGATTGTTTTACTATAAATAATATTGTCACTTACTATAAAGAAGATTGTACTTAAAATCTAAAGCATCAAAATTTTCTCCATGCCATTATATGTCATCTATCAAGGTTGATTGGTACGCACACATTAAATACTTCAAACGGCAATATCTACATGTATATACCAGTATATAGCATAGATATTATATGTCAAATGTAAACAATTGTCTTTTAAATAAATGTATTTTTATTGTGTCCTATGTGATGTGTTTTACTATTTCGTTGCAATATTTATTCTTGTCTTGCATGGTCCATTACTATATGCGCATGCCAATTCAGTCTGTCATAAACTCTGACAATCACATAGTTCATAGAAGTGGGAAATTTGGTCACTATATCACAGGCCTATTGATACATATAGACGCGAGTGGACAAGCATATTCTGAAGGAATCATGTTACAAGCGTATAACTACAATACATATAACTTACCATAAATGACTCCTGCACAAATAGTTTTGATGTCGCCTATTCAAATACATCTATAAAGTCCTTTATAATATGCAAATAAAAATTGCATATTATATGTGCTCAGTATATGTCATTAGAAATGATGTTGTGTATCATGGTATCATAGTCTTGTTGCGGACTCATTATTAGCATTTAGTTCAATGAGAGTTGGATTGCTGGACACCATTCGCTGACTTAAGGCAAAAGGGGTAATGCAGTACACCTGAAATTTAAATGCAGTGCTCATGCCTCAAAAAATAATTTTGTTAAAATAATATTGTGTTTTTATACACTTTATATATATCACAGGACTGATAATGACCACATTTAATTACTAACTTACCAGGATATATTCAAAATAAATATCAAACAATGCAGAAAAAGATTCTCCCAAATAAAAATGAAAATGTCATGCTCTGTACAAAAGCAAATGTCTCCCTCTGAAAAAAACATCCCTGTTTATGGTCTTACAATCCATCAGTTTCAGGCCATGTTCAGTGCTGAAGACTTTATCAAGCAAACAAAAAGCAACCAAGCTTCTTGTTTATACAATAAAAAAATGTCTTTACAATAAAAATCCTGAGCCCAGAACTGAGAAACACAAAACACAAAAATGGTCCAACTGCTATTTGCCATGACAATGCAAGGTGACACAATGCAAACTTCTTTTTACATAACATCTGCACATATGGGTACCCAAATGCACACTAGCTCACACAGATACACCCATACAGAAAATAATGTTCGTGCACACTATTAGGGATGATGTACATTTTGTCACGCTCCGCAAAAGTGGAACAGTGTTCTTTTTTTTCTTGAACCCCCCCCACTAAAAGTGGAAACATCAGATGTGTGACATAATCAAAGAATATCTAGTGTTTTGCGATATTTATTCAAATATTACTTATATATGCCATAAAATAATATTCATTATATATCAGGAATGTAAATTATAATATTAATGAATGTGTGAAATCTGCTGAGTATATTTTTTTAATGCCACATTTAAATAGTAAATAGTGGAATTCTGGTATGAAAAGTTTTAGAGCGAGAGATAAAATTTTACACCCACAAAAAAGTGTGGAACATCCAAAACTTGACCGACCCCCCTCCTCCCCCTAAGTGAAACACTGTTCCACTTTTGCGGAGCGTGACAAAAGACAAAATGTACATCATCCCTTATATTGTCGTTCTGTCACAATCTTAGTTGGGTCAGGGATCACATATAACATCACTAAAATATCTATTTTTTTTTAATCTAATACCAAAAATTCAAAATACAGAATAACTTACCTTATCTGAAGGATAGAGGGAGAAGTTAGCTGTTGGATTTGTTATAATATATCTATTATAGCTTCCAGCAGAAGGTCGAGGGTCTATCTGGCGATACAGACCCAAACAAAGTATGCCATGTTGTCTTAAAGCTCCAACAAGTAGGTCACCATATGTTTCACACTGTAAACAAAGCATAGCATAATATATTTGGTTTTAGTTAGAAATATGAAATGCATATCAATAATAGCAAGACCATCCTAAACAATAAACAAATACATTACAGTTAGTGTATGTCCATTGTTATACCTGATAGTCTGCCAAAAGACCATCCTCTAAAGGAATGAGCATAACTCTGGGACGATTGCGAATCTTAAGAACTTCGTCTTGACTCTGTGTGCCCTCAACCATTCCAACACCTTCAGCCAGTGTCTGCTCAAGCTCAATTGTTGTTCCACCAGTAATGAGAGTTCTGATGAGTGTGAGGGCTTCAGAGTTAAAATATGTCTGCAAGTGCAAATATTTAAGTAATTCAACCCATAACTTGCAAGATGTGTATTATCAGGCATGTACAGATTAGTCTAGGTTTTCTAATTGTTATTCATTCTCAATATACATTGTATTGTATGGTACTGTATTGTATTTGCACGTGTCATTCCTACCAGACCTATATATTTACTATCCAAGTATTGCAATATTAACATATATTTACAAGATATACAATGTACGTTTAGAAGTATATCTTATATATATATTGCCTCCTTATATATGTTCATAAGATAAAATAAATTGCCTAACATTTAAATAAACCA
Organism: Streblospio benedicti; assembly: GCA_019095985.1. Lineage (NCBI taxonomy): Eukaryota > Metazoa > Annelida > Polychaeta > Spionida > Spionidae > Streblospio > Streblospio benedicti. The sequence continues at coordinate 42,418,931 of CM032666.1, forward strand.
CTTACTGCTTTTATTAATGAAGCAAATATACTTGTTGCAAAGAAACAACTGTACACATTTTCAGCAATAATATTAATAAAATATTATCAAATCGCCTATATACAAAAACTATAGATGCCATAGCCATTACCACCTTTTTATTAGCTGCCTTCAACTCAAACCAAATATTCATTAAAAATGAAAATAATGGCCACTGCTTATTACCAAAAGTACAATGCAAATCCCAAAACACAACGTACTTACTGTGCTCATTAAGGAGTCGAGAACACTTGCAGCAAATGCACGGCCACATGCAAAGGGCTGAGTCATATAAAGGGGCACATCAGGGTCATCCTCATCATCTTGATCGAGGAACTGAGCATTATAGTCATTTCCTGCAAATTATTAGAAAATGCCATTTGTGGAAGTTGTAGGTTTTGTTAAACTATTTTCTGTTCTGTGATATGGATTTCTTATTTTACTATTGCTGTAACTAGTTTTGCCAGCTGATCTAACAGTCTCATGAATTTTTGTACAATTTAATAGATGTTATCACTCGCACTGTAACATACTCCTGCATCCTCCATTTTGTTTGGTCTACAGCCAAAATTAGCATTCATGAATAACGCTATAATGCCCAATGTAATACTACCCTCTAAAATAGTCTCAGACTTTTGATTTAGATATTATTCATTTTCATAAAAATCTTACACTTATGACATAATGAATACATTTACATGTTTTTCGTCCAATATTGTGTGATGCAATGGCAAATATTCAATAAATTATGTCATTGAATAGCACAATATTGCCCTCAAAATAACTAAATGTTTCTTCAGTATAAGTACCAAGTTCTGTGAGCATAGGTATACATGCACCATTCGTTGAACGATTCTGTTGAGGTCTTGAACCACTCCTATCTGAACCATCTGACGCTGAAGAAAATCCCGAAGATTAATTTCACTTTTCAGCATGATTATCCTTATAAGAATTTTGTAAGAATTAAATAACTAATTATCCGTTCCACGCATACAGTATAATGATATATCCATTAAAGGTAGAGAATTACCAGATAAATAAAACTTATACATGTACATGTTGCTATAGATTTATAGCAGCTACTGTACATGCGATGATTAGCTTTGATGTAAAAATTGCCAATGGCAAACATCAATTCCCTTACAAAAGACATCTTCAATTCCAAACAAAATATATAGTCATTTTTAAGTTTACCATTTTGTTAAGTTAACCATTATGTTTATCAGACATGCATTTGAAATAAAATATCTTTTTATTTGATCTGAGAAATCTTTGACTGCCTAACTAAGCGTCACTAGAAGGATAAAAAATTATATCAAGCCTATAGTCTATTACTTACGTGCTCGCAGTAAAGCTAATGTTAGCAATGTCTTTTTCGGAGAAGATTTCCATACTTCTGATAAGTTAGAAAAAGTCATTGTTTTTATATTGAGTGAACACAAGATTGCCTCCTTATCTACTAGTGTTGGGTCATCAGCACTAGTGTCATTAGCCGTTAGAATTGCACACATATGGCACCGATTAATCTTCACTGATCGAAGATCTGCACGATTTAATGGAGAACCCTAAAATTGATCCAATTTATAATTAGAGTATATGTATATTTGTATATAGATATCCAATATTTACATAAACAGGCATACAGTTTATATCTGAAAATGAATAGGTATTGAAGCAGCTTCAGATCATTTTAACATGAGCATAACTTATGAACAAATGACTACATCCCTTGAAATCATAACTTTACAAATTTAAGTCTGCTTCTATTACGGTGTTGCCTATATAATGGACAAGACGATATCGTTCATGGATAAGCAAGCAATGTCATCACTTACAGGCTTGACATATATCTTTGGAAAGTTTTGTAATGATTCCCATTCTCTTTTGAGGAATTCTTCATTGCCCACTATCACCAACGGCTTAAGCTCTTCTGTTCGTAAGCAACTAGATCTTAGTGGCATGGCAAAGTTCAGTAGACCAATAAGAGGACAATCTGCATCCGCAAATACACAGAGAATCACATGATTCTTCAGACTCTTCAGGACATCCCTGTTTTTATCATGAGACTGAAATTGTATAAATAGTTAATTACTACCTGTGTATTAAACATACATGTTCAGATGTATTATCTTTGAAATCAAATTATAACATGCCAAATATCCTCATAGCTCAAGTACATAATAAGTACCAAAATGCATTCATCAATTGGTTTTCCTTTGCACCAATGAAAAAGCCCAGTAGAGTCAAATTGTTCTACTTCAGGTGCTGCTGATGTCACTGCTCTCATTTCATCCACAACATGAGGCACCAAGTCTGCTAGGTGCTGATAAGATATTGGTCTGAAACAATTCAAAAATAACTTATTCCCATTATCAACAAGTAGTCGTTGGGAATGCCATAAATCTCCCCTTCCTAGATCAGGCCCTTTTAGGTCAATCAATTTTAAAATTAGTAATTCAAATTCATTGTACACACATGTATAAAGAATATCGTAGAAAGGCAACACATCTAATCAGAATGAAAATAAAAACCCATCATATTTATATATATATATTTTTTTTTATATCTCTCTCTCACACAAATCTTTTTAGCAAGCATTTTGACCGGTCAATACTATAGCTGAAGACAGGTTTTACAACCCTAAGCTTCCATTTAACTATATCAAGTGGCCCTGGTAGGACTCGAACTCACGACCCCAAGGTTGTGAGACCAGAATGATACCATCATCCCAAGCAGCGAGCTGTTAAAAGGTTAAGTAGGCTGAACCGATGTCTCTGTAACCCCAGCATACATACTTGGTCAATTATCATCTCAACCCAGAGGTCCGGGTTCAATCCCACTTGAGGACGAAATTTTGGGAAGGGTCTTATTAGCATTTTTAGTGCTTTTGAATGATATATATGTGTTTCCCAATGACCTATGGATATATATATATATATATTTTTTATACTTTGTCTCTCTCACACAATCGGCTTTTTTAGCAACTTGCATTCTACCGACGATGTCGTTAGCTGAAGACAGGTTTTACAACCCTAAAGCTTGATCATTTAACTATATCACAAAAAGTGGCCCTGGCGGGACTCAACTCACGACCCCAAGGTTGTGAGACCAGAATGATACCATCATCCCAAGCAGCGAGCTGTTAAAAGGTTACTCGGCTGAACCGATGTCTCTGTAACCCCAGCATACATACTTGGTCAATTATCATCTCAACCCAGAGGTCCGGGGTTCGAATCCCACTTGAGGACGAAATTTTTCATATTCATACTTCATCAAAAGTGGGCTAAAGTAGACCAAAATCTAAATTCTGGGAATAATTTGTTTTTAAAACACATCGTAAATTCATCAAAAGTAGGTCAAAGTACACCAAAATCTAATCAAATCCCGGAGAGTAGTAAAAAGGAAGCGACATATGAAGTTTGGTGACCATAGGTCAAGTGGGCTCCCTGTAGAGTGGTAACAAAGTACACCAACGTCAATACAACTGTGGAGAATAGTAGAGGTGGGACATTCGGTGGGTTTTAGCCTTCAAACCTTCGGGACACTTTACCGAACAAACCTTCGAACGTTCGTTGATAAGTAGGTAAGAAAATAAAATTGGAAATTGAAACATTGCGTAGTGTATGCGATTACCCATGTAATACAAATAACAAAAGCAGACAAACAGTCAAGTGGTCATTGACTCTGTAAACAATCAAACAATGTGAGCACTTCCCATCCTTACTACTTAGGAAGAAGCTAACCGCCAAGTGACCTATGTCCCTTGCCGGTATCTCTTTGATCTATTGTTTTCTTTGTCGTCTTGTGACTGAAATCGGCTGTTCTACTAACTTGCTTTGTGTTGTCGTTGCGTTGCATTGTCGCTTAACAAAGTGGTGATCCGTACAGACGTAATGTAACAAAAGTGGCTCGGACACAATGCATCCTGATAGATTAACAACATGCCCAACATACAAAGTCAGTGGGTGTATGTCGGATCAAGGCTGGCACGGTTGGTGAAGCTAAATATAGCGTCAGGTGTCAGACAGTGTGATTGCGCAACGCAGCATATAGGCGAAGTCGAAGTGTGTGTCCTTCGTCCTGGGAGATTAGCTCAGTCGGTAGAGCAACCGCGCATGACATATGACCGGTCTGAATCATGGTCTGGGAGACCGTGAGTTCGAGTCCACGATCTTCCAAATTACCTTTACATGCAACACTGACTTTCGTTTCAATTGGTGGAAGACAAGGACCCGGGTGCTTCGGTAGAAGCCACCGGGTAGCTCCCTGTGAAATTGTCCATTGGTAGTGGGCTGGCCCTGTGAGTAGGACATTGGGGGAGGGGGCTACCACCTGGGAATTTCGAACTCAGGTAGATGGGTAGTGTAATCTGACGGATGATGGAAAGTTAGATCTGAGAATCCTTATGGGTCCCTCGGTCACCGAAAGCTGACTATGGGACGGCCTGGGTGCCGGGAGAATTCCTGATCTAACAACCGTGTTCCGTGCCCCTTGAAAGATAGAACTCCCTATCTCGCTATCTCCAAGAGCCCTATGAACCATTGATGCCGCTGCATGAGGCTTCGGATCGATCCCGGGATATTTCTCGGGTGGGATCTGGATTGAGCCAGGCTCGAGCTCCATGCAGTGGTTCCGGATCCACCCCGGAATGTGGAAGAGAGGTGGTGTCTGGTCAATCCACTGCCGTCTCTACTGCCCGGATCGGATCTAGCGCTGGTATGGGGATTGTCGATGGGGTAGGAAGTTGGGGGAGTCTGTAACAAAAGTAGCTCGGACACAATGCATCCTGATAGATTAACAACGTGCCCAACATACGAAGTCAGTGGGTGTATGTTGGATCAAGGCTGGCAAGGTTGGTGAAGCTAAATATAGCGTCAGGTGTCTGACAGTGTGATTGCGCAACACAGCGTATAGGCGAAGTTGAAGTGTGTGTCCTTCGTCCTCGGAGATTAGCTTAGTCGGTAGAGCAACTGCCCATGACATATGACCGGTCTGAATCATGGTGCGGGAGACCGTGAGTTCGAGTCCACGATCTTCCAAATTACCTTTACAAAGCAACACTGACTTTCGTTTCAATAATAGTATAGATGTTCTCCAGTTAACAACAACTTAATATTACAAGTATGAAAATGATTATCATGTTGATGGTAGTTGCGTAAGTAAAGACTTATTGTTGATCATTGCTTGAATGCTATGCAAGTTCAACTCACAACTGACCTTAAATAACCGAATGGCAGTTCACTTTAACATTTGATCTGTGCCGCCCCTTTAACAATGCGTAAGTAATTCTTTGATTCATAGCTATTGTTTACTGTGGTCTCTACTTACATTTAAATGTACCTGTTAAATTATCAGTAACAACTCGCCACCTATAACCAGCCACTAGACTGTGAAAATAATTGTACCAGTCAATTGATTACGTAACGATCGCTTGTCATTAAAGGTGCCATGTTCAAATAATAGATAAAGTAAATTAGCGTCACTCGAAGGTTCGGTTGTGAAAGTTACCTTCAAAGGTATAGGTTGACGAACGAAGGTTCGAAGCTTCGAAGCTTCGCCCCACCCCTAGAGAATAGTATAGTGAACTTAACTGTAAAGTTTAATGACCATAGGTGAAATACTTTTCCCAGTGCAGTGGTAACGATAGTTTTATTCGAATATTCCATAAATTTTTCAAAAGTAGACCAAAGCACACCAATATCAAATCACGTGAGGAGAGTGATATATATAGACATACCAAATGTCAAGTTTGGTGATGATAAGTCATAAACTGTTCCCAGGAGAGACATAAACACAAATTCGAAATAATTTGTTTTTAAAATCACATCATAACTTCAACAAAAATAAGGAGAAGTACACCAAAATGTAATCAGCTCTGGAGAGTAGTAGAACGAAGCTAAATATGAAGTTTGGTGGCCATAGGTCAAAAGTGGGCCAAAGTACACCAATGTCAATTCAACTGTGGAGAATAGTATGGTGAACCTAACTCTAAAGTTTAATAACCATAGGTGAAATACTTTTCACAGTGCAGTGGTAACGATAGTTTCATTCGAATATTCGATAATTTTTTCAAAAGTAGGCCAAAGTACACCAATATCAAATCACGTGAGGAGAGTGATATAGACATACCAAATGTCAAGTTTGGTGATGATAAGTTTCATCAAAAATAGGCCAAAGTACACCAAAATCAAATCAGCTCTGGAGAGTAGTAGAAAGTAGTAGAACAAAGTGAAATATGAGGTTTGGTGACCATAGGTCAAATACTTTTTCCCTGTAGCGTAGTAAAAATCTTTATTACGTAACGCTCATAAGTTCGTCAAAAGTAGGCCAAAGTACAAACAAAAATTTTGAGATATACTTTTTTCCTCAAACAAAACATATTCAATTTGCAAAGCAATCGCACAAATAGTCTTTGTGTTATGAGCCTGTTTATTTCGGACGGACACACACACACACACACACACACACACACACACACACACACATACATACATACATACATACACATACATACATACATACATACATACCCACCCACATACATACATACATACATACATACATACATACATACATACACACATACATACATACATACATACACACACACACACACACATACATACGCGGACAGAAGCAAAGCTAGAAATCTCCCTCCGCACTCTGTCCGGGGAGATTTAATTAATACTTATAGACAATGCATTACATATACAGTAAAGGACCCCCAAAGTCCCTGAATATAAAGAAATCTAAACCAAGTAGTAAATTTCATAGTAGAAATTAGGACACTGCAAACACCAAATTTACTCTTTACTCACTGTACTAGAAATTCACAAAGTTCACAAATTTTGAGATTTACCAATAGAAACGAATTGAATGAATTGTGAACTTTTCATAATGGTCACAATATGCAAATACCTCAACTTAAAATACGAAAATTTAATGAAAAAATAGAATATTATGAGAATAACGTCAAGGTTTGATACACTAACCCCCGTGTCAGAGTGGACGCAAAAAAACGCGCGGAGTCAACTCCGCATCATTTTTAGGTCGAAAAAATGACAAAGTCCGTCAAAATGGGGAAAAACAGGGAAAATTAACACTCTCATTGTCGAATCGGCGCTACCTCCGCGCTATCTCCGCGAACAAAAATGGCCCGGACTCCCTCTACTTCTCTGGAGAAGTGTAAATTTAAGTTCATGTGACCGCTCCGCGCGCGCGGGGATTATTGATTGAATTCCCTTTGATCTTTTTGTCATCAACTTTCCTTTAACACTATTAATATTTAAGAACTTTGTTTGATTTGTAACTATTTCATAAACTTGTGTGTACTGGAGACTATATCAGGGTTCCCACTCTTTCTGCCTGATAAAAATCAAGCCTTTTTCCAGGATTTTTCCAGGTTTTCCATGATGGATCTTATTTATTCATTTTTCTTTATTATCGATGTTTTAAATATTGATGCATGTCTTTTCATATGATGTACCAGTGATTGTTGTGAACAGAAATAGCCCAAAATGAAAATCATATAAAATCTTTAAAAAGGTCCAGCAAGGAAGATACAGCTTTCAATCAGCTTGTTGAAATTTAAGGGCTGAGTCATAATTCAAGGCGTGTGTGGGGAGGGGGGGGTGCAGGGATAGACTTAAATATGACAAAGATACCGGTAATCAGGACTGGCTGGTTCGAAAATCTACCAGTCCTGCCGATTATCAGCTGGTCCTGACCAAGCACTATACAGTTTTTCAAAATGAATTTATTAAAATTTCTTCCATCATTCTGGCTGTATGAGGGCCACGTCAGTACCATCCAACCATTCAACGCATGTGTTCAGAATCTAACTAGAATCTAGTAAAATCATGCAAGTCAACCGGCCCCACTTCCCATCAATTCAGCCTTGTCCACGCCAACGCACCTGTTAGCTAGTGTTCAATCTAGCTTTGCATTGGAGGGGGAATTATACGGGCCCATTCACCTTCAAAGCGCATTTTTCTACTTATAATAAGCAATAGTAAGGGCAAATATATTATATACCCCCCCATGTATTGTAAAATACTCTGTGGTGAAAAAAAATCATTGGAAAAACATCTAGATATCACGGGACTGAATTTTAAGAAATATCACCAATATCAGACAAGAATGGATAAAGTTTAGTGACATGTATTACTATGTTTCTTGTTTTTTTTTCATAATTTGATTAGACAATCATATGTGATTTTAACCCATGACATGTAAGGTCATTGTTTCATTCTATAAATCCTTCATATGACATTTGGAAGCAGTGTCATCAGGATGAAAGTTTGATAACTTTATGTAAAGCCTCATTAAGAATGATCGTACATACTTTATTTTAGTGTTACTTTATATCTTAAGCGTATAACAAGAAATTTCAACATATTGACATCAGTTTCCTTACCAGTCGCCAGTACGATTGCCATATTCCCGCCGAATTCAAGCCCTTCCCGGACATTTTTCAAATTCATGCCTATTCCCGGAATTCCTGGGAGCGTGGGAACCCTGCTATATAGTGCTTTATTTCATTAAAGATTGTTCTGCTTGTGTACTATTTAACATGTCATTAAAATGTTTTAAACATCAACAATGTTTGATATGTTGTCACTTAAAAAATATATTAATGTACGTTTAACTTGTAATTGCACTTGAACTTGAAATACTTGGACTAAATAAAAACATAAAAACAGTCTGTTAGTTTATATTTTAAATATAATTGTCTTTTAGAATTAAAATGTAGATGTGTCCAGGTGTGTTGCCTTGTCCAGAGAGAGAAAGCCACGCCGCCCAACTTCGTATATACGCGCTAGCTCCGTGCATGCTCCGTCGCAAATTTGATGGAAAATAAGCTCCGCTTGGTCAGGTCGGCGGACGCTGCCTTTGTTAAGCGGACTCCGCCGAAGTTCGCTGCACTTCGCCGAAGTTTGCCGGACTTCTCCGAATGACTTCGCTGCTCTCTGCAAGGAATTTTCCCATGTTATTTTGTCTTTCTGTCGCTCCGCCGGCGGAGCCTTCATGTCTCAGTTGGCAGACTCTTGATATTCGCAACAGTTCGCTGGCGAAGTCTTGCGATCCACAAGAGTTCGCTGGCGGAGACATAATACTTTGCTTGACTCCGTCGGCGGAGCCATGGTTGTCTGGCGACTGTCACGCCCAATTTCAGGTCACCAGAGTTCGCAAGACTCATAATTTGACTCCGCCAGAGTCAGCCATACAGATTTTACACTCCGCACTAGCAAAATTTCTCTCCGCCTGACTTCGCTGCAGTGGAGGTCCGTAGGGGCGGCGGGATGTGCTCGAGGGCTATTTCTCCGCCTGCAGACTCACTTCTAGTCCGCCAGGAAGGGGAAATTTTGCACGAGTTTGAATTTTTTTTAAATTTTCACACTTCGCACGCGTAGGGCACGCGGAGTCCGCTTTCCGCCTGTCCACTCTGACACGGGGGTAAATGTCGTGCTTAGCTTTGAGCGTTGACTAAAAATCATATTTTTCTTCAGTATTGAATTTATTTCAGTTATTGATCATGAAAAATCCAAAATGAAACAAACTTCTGTTATATGTTGTCACATTTTGAGAATTTACCGAATTAGATGTAAAAATTTGTCAATAATCTTTGAGAAATTAGAATTTTTCTGAATATGTCACTTAATTATGTTGTGGTACATGTAGCTGAATTTCCAGAATAAAAATGAATACACCGAATGCAAAACTAGTTAGAATACATAATAAAAATATGTAAAATACAAATACATTTACATAGTCATAAAAATATGTAATCCTCCATAATTGTGGAGAGGTCATGCAGGTATTGAACTCAAGACAGAGTGTGTGCATTTATTTAAGCTGAATATGTGTTACAGTTGTATATTCACAATTATATTACGTTGTTTTACTAAAGATGTGTGCTTTAATGCATATGATATAACAATCTCATATTCTATGGTTGAAGTGATGTTAGCAACTTACCTTTCTGGCTGAGAATTCACTTTGGTCTGATTGGCTTTACTTGTTGATCTGAGCAAAATCATACATCAGATTTAAAATTATGTATCACATTTTGCACAATATTTATTAACATGTATATACACTTTCTGTTTAGTATATCCACAAAGAACTTTTTCACATTTTGGGCAAAGGTAGGGGTCACAATGGTGTGGATCTATCAGTTTTGTAGGTACTGCATGCATTAATAAAAAATTAAGTGCCTTGCTAGAGAAGTAGAAAAATTTAACACTCAAATGCCATCAAAGGAGTGATAGCAATAAAGCATTGCATTTTTAAAGTTTTATCAATAAAAAATATAGAATGGTGCGTATTATATTATAGTTAAGCTATCACGGAAAAATCTGTATATGTACAACTTATTATGTTCAATTCATATCAGAAACAGAATATGATAAGAATCACTGTTCGAAACTAACCTCTATGTGCAACCAAAATAGCAGCCTTTATGTGCAACCAACCACTGAGCAGTTTGCATCCGTCACTCTACACAGCCACATGTATAATATCATAAAGGATAGGGCATTATGGCTCACTAGAGGGGGCCGTTATGTGCCACATTTATGTATAAAAAGAATGGTCAATTACACAAAAAATACAGGATTCCCATAAATCCTTAAAGAAGCCATTGGAAGTAACATTAGAACTGCATTACCTCAGCTTTACAAAAGAATACAATATATAGTACACCATGTTTGATGATAACATTTAAATCGATGAGGAAAATGGCCATTTATGTAGCCCATAAAGCCTGCTACTTTGGTTGCACGTACTTGTAGATGTCAGTTTCGGAGAATGCATAATTTATAAGAATCCACTACCTCCTGTACAAAAAGAACATAATTTAATAGAAAATACCCATTATAGTCTGATCCTTGCTGAGCCTTTTCCATATCATCTAAGTCAACGACTACCCCATTCACTTTTCCACTTCTTGCTAAAAGTTTAATAATTGAGTCAGTCGTACAATTCAGTCAATACGGTTGCAAAAAAAAAGAATTGGTAGTCTATATTGTCAATGTTCTTCTTTGATAAATGATTTAGTAGTGTTACCTCTTGTTGTGCAAGAACACATCGTAACGTGTTCAGCCTCTTTTTCAGAATGGCACTTATGGCAGTAATATAGCACTCTGAAACAATAATGTACTCCCGCAATGTACTCTGCATACAATCTAAGTCTTGACTTACAGTCAAATATTGTGATCTCGGTTAGATATGTTTCATTATATCATATCGGAAATAGATCATCTCTGGCAGAATTTATTATTTTTACTGAAGTTACTTCAAATAGTTTATGATATTCTATCAAAATATGTTTGGTTCTTTCAGGCTTTTTGAATATAATCAAAAGCTTCAACAGAAGTAACAAACCAGATTGTTATGGCAAGTTGAGGCAGCAGTAAACAAGTTACCTAATGAAAGCCCAACATGGACCCTAATACAGACCATTTTGGTCCATTTTCAGTTCATGTGAAAGCCTCTGATTTGACAACATTTTGATTGACAAAGCAAATTTGCACACCCTAACTCCACTCGCAACTACTCGGAATGTTTCAGAGCTCAACAGACCTCAGACGTGATAGGATGGAATCCATTTTGGAACTATATTGCTTTTTGACGTGTTGGGCGTAGGGTAATGGTCCGGTATAGTGTGGAGATAACTCTAGCTATGCATGAGTGGTGTTATGTCTACACAAGTGACCATTGCCTTCAACTTTTTATTTCCCCACTTTATCACATTGTTTTTACCTTGATGGTATTTACTGTTCATGCACCTGAGATGTTCAGACTGCTGCTTCGATTCTTCTGTCCTGATAACTTCAATTGGGTTCCATATCCAGGTGTTATGAATGATCCCATGCCATTTTGATCGCAATCTATTTTATTAGACACCTTGTATAAACTAACAATGCATGTATATACTAAAATGTCCAGAATTCAGACTGTCAATAAAATATCTGGCTTGTTTACAATACTGTTAATGGCTGCATGCTTATGAGAATACCGAGCAACCAGCGTAAAATGCGCTGCACTCAAAGTGTTCATTGAAACGTCAACCCTCCAAACAATAACGTGCACCGCACTTTTCTGAATGTCTTATGTTATTTTGAACGTCGTAATATTATGTTGATGGATATACAATAGAGTAGTGAGAAGGCAGCTGTACTGTGACATTTTTGTAGGATTTTGATACATATTCCTACTTCTATCACATACGAGGTCTGTTGTGAAAGTAGCGTAAACATCCGAGGATTGCCGATTGCCCTAACTCAACAATGCAACCTGTAGAGGGGTAACTACTATTTTGGTCTGAGTAAAATAGATCCCAGTGATTCAAGGGTATTCATCCCTTGAGCTTTGATATTGTTTTTCCCACAGAAAAACATACATAGGGTAAAAAGGGGCAACACGTCCACTTAAAGACGCTGCATCGTAACGCATATAAACCGCTGTAATGTATAACGTTTTTTCCATGTAATCGGACGTATTAATGCAGATGCACTTACGAATGGTGAACATACGTACATCTCATGATCTTTTAAGTGATGAAATTGGATGATTGAAGCATTTCGTATTGCATTATTTGAAATAATAAATGCACACATTCAGCAACAATATTTCAGAGTATATAATCCACTACTAACCATAATAGTCTATAAATCATATTAAATATCAGCGACTTAAACAAAATGGCTCTAGTTGTCTACTATAACTCGAGTCCTACATGAATAGAATTAACACCTGGATTACTATTACCCTGTATTTATATCAACCAAACATTGACTGCAACAAAGTAACACATTCATGCCACTTCAAAGCGTGCCCAACGTGCGGTAACGTTACGCGTCTTTTCTACGGAGCTATACAGAACAACTTGCATTGCAGGTCACACTAATTTTGTGGACTCTTCTTCCGAATAATGATAGTGTGTTTAAATTATTGCTTATCAAATATGTATTATAAATAATAGTCTTCTATTATACTCTATTTTGAATGAGTGAATATACAATGATGGTTGTTTGCGTGTTTTTTATTTGTACATAGAACACCAATAGCCAGGCGATGTAATAAATAAGGGTAATTGAGATGAGTGGTATAACATGTTATGTGGCTAAAGAGCCGGTCACACACAATATTACATCCACATCAGGTCCAAAAAGTTATGAAAATATGGTGGACTCAGCCGTCAGTGCCAATATCTTTTTACTATATAGTCTTGGACATGCTTTGTACGTGATGTAGCCGTCGGCGGCAGTTCCTCTGAACTCACGGAATACACTGTTAGCCAAGTTTAAGTAATGTGTAAGAGGAAAATCAATGCAGCTGGCAATTTGCCACATCGTGTGCTTTAATTATGAATGTAGCCACAGGACCACCTGTTATCTTAGCTTTGTCTTGTTTCGTCGGTCAATTTTCTTCTTTTTTTAAATATTTTTTCTTGCCCATGTTCCCCATCATTTAAAACAAATTTAGAAAAAAACTGACCGTCATGATTTTTTAATCCACTTTTAACGTGCAAAACGTGATCCGTTTTTTGCTCAATATGAGCTATCAGTGTGCAAGTGCTCATGTCACATTTACATTCATAAAAGTAAAACTGCTTTAAATCTAATATTTTTTTGTGTTTTGATACAAGTATTGATATGATGCTATGTGAATGGAACTGAAAATTCATAAGTTATATGTAGTTAAAATGGCCTATAGCTAGCATATAATATTATCATGAACAGCAAACCAAGGTGTTTTTGATGTACGTTTGAGTGAAAAAGGACGTGTTTTTAATCAATAATATCTCCGCAACCAGCCGGTCAATCTTGTATTGACGTTTGTTTTACTTTCAAAACACCCTGAACAATATTTGACTAATTTTTTGAAAAAATCTCACCGTCAGTTTCATTACGATGCAGCGTCTTTAAGACTGAATCCTCTGTCATAATTACATGATATTTGAGTCCTCGGTACAGTTCAAAAGCTTAACTCCAATGATAGTCATACAATGTATAGTGTGACTTGAATGTGGGGCAAACAAATGAAATTTTACAAGAAAAATGTAACCTACATAATGACAAAACATCGGGTTAATTACTTGTCTTACCTTTTCACCTCATCCTCTGCTTCACATATAAAAAATCCTTTAGTATCATCATCGATCATAACCTTAGCACCTGGGTTCAATGTCACTTCTGACACCTCTTGACCTTCTTTTGGTTGAGCGATAGCAACCAATAAAAGCTTGAGCTTTAAGAAACAAATTCTGAAATAAAATAATAAAGTATTATTGCTTAGCAATACAAAGGATCTATTGTATTGTATTGTGAATATTCTAGATACAATAACTTTCAACTAATCAGAACTATTGAAGTTTCAGGCAAGTAAGTCCAACATTTAATAAAGATAACTTTTTACCCCAGTAACCCAGATTAAAATAGCTCATGCCAAATATGAAAAAATATACAATAATATGTGATTGCCTAATAACAAAGAAAGAAATGGCTGGTGATGGTTAATGGCCCAACATTTAATAGCGCTCTTTATCTGTCCATTCATTAAAATTCATAAGTAGAACTCAAATAACATTGCTTATTGGCACAATCAACATTATATTGGGTGATGTGATGTTTGTTCAAGTGTTATGTAAGACCATATCAAGTGGCATACTGATAACAATGGTGTAAATTACAGAGACATAATTATTAGCCTGCCATTTTGTCCATTCATGATCACAAATTTGTTAATGCAGGGATTAATTCATGATTCCGTAGCCCCACCCCTTTCTTTTGATTTGTTACCAGGTGCACGAAGGTCTCACAAACATTCCTATCACCCGTAGTAAATAGAGAGAAATTGCCGACATTCTACCCAAGAGTTTTGTATTAAACTTGTGCTAATCTTCTTACTTTTAACTTGGGGTGGATTCGGTAACCTCTGTTCTACAACATACCAGAAGTATTCTAAGAAATCATTGATAGTAAAGATTTGCTGGGACATTTAGTTTTCCATCTTTTTGCATCCACTACCAAATGACAAGTCCTGTGATAACAGGTTATTTGAGCCACTACTCTTATCGCATATTATCCTTAGTAGCTCTTACTATTTTCATCAGAACATTTCCACATTTCTAGTACACATTCTGAAGACTGTCTAGTTTTTTTATTTTCACCATAATATATAATGATATATACAGCAACAAGTCCGATTTGGACAATATCGAGAGCAAAAATCTGTTTGTAACACCTGCTGTTGTTAAACATGTTTTTAGACTAAAATTTTGCACGCACTAGCGTAGCGTTAGCCTTGTTCAACCCGACCATGTACTGTATTGAATTGAGTGCAGCCTTCACAGTAGCTCGTTGATTGAGACTACACCAGCGCTGGTTAAAAAAAAGTCTACTATTCAGTATCTTACGTCATTTGATGTTCCTTATCGAACCATTGATGTAGGCAAGAGTGGTGACTTGACTTGATGGAGAATGTACGGATATTGTGAAATAAACAAAGAAGTCTGTGTTGTCATACATTAATATCAATATTTCTGAGGAGTTCACGAGTTGAACATTAGATATGTATGAATTTTTTGTGTTAACACTAGTATAGTATTATTCATTAGAAAAAGACTTCTAAAATGTCACATATTTCAATGCTTTCTATTGTTTCAAACCGGTGTTTGTGAGACCAAGATGGCGGCTGTTATGTTTACATCTCTCAGAATGCACCCTGATTGCATGATAGACTTGAAAGGGGCGGAGATGTGGATGTTTGATAAGTACCTGCAAGTAAACATGGAAATATACATCTGTTTTATAGACTACGAGAAGGCTTTTGACAGAGTATTCCACACAAAGCTCATGAACATCCTAAAAACAACAGATATGGATGGTAAAGATATCAGATTGATCCAAAACCTGTACTGTAACCAAACTGCAGCATTAAGATTGGAAGACGGAAACTCAGAGGAATTTGACATCAAAAGAGGCGTGAGACAGGGATGCATACTGTCACCAAAATTATTCATTCTGTATGCATAGATGATTTTCAAAAGGGTGGAGCACCTGAAAGGAATTAACATTGGTGGGGAAAACATAAACGATTTGAGATTCACAGATGACACGGCATTGATGGCTGAAACACAGGATGATCTACAGAAGATAGTAGATGCAGTGGTCGAGATCAGTGCTGAGTACGGTCTGAGGATGAATGTGAAAAAGACAAAAGTAATGCTGGTAAAAAGAGGGACAGAACAGAAGCTTGTCAACTTACTGATCACTGTGAATGGTGAAGAGTTGGAGCTGGTAGCAAAATTCAAATATCTAGGCCAACAAATTACTGAAGATGGAAGATGTGAAGTTGAAGTGAAAAGGCGTATAGAGATAGCAAGGTCCAGTTTCATAAAGATGAGAGACGTCCTGGCAAGTTGAAAGCTGAGGTTAAAAACAAGAAAGAGACTAATGAGATGCTACAGTACTGATACCGTAAGGAGGATACAGAAGGAAAATTTCAACAATTACGCTACGATTTCTTACGTTTTTTCCTATTTCTTCTCATTTGTTGCGACTATTACGAACATAAAGGTTCTGTAGCTTCCACAAACTCGCATGAAGTTACGTTTATTCCGATTGTTCCCCTTATATTACGCATTTTCCGGAGGTTCCCGTAATAAAAAAAATATTTCTAAAAGTTCAAATTCATGCCGACATTTTGACTGATTTTCATTTCATTGGGTGTCTGTACGCGTCCGCACTTCAGCTTTCACTTTGTGGTGGGAATAAATGAGAACGCCCGAACAAATCCGAATATTTATTTGCGAAAGATGGGCGCCATTGACAGGAAGTATGAGAAAATATTCTGATTATTACGATTTTCTGTTTATTTCGATAATCGTAAATATCGTAGTTTCTGTGACTGAGCAGTTCCAAGAAAATCATGTTAGCCATAACTTTGCTACGAATTGTTACGAATTATTACGTTTTCTTACACCGATTCCTCTAATTTCGTTTACGATTCTGTATCCTTCTTACAATATCAGTACTGTATGTGCTGTCCACATTACGCTATGCTGCAGAGACCTGGACCATAAATAAAGAAGTAGAAAATCGGATCAATGCTTTTGAAATGTGGCTATTCCCCAAAATGCTTCGCATTTCCTATCAAGATCACATCACAAATGAAGAGGTGCTGAGAAGAGTACAAGAAAAGAGAACCCTGCTGCAAACCATCAAGAAGCGTAAATGTACTTTCTTTGGCCATGTAATCAGTCATGATGGTCTACAGCGACAACTACTGGAGGGAAGAGTGGAAGGTGCCAACAAAAGGGAAGACCAAGGAGACAATGGACCACAGACATCTTAGAGTGGTTTAGTGTCTGGATCAGAGAAGCTGTGAAGGCAGCTCAATGCAGAAAGAAGTGGCAGACCATGACATCCAAAGTCCGGGAGGACACGGAACCCACTAGGTAGGTAGGTACATTAGAAATAATTGGCAAAATACTTTATAAACTGTAACGACATATAATCAGTAATAGGCAATGTAGCCTAAGAGATTCACTTATCACAAATTGTGCCCCGCTGTGTCGTTTTGTGAACTTGAAAAATTAACTTAGACTTACTCAGCAGCTTGTGGAAAACTCATTCCATGAAATGCAGTTGAAAAATACTCAGTGTACACCTCCATACCAGCACCCCGTAAATAGTGGTCCTGCCACTGCATATACTTTGAAGACTGAAACATAGATTATTGCTAATTAATTCTTTAAATTGCTTATGATTTTACAGCAATTATATTTCAAACGCTTCAGTGTATAACTAACATTGAAGAAAATATAAGGATTTAAAACCAATGGAAATGCATTAACTTCATTTACACTCTGCTACCTGTGGACGTGATCTAATAATTGAACCCATTTTATGACACACATAATAGATATTGCACTGATCGTCAAGACGATCGATGTTTGTGTCAGGGAGCACTTCAAGACAAACTCAGCCGATAGACTATAACACATTTTCTCTACCTTAGACCTAGCTTCACTTAAAAAGGTGGATGAATGTGTGATAATAATTAAAAACAACATGAAAAGTATCCTGCTAAATGGAACACTTTACCTTTTTGTAAGCCCTCATCACAAAGAGATTCGCCATTAATGTTGAGAATCCTGGAGCCATAGAGCCTTGAGCCATGAAGCCCAACTTCATCTCTGCTAGACAGATCACCTGATCATTGGCAGACCAGGAGGGCAAATTTACACAGAATGCCTGAAAATGATACTCAATACATTATACAGCACAAGGCACCACATTAAAATTCCACATGAATTATGTAGAAAAGAAACATCTTATAACATTATCATTCTTATAATATTTATTACGTTTTTTTACCTATATATATACCTAAATATATCGATCAAATAAATCAATTATGGAAATTTACAATACACACTGTTAAATAGGATAATATAAGTCATTTTAGGAGTTGCAGTAAACTACCTATTCTATGAGATTTTTATGCATCTATTATGTGACATAACTGCCCTATGGCTATAGCATGTTGCCTTTGATCTTCCCTATTTTGTAGTAGCGAAAGAAATATTGCTTGGATATTGCCAATTATACACATAGATGTCTCCTTTTCCTCCTCTATGATGCTAGGGACATTGAAATAATGAGAACTCATCATTTTTCATGTAGTGACATTAGTGGATTTCCATTGTGAAATTAGACAGTCTTCATACATGCTTACATCAAAGGATCTTCATGAAATACAGTTCCGAAGTCAAAAATAGCATAAATGCGTACAAAGTAATTGCATGATAACATTTGGCCCCTGCGTCTCATTCAATCTTTTATATATAAGGTATTTACAGGGTTCCCAATGATGGCATGCTTGTGATTTTATTTCTAAATGAAACTTTCTAAGAGTGCGTATATGTCGGAAACCTCTCTAGTCTCCTGGAAACCTTCAACTACATGTACACCTTGAGGGTTATTAGTATATGATTTTGTATTTTCAGGATAAACTGTTTTTCATCATTTACAATATATGCAGTATTAATACATACAACAAATTTCAATCAATTCCATCAAATAATCATATACCCCATCATTCTTTGAACAATGAACCAATTACTTTCAGTTCTTCAACTTGTTATGTAACAAAATGTTTTGAGTGCTCAGTGGATATTTTCATGGCCTTTTTCAAGTAGATGCATAATCAGACCCACCAGAATAGCATTCATGTAACAACTGTTTAAAACCCATTGGAATAGCATTAGTCTAACAACTGCTCGATTTGAAAGCTATATTTAGAATTTGTCTGTTAATTGCATTAAGCTACACTTGTGACTTTTGTATCACTTAACAGTTAACATTATGAGAATTTTCATTTTATACGGATCAAATGATATTTTGACTATATAAGATTATAGTCTTGTAACTTTGTATGGTATTTATTGCAATGTAGAGCTAAATGAACAGGGAGTTGATCTCATGACCAGAAGATCATGAGTTAGTCCTGATGAGGTCGGATGGTTGGTTTGCACCAAACTCATCTCAAAAAGGGTATATGCTGCTCACTCTTACCTACACAGTAAGGGTCAGGCAAATGAACGCTAATGTGTGCACCCTGCTCTGAGGCAGCAAATGCATGGAATGGAAGTTATAAGGAAAAATAGTATGATAAGGACACCACAACTTAAAATGGATTCCTGGAAAATTTGCATTCAGATTATGGTACTTGTGTTATGCACTAGATAATAGTTAAAAAGTACCTTATTATGATAATTCATAAGCTGTACAATGACCCGAATATCCTGGTGGAAGTTCTTCACTGAAATAACACGCATGATGTTGCCTGCATCCTCAGCATCAGGATCTCGACACCGAGGATTGGCCACTACAAGACAAGCATCTGCTTCTTGTAACTGCAAAATGATTATAATATTGTTTTTTTATCCGATTATTTTTTTGTCTTCTTACTATTACAAACAGTATCATAATGTCATAGCTATTTTCATTAGACTATTGCATTGTTACGATTAGCTTAACTATTGTATTATTAGTTTATGAGTTATAATAGACACTATTTTGTTTTAGACGAAATGAATCCTTTAAAAAAATACATCTCACTCTCTACTGGAGGTTAGGTAAAAACAATCCTATGTATTTAAAGCAGACAATTTTACAGAATATTTTACCTTCACTCTTTCTAAATCACGAGTGCTCATAGCCGTTCCTTTAAAGAATATCACTTGTGTAAAATGTCTTTTGAATAAAGCTTCTAATTCTAGGTCAGGAGTTTTGCTATAAAGAAAACAATATTGCATCAATATTTATGACATATAAAACATGTATGGACATTTTTGATGCATATGCTTTTTGCGTTCTAAGCACTTCCTTTTTGAGTTTCTGGTAATGTATTCCCCATTACCAGAAACATATCATTCATTAAGCATAAATTATGAAAATATTAAAACGAAGGGTTTAACATATAGAAATTCATATACTGTATAGTGCTACGTTTGTGTGCTTTTCAATAAACTTGTTCTGGATTCAAGATGATAGCTACATGAATGTGAAATTAGTCCATACCGTGGATATAAGGTAAAAATGAAAAATGAAAATTACTATTTTTAAATGTAAGAAATAGTAATATACAGTTAAAATGGACATCATAGGATATACTTGCATCATGCAAATATGACGGATAATGACAATTTACAATACCCAATTTCACCTATAGTGTGGACTCTTTTCACATATAATACATGTATCCTGCATTTGACACGCATTTGAAACCAAGGCTCTTAACCAGCAATGGCTTGAACATGTACTATATCATACGCAACAATCCAAATCTAGCATCTGTCATATAAAAATGCATGCTATACAATTCTGGCGTTGTGTACATATTAGCCATCATGCTCTCATGGTACTCATGAACTCGGCATGATAGTTGAATGAAAAGTGCATAGGTAAGAGACAGGGCTATTAATGATAATTATTGGTTGTCCTTGTACATCAAATTATTAAAGTAAATCAATATTTTGCTGTTTTATATTAATGTCACCAATGTTTAAAAAAATAAGATACTTTAAATCTTACCTATCAAGAAAAACGCACTTCACATTTGTATTTTCTCTGTCTTCATGTAAAAAGTCTCGTAAGAAATTGTGTACCGATTCATAGCAAATGTGGCCACACACAACAATATGTCTGAAAATAAACTTCAAGGATTGAATAAAATGTATATCAAAATATAATACTATAATAAAATATTTTCATATTTAACATTAATACTTCTTTTCTTTTCTATTCTATTTTATGAATGCTAAGAAACATCATTACTTCATAAAGTGGTATTTTCAAAAACTTTTCTTTACTATTATTAATTCATTTTATCACCTAAAAATTGAATTTATATCCTATGACAAAACTTTATCACGTGACAAATTTTGAGAACATTGACCCATGAAACATGCAAGCACACACAAAAACGGCATTCTAGCAGTAAAAAAATATCAGATGTAAACCAAACCAATCTACTTTGCTACAGAATCTTTCACCTGTGGCAAAGTTAAGGGAAAAGCATCAAGAGTACAGTAAACCACAGCATCATGAGTTTGTATTTTTGCGTCGCTTCAGCAGCTGAAGCGAAAGCCTTGTGTTTCGGTTGTTTGTAACTATGTATGTATCTAAGTATGTATGTTTGTCTCCGGACAAGCTACAGATTTTACGGTTGATCCGATTTCGTTCAAACTTTATACAACTATTTGGTATGACACGACACTGGAGCGATTTTGGGCACTTTGCCAATTAGAGTGTGCTTTCCATAGTGCCATCTTGGGTCCATTTTCAACATTGTCTGCAATAGCTTTGCTGATGCTCGTGAGAAAGCATTCAAACTTGGTAAAATGCTTACATGCCTACTGAACATTAACTGTTTTCAATTTTGGCACTTTGCCAATTTAAGTATAATTTCTACAAGACCATTTTAGGTCATTTTTGCCATTGTCTTCAATAGTTTCAATACAGCTCCAAATTTGATACACTGTTTACATACCTAGTGACCATCATCAGATTCCAATTTTGGTACTTTGCCAATTAAAGTGTTCCTTCCAGAAGAATGTCAGCATATGACATAGTTATTTCAATAAAGTTTGAAATATGACCTCCAATTTGATACAATATTAATGCAAGTGGTGACCATCACCTACGTTGATCTTTGGCCCTTTGCTAATTTTTACCTAACAAACAAATTTTTGCACAGAAACCTTCTATATGGTCCCCTGAAGCAAATTCAACCAAATTCAACCTTGGGGAACTCCCCACGTGCGTGCGAAAATCCAAAATGGCCGCCAACGCTATTATGAAAATCTAACTTTTTGTGTATTTGACTTACAAGCATGTATAGTACCTCAATTTTATGGTTTTCAGGTGTAAGGAATTCAATTTTTGTGCTTTCATAATGATTTGACCTCATTTTGACCTTCAAATCCAAGATGGCTGCCACTGTAGAGTAAAAATGTTGATGGACGCGGACATTTTGCCTAACAAACAAATTTTTTACACAGAAACCTTCTATATGGTCCCCTAGAGCTAAAAAAAAAAATTCAACCAAATTCAACCTGGGGGAACTCCCTCCACGTGCAAAAATCCAAAATGGCCGCCAACGCTATTATGAAAATCTAACTTTTTGTGTATTTGACTTACAAGCATGTATAGTACCTCAATTTTATGGTTTTCAGGTGTAAGGAATTCAGTTTTGGTGCTTTCAAATTGATTTGACCTCATTTTGACCTTCAAATCCAAGATGGCTGCCACCATCTGTATAAAACCATACGTTTAATCTTAAATCCTATGTATGGCCATTAACATGAAACGTTTTTTGTACCCAGTTATCCATTTGTATATAATTCCTAAAACACAAGACATTGCAAAGAAAACTGTTATTCACTGCTATTCACTTTATATCTATTTTATTTATAACACTAATGTATAAGGCATGAAGTACATACTAATATGAATGTAAATAGCTGACCAATTGATATGCTTGATTCTCAGGAGAATGCAATGTCACGTGAAGTTTATAAAAGTCAAAGAAACATGCCAACTGGTTCACATTGAGAAGTCACTTTTGAGTTCCAGTCCCTTAGTATGTGAGGTTTGTTCAAGCATCTGCCGCCACATTTGCAATGGATGCTGCAGGGTAAACCTTTAGTTGCACAACCACATGACGCACATAGCCTATTTGCACTTTTGCAACTACATCCAATGTCTTTCAGAAGATCAGCTGGTGCAACAGGTTTGCTGTTGTTATTGCCAAAACTGCTCCACCTTCCTTCTTGAACCCATATTCTTCCATGGGCATTACTATTTCTAAATTCTTCCAGGTACTAATCTGGTGGTGAACACGCAGTGAATGGAAATGACAGGCCCGACATGTTGGAGACATTCTTTTTAAATGGTACATAGCTAGGAGAAATGACATTCAGATAACTTAGCTTGTCCAACCCATTGGAAGCTACATTCCGACCAGTATATAAAGTCTCAACAAATTGCTCTCAAATTTCAGCTATTTTGTCTTTGAAGCATTTATGTCACCAAATATAAGCACATTGGACCGGATCTTCTGGGATGATTGTATCGTCTCAAAAACTTTTAGCTTGCCCAATCCATACAGAGAGGAAGTCTTGTCACAACCTGACATAGTATGAATAAATGGAAGGCACAAGCACATTTCTCTCCCTAGCAATTCATTGGCTATTTTGATGGAAACGGTGTTTGAACTTCTACAGAGGAATATGTCAGATTCAAGGGGTGCATATTAAATGAGTAAAACCAAAATATCAGTGTCATCAGCCATTATACAAACCCGTTGGTGAGTTTCTCCCAGTTGTATAGCCTTCTTGCAAATCATCACGTCTGCATCGCCTTCATCTCCTGCCTGTTCCACAGATATCCTTTGTTCGCCAGATGTTGTGACAGCAGGTTGACGACCTTCTGTTTATTCTTCTTGTTGGATAAGAATGATCGATTGTCACTGGGTACTGGTGTGCTATGTGTGACATCAATATCAGCACATTGCTGAAGTTTCAGTCTACGTCTCTTTAGTTCTGGATCTTTGGTTGATACTGTATCATAGGTGTCAAAGATGACCCACACTACTTCTATATGTCCTTCACTCACTGCAGAGGTAAAAGAATCACACACTGCACTGATCGTATCCATTTTTTGCCAAGCAATTCTGTGTAAAAGAGCACAACCATCATACATATATGCTGCTGATTCTGTGACTGTTTGATTTCTCAGGGTGAAGTTTGAAAACGTGTCTTGCGAGAGCAGACTTTGCTGAACGACGCATGCTTCCATCATCATTAAATAAAGCTGGAGCTGTAGTTGTTAGCTCATGAGAAAACACACTTGGGTCTGGAGGCCCACCAGTACATGCTGCAGAGAGTAGACGATGATAAAGTTCTGCTGGTGACATATTCACTTCTTCTCCATCAACATGTACTGCATTTCTCATGACAGCAAATGTTGTCATTTTAGGAGATCCTGGTGATCTTGTATTACTGAAGAGGGATTCATTTCCTTGTGCTGGTCAGACCACCCCGCGTGGGTACAGCATCTGTATACTGACTGACAATGTGGGCAGTCAACAGCCATTTGGTTCTAGCAGAATCCTTATGGATGATGTTAATCAACCCTCCCTGGGTCTTGCATGATCTCATGCTCAAATGCCATATCAGACCATACCCCACTCCAGGGTAGCTTTTCGTTCCAACAGATTATGAATAGTCCATCTTCCATCGGAATAATCAGACAGAGGCATAAATCCTTGCAATCTTGAAGATATAAGCTGCTGCACCTAGTATAATTATTGTGTCCTGCAGAAGCAAAATACGGTAGAATCACTTCTGTTGATGTGAGGTGGAGTCGCCAATTGCCTGTTCTTCAGATCATTACATGTGTGTCAAAGATGATTTCTTTGTATAAATACCATAAAATTGATGTACGGTGCAACATGTACTTCACATACGAAGAATCTTATGTTTCATACAGATGGTGGCAGCCATCTTGGATTTGAAGGTCAAAATGATGTCAAATTATTATGAAAATTATTATGAAAGCACCGAAATTGGATTCCTTGCACCTGAAAACCATAAAATTGAGGTACTATACATGCTTATAAGTCAAATACACAAAAAGTTAGATTTTCATAATAGCGTTGGCGGCCATTTTAGATTTTCGCACCTGGACGGAGTTCCCCAAGGTTGAATTTGGTTGAATTGTTTTTAGCTTTAGGGGACCATATAGAAGGTTTCTGTGCAAAAAAAATGTTTGTTAGGCAAAATGACCGTGTCCATCGACATTTTTACTCTACAGTGGCAGCCATCTTGGATTTGAAGGTCAAAATGAGGTCAAATCATTATGAAAGCACAAAAATCGAATTCCTTACACCTGAAAACCATAAAATTGAGGTACTATACATGCTTGTAAGTCAAATACACAAAAAGTTAGATCTTTCTATTTTTCCACTATAGTTTCAATGCTGTTCGAAATATGACCTTCGAATTGGCATAGTGGTTATATTGGAATAAAAGTGCTCAGAAAGCAGAGCATTACCATATTAATTTCGACTCATGGGCAATAGATATTTACTTTAGACATGTTTAGAAAGCACCTGCAGTCCAATGAAGAACATAGATGTAGGATGAGTAAGACTTTTTTTCTGCTTTAATTGCAAAGCAAACATCTTTATTGCCCATGGGTTAATGTAGCTCTAGCGACGCTGTGCTCTCTGAGCACTTTTTGTTCTAGTTTTCAATCTGTGATCAATCCAAATGCCAATTATTTTATCTATAAGGAGAAAACTCTATTCTTTATCCTTGGAGGGGGGTGTGTCACATTATTGTGGTGAGTACGACCTGCCCAAAACTGGGTGTCTTTTTTCACATTTTTGGTATATTCTGGTGGTATTTTTCTGGGTATCTTTTTCATATTTGTAGTATCTTATATATTAATACGCTAATTTTTGGACTTTGTTCGGCTATCTCCTCTTTAACCTGACTAGCTGGACGCCATCTGACTACAGGAGGTCGTTCATGGTACTATGTAGTTTTGCACGAATATGTTTTTCATGGTCAAAATGGCCCTGGTGGTTGTTAATTAACGGTTTTATAACAAAATTAGCAGACAGCGGCCGCCATGACAGCGTCACGTGGAGTAGTGTGATGTCATAAAGACGCCACAGGCGTCACATCGGTTCAAATACTAGGGATTAAAACCACTTTGCCAATTGGGCTATGTGTACATTAGAACCTTCAATCAAGACCACTTCTATAAATACACCACCTCTGTTATAAGATGATTTATAACAGTCCCAAGTCTTCATAAAAAAGGCCATTGCAAACGTCTCTCAAGAGACCACCCCTATATTAAACCACTTGACGCCAGTCCTTGGGCAGTCTTAATAGGGATGTTCTACTGATGTGTGTGACCATATCTGTGCCATGGAGAGCATTATGTGTCCATTAGCATAGACACTAATTTTTCATCCCATAGCGTTTGCATACTAGATGCCAAGTGGATTGTCAGTGATGACTTACATGGGATTGAGATATCCTCATACGAGCTTTAAGTCGGAGTTAATCCAGATAGTTCTCCGTCTGCGCCAAGTATACTACATCCAAGCTCAGAAATCCATAGCTTGATCTCTTGCTTGATCTCTTACTCATTCCAAAAGATTCTATATTGTGGTATAAGAAACTTCCCTATCTCAATTTACCTTCAGTCTTAAAGTTTGTTTCAAAACACTCTTTCTGCACAGCATACTTGATACTTGGATGGTGCTAAGTTGTCAGTGCAATGAAGTGTGCCAATATTATTTATTATTCATTTGTATGTACTAACTAACAAAAGTGGTCAGAGCCAACGTTACAAAGTATCACCCATGCTCACAATTTGCACAAGGGTGGGTGCTGGAGAAAAAGAGTGTGGTACTCATTTTATACACTTTACTCAATATATTCCTGTCCTAATTCCATGGAAGGCATGATACATAAACAATTACTTTTCCTACCTTAGCTGTGACTAAAATGACTCGGCTGAAACCTAATTGCAAACACATGTACATGGAGTGACTGTTCCTGTAGTCATGTTATAGTAATCGGGTGTATGGATGCTTGCAAGTTTGATATAATTTATTACTATTATGGTTGGACGTAATTGACAGAACATAAGTATTAAAAGGACTTCACTATATATGTTTATTGTGTAAGTATCAAAATGTGTCGGCATCTGGGCTATGTGTATGTGGCTTCAAGCAGGATGAGAGGTTGGTAATGTTAGTGCTATCAAGTCATGGGTGCTGTCAGGATGGGAAGCATGCAGGACTTGGCGTTCGGTGTCAGATTTGGGGCTGAGCTTTTTTAGGACAAGGGTGTGTGCTATTAGGACGATGGGTGGGAGTCGATGGTGTAGACCAGTGGTGAAGACCTGAACTACGTAATATCTATTTGTTGTTAATTAGTGGTCTGTGGATGGGGGGATTTGGCCGGTACTATCAGGAAGTGGTTGGGTGGTGTCAAAATGCAGGCAATGCGGAGTGGCCTTTATTTTTGGATGGTTGGTGTCTTGACTTTCTTTTCATCATTGACTGTTGTTAAATGGTTCTGAAAACCTCCGCCAATGAATTATACTTGATGCTTATGTTTGCTGTGTAGTTAGTGTGTTAACATTATTTAGGTGTTTGTAGTTTGTACTCTCTAAATAAGAATACTTATAGCCAATGTTAGGGAAAAATCACAATGACTTTGATTTTCACTTGCTATTACAGAGGATGGTCACCCTGCCATGTTTATATACTAAAAAAACTGCCTTTCAACGAATGACGCCTTGACTTGATCGTGGATGTTGTGTGTATGACTGTATGGGGATGCTGTTAGGGTGCTTTCAGGATGGGTGGTGGTGCTGACAGGACGTGGGCAAGTGTCGTCAGGACAAGGGTGTTTGAAAATAAAATTCTGCAAAAACGTATTTATACATTCACCAAATATATCTTTTTTCTATGCCCACGGAGGGCATTGTGTTCCCATTTACATGGACACTAACATTTCCTCCACATAGATTTTCATTTTGCATGCCAAGTCAAAGGATTTCACTAATGATTTAGTTGGGATCTACTTATCCCAAGTTTGTATCTCGGCAAATATTGTATATATGCCTCTTTGGATCAAATGTCGTGGACAACAACAAAGTATAGCTAACACAACTTTTGCATGTAATTGAATGTCAATAGCATTAGCAGATCCACCAAGTGTTTAACATAATATATAGCATATGATATTATGTAAAACTTCACCTCTAATCACATTGCATTTTCTATGCCAAATCTTTGTTTTTACATGTGATGTAGTTGTTAGTCACAAGCAAATAAAGTCGTGTAATTTGGATAAATGTTTAGCTTCTAAAAATAGATTTTATGGTAAACAATGGCTGGGTTCAATCCAACTAATAAATAGCTCCCCCTTTCCTACCAAAGTACATTAACCACACTTTCTTCATTGCTTCTCATGTCCAAATATTTAACAACACTTTGCAAATTAACTATGCTGTGCATCTTAGGCACATTATTTACACCCATACATCAACTTCTAAATTACTTTTTTTAGGGAGAACAAAGATCAAGAACCTTACATAATACACACAGATTCATTTTTCTAAATTAAAAAGAGACATCACATACATCAGCTGGCTAAAATTCTGTTATGTCAAAACTATGTATTTATAACTCAGACTACGCCAATTACCAACAGATCAAGGCATTATTCCTTTAATCTTTAAAGCAGTCAGTAAATTACTTCAATTTCTACACATATAAATGTGAATGTTTATTTGTTAGGTTTCTAGTCAGGAATATGAGGGAGGGGGAAGGGTTGTAAAGTATCAACAAATCTCACAACCCACTTTTTGTTGGTCTGATTTCCCACATCCCTCTTTTCTTTGAGCTTTTTCCCCACACCCCTCTTTTTTCCAGCCTTTTTCCACCTCCCACTTCCTTATACCCCCGCCTCGCATATGCCATCTTTCAGAAAACATGATTCCATTGATGACAGCAGATCATATACATTCTTTCTAAACTATATGAAGAGCATACATATAGCATGTCCTGACACCTCACATTACATTATCACGCAAAATGACCTTCATAGATGAGACATGTATCTATTTACCTTAGACATTTAGGTACTTTAGATCACATTGCCACTCATTAGAGAAATATTTGCTCAATACTCATCATGCATCCTCAGACACAAATTCCAACCTCCTAGCGATTAATCCACACAACTGATGCCACAGTCACATAAATCGGTGATGTTGTACTGATGCCAGACATCAAGGAAACATTCATGGGTTGAGTAGTGTAGATTGGTGTACGTCGAGTGCTAACACCAGTCACATTAGTTTAGAATGTGGATCCAATGGAGGACTGATGCATTTTTCCCCAAACATCTAATAAGAACCCACGATCATTAGCCGGTTATTGGCTAGCAAATGTAACTATGGCATCGGCGTTCCACTGATAACCATGCATATTTTAGACATCGATCAATTAGCAGCCAGATATCCCCTGGCAAATGTGACTGAGGTATCACACAACACTGTATCGTTTGGACAATGTTCGGAAGAACAATGCGTTGCATAACCTTTCATTGTTGGGACCAATCATTTATGGGTCTATGTTTTGTGGGACATGCGCCAATACATGGTAGATGTCACACAAATGTCCGTGGATGTCTGATAATCATGTGATACTGCCCATTGACCATTCATCAGCCCATGCATGAATGGTTAGTATGTATGAGTGGACGATGTGGGTCATTTAAAAATGAATTTTAACTAAAACTTAAAACATTTAGGATACCCCATGGTCATTGGATGCAACAAATTCTCATATATGGTTGACACTTACTGGCCGGTGATATGGGTAATCATGGATCCAGCTGGCAAATATAAAAACCACACAGCCCGGACATGACTGGGCAGTTAACCACTCAGCAAAGAATGCACAGGTGCACACTTTCAAGAGTGCACATTATTATTGAACCGTTTGTCAGATCAGATGTATCTTGTGCTATAAGACTCTCAAAATACTATAACAACGTTTTCAGACATCCACGGACATTCGTGTGACATCTACCATGTATTGGTGCATGTCCCACAAAACATAGACCCATAAACAATTGGTCCCAACAATTAAAGGTTATGCAACGCATTGTCCTACCGAACATTGTCCAAACGATACAGTGTTGTGTGATACTGATCAATACCTGAATTTCCAATCAAACCACCATTTGGAACATAAAAGATCAGTAGTGTGGACTCTCCTAAATCGCGCTCACAATTTGGTCACTACGCCTGAAGACCAGGCCAGGGAGTGTAAGCAGGTCAAAGCAGTGTTGAAAGACAATGGGTATAAACCATGGGTGTTTAAGTTACCAAGGCCAAAAGTCAAAGAGTCGTCCAATGACGCAAACAGTGGTGTCAGTACAAAAACCCCAGTCTGCATCCCCTATGTGAGAGGGCTGTCAGAAAAACTAAACTGTGTGTTTCGTCAACACGGTGTAAGCACCTACCACAAACCTTTCAACACCATTAAATCCATGTTGCCCACTCCAAAGGACAAGTCTCCGGATGACTCTAAATGTGGTATTATATAAGAAGTACAGTGCCCACAGTGCCGGTACACTTATGTCGGTAAGACCGGAAGAATGTTAAGTACTCGTATCAAAGAGCACCTGAACCCCAAGAGAGTGCCCACCGCTGTAGGTGATCGTATTAGAGACACGGGCCATACCATCAGCCCCAGAGACTTCAGAATTGTGGCACGTGAGGACTTAGAAATACGTAGAAAGATTAGGGAAGCCGTGGAAATCCGGGTACGGCGCCCCGAGATGAACCGAGACACCAGCTACGACCTGCCCCCCGTTTTCCTGCCACTGCTGTCATGTGACTGTCACCATGGCAGTCACATGACCAACTAAGGACTGTCATTTGGCCTGAAGAAGCTCTTGCGATAAGAGCAAAAGTCTCGCCAAAATGTGAGTCCCAATGGTTTCTGTTGGTATCTTTAAATTCTTGTCTATAACGTTTTAATGATTTCAATTTTTAATGATTTCTCAATACCTGACTGCCATGGGTTTGTCATAAGTGCCATTATATCGCTGCCTTCTACCTGCAATATCCATGAACTCAGGGATAAAACTGGCAAACATAGCCTAGAATAAAAGAAACAGATAGTTAAGACAATAGATTTGTAACAAAAGCGCATGCTCTTTTGTTTTGATGTGTTGTATCTTTGAAATGACCAACTTGGGATAACTTAAATGTAAGGAAATGTCTTTCGATAATGGTGTGTCAGCCACCAGAACGTGTGAAGATAAATCAACATCCAGTGTTTACAAATTTAAAGTATTTCAAAATCTAAAAAAAAAACGATACATACCAGTGCACCAAGAATAAAGAAGACCATGAATGTTCGGCCTATGGTTGTTTTACAGTAAAGGTCACCATATCCTACTGTGGACATTGTCACTACTGCCAAATATACACATTCCCAATAGGTTATTTCTTGAGCATTGCTGAAATCATAAAATGGATCCCCTGATGTTTCTACCTGTAATGAAAACAATGCAATTTAATGATAAATTCCCTTATCATTCATGAATATGAAGTACTTTAATTAGAATAATATCGATACAATGTAAATGATAATTAATGATTGTCAATTCAAAAGGACTCACTAAATGTATAAAACCAGCTCCAGCAAGCCATGTACTTAGAAATATACATAAAAGCTGTGATAAACGGATACTGTTGCTGGTTCTTAGTAAACTGAGATATTGAAGAATATCAGGAAAGGACATAAGACGGAGAGCTCTGAGGAAACGCAATCCTGTAATAACAATTATTAGAAAATATTTTAGCATGAGGTAAAAAATTCAAATTATCAGTATACTGGTAATTATCGCAATATGGTTAAAATTATTATTTTTCATCTCAAACATATATGCCACACTCAATCAGCACTACAGTTATATATAAATCTCTTCAATTTTCATTTTACATTTTGTTCATTAAATACTTTTGAAAAGACCTATATGATCCCAAAAAGATATCATTATTGGCATCCCTTTCCCCAAAAGCTGATGGGGACTTTCACACTGATGGATGTGACATTTTCAGCAAGTGCTAAGTACAAATAGAATTACATGGAATTATCCATGTCCACAGCTTTTTTTAAACAGATACTATACTGCGATTACTAAACGCGAACATCTACTTTTTCATACACATATAATTTGTCATATAATCCATCAATACAATACTTTCAACTTATT
Organism: Streblospio benedicti; assembly: GCA_019095985.1. Classification (NCBI taxonomy): domain Eukaryota; kingdom Metazoa; phylum Annelida; class Polychaeta; order Spionida; family Spionidae; genus Streblospio; species Streblospio benedicti. The sequence continues at coordinate 42,451,356 of CM032666.1, forward strand.
TTATCAACCAAACTGCAAATAATAATAAATCCTAAGTAAACATAAAATCAAACCTCATAGCTATCTTAACAATATCTTAACAATATCTTAACAATTTTCCTTTCTATGTAAAACACAGTGAAATGTTTTACTTCAACCTCATACCACTATATTAAATCTAGTAATTAGCTCACCCCATAGCTCACCCCACATTTTTAAAAGGTACTGAAATATACTTACTTCAAATGCAGCACCTAGACAACACTGCTTTTTTAATTAAGCAATGTACCCTGCTGCTCTCAATGAAGAGAATTACATTTATATGTTCAAGCAAAGGGGGAGAGTGTAATAAACTCACCAAGCCATTGTCTGTGTAGATAGATCCCCACAAAAGCAGGCGGGATTGTAAAATAATCAACAAAGGAGTGCACTTCCAACCAGAATGTGAGTTTGTCATTGGCTGCAATCAGCTGTAAATTAAAATAAAAATTCTCTTATTAAGAATGTTACAACTAAACATAACCACATGACAAAGTGTAATAACCATTTACACCAATTGTGCACTGGTAGCAGTGAATGGTGGCTGCTGAATTAATGTACAGACATTTTTATATCTCCACAAGATTTTCTATTTTGAATGTTTTTTCCTCTAAAAATCAAGATAAAGTTTTAAAGAAGCATTTTACAACATTTTGCAGGTGATGTACAAAACAAATACCTGTATCAAAAGTGCTCAAAGAGCACATCACTAGATCAACATTGACTCATGGGCAATGAACATATTTAACTTAATCATGGGTAGAAAGAACTTACCATCCAAAGCCAAACTAGTTCTATAAGTTGCTATGCTTGATGACTCATGCTATAAATTGATTAAACTAAAAGGATTTTGTATGTGCAATATTATGGTTGAAACATTGTAAACTTATATTCATATATACATTGTACTATACAGTAAACAACAGACCCTACTCCACCAGAGCTAATATCTTATCAATTTTCAATTAACTTCTTTATTGCACAAGAGGCAATGTTGTTCTAATAATGCTCTGCTCTCCAAGTACTTTTGATCTAGTTGGCAAAGGTCTGAACTACTTGCATAGAGAATGTATCAAATATGGAGGTCATGTTTCAAGCTGTATTGAAACTATTGAGTACATTTATGGAAAAATTGTCACAATTAAACTTTCTGGAAAGAACACTTTAATAGGCAAAATGCCAAAATTGGACATATGTAACAGTCACTTGTATGTGAACATTGTATCAAATGTGAAGTTCATAGTTCAAGCTGTATTGAAACTATTGAAGAAAATGTTATGAAGAGACTTTAAAAATGGCCTAAGGAAATCACACTTAAATTACCAAAGTGCCAATATTGGACGTTGGTAATGGTCACTATATGTAGGTATGCATAATCAAATTTGGATTTCACAGTTCAAGCTGTATTGAAGCTATTGAAGAAAATGGCAAATCAAGACCAAAAGTGTCCTTGAAATCCCACTTAAATTGGCCACATGCTACAATAGAAACACAGATGATGGGCACTAGTATGTAAGCATTGTACCAAGTTTGAATGTTTTCTTCCAAACAATATAAAGGCTATTGCAGAAAACATCAAAAATGGATCCAGAATCGCCCTCTGGAAAGCACACTTAAGTGGGCAAAGTCCCCATAATAGAATCACTTTGGTGTCACCTGATACCTGATAGTTGTGTAGAGTTTGAATGAAATCAGTTCATCAATAAATGCTGTAGCTTGTCTAGAGACATACATACATGCATAGATACATCCATGTACATCAAAACAAAATAAACAAGGCTTTTGCTTCAGCTGAAGCAATCCAACAATATGTAAGAATTCATAGCAATGCCTGATTGATAATGGCTCAAAGAAATGTCACAATGGACCTCTATCAAGTGCATAAGTAGAAAGCAGAATCCTCACTCGTAAGAAATAATTGGAAAGTTCTATTTTTGTCACCATATTGTGTAAACATAGCTCCTAATATTTAGTTCTAATTATTATCAAATATGATTACTGGCCTGGTATTATGTTTGATTTGAATACAAATTAATTCAATTTACAATAAATTATAATATATATAGGCCTTCACATAACTTATTGTCAACACATTTGTGATGCACTTCTGTGAACATTACTATATGTACATGTATTTTAAGATATGACCATGAATATCCTCAGTTGGAAAACAGAGCTTTTTAATTCAATAGTAAATTCATTTGAACAACTACAATAAATTAGAAATAATATTCTCACTTCCAAAATTTCAGCAGCTAACAGCTGCCTTGCTAACGGAACGAGGCTGTAATAATATATGTGATTATATAACATGTATTTCTAATTTATTGTAGTTGTCTAAATTTAATATTGCATTATATGATTTACACTACAAATGAATTTTTATAATGAAGAACTTTTTAAGTTCTGTCAGAATGGCCAAGTGTTCTAATGCGCCAGCCTTAAGTGTGTGGTGAATAGGTACCACAGTCGTAGTACTGGTGGTCCAACTTAAGAATCCTGGCAGTGGCTATGTGATACATACAGTACTGATTATGGCAAAAGGATACAGAATCGTAACGAAATTAGAGAAATCAGAGTAAAAAAACGTAACAATTCGCAACAATTCGAAACAAAGTTACAGCTATCACGGTTTTCTTGGAACTGCTCAATCACTGAAACTACTACACTTACGTTTATCGAAACAGAAAAAACGTAATAATCAGAACATAAATAGTCAGATTTGTTCGGCCGTTCTCGTTTATTCCTGCCACAAAGAGAAACCGGAAGTGCGGACGCTGTACAGACACCATGTGAAATGAAAATATGTCAAAATGTCGCCGTGATTTTGAACTTTTAGAAATATTCTTTTTAATACGGGAACCTCCGTAAAATGCGTAATACAACAATCGGAATAAACGTAACTTCAGGCCAATTATGAGGAAAGCCGTAATTTATGGAAGCTACAGAACGTTTTTACATTTGTAATAGATGCAACAATAAGGATAAAATAGGATAAAATCATAAGGAATCGTAATGTAATCCTCGAAAATTTCTTCTGTATCCTTCTGACTGGATCAGTACTGTAGGTACTACCCCTATGGAAATGAAGGAAGCATCCTCTATGTCAATTATACAATTCAAGTTGTCAAGTAAGGCTTTTTGCCCACACCTTCAAACAGTTTTGGAACACCGATTGGAATCAAAGCTGGCATAATCGCAACATTTAGGGAGTGAGAAAATGTGATTGTCCTTTGAGGACCTGGGACAATACCATTGAAGAAGACCTAAAGATTTGGAATTTAACAACAGCCTGGAGATTTCTTTTGTATATTATACATTGGGACAACGTATGATACATGCTACATGTATACACTGTATCATGTTATGGTATCATTTTATTTCAATTTTACTTACCCTTATAAAAAAGAAAAACATAAAGAAAAGGTTGAAAACAAGATCAACTTGTTGACTTGTTGACTCTAGCCAAGGAACACAAACTTCTTCATTATTGCCATTTCTGGAATAAAAAGCAAAATTTCAAACCCAAATAAGCAGACACAGCTTTTATTTCAGTTAAATCAGCCAGCTTTTGCAAATAAATTTTCCACAACAGGGGCAGGGGCTGCATAGAGCCAGTTTTATGATTGCAGCCCAAAAGAAATGCTGAACTGAGCTTTGAAATTGTAATTGTACATGTATTATACTGGTTATGCCCCCAATGTTACAACTTAGACTGATCATAACAACTCACTCTATCTTTTGCATAAAATAATCATTATCATGGCTATACTCTATTCGTCATTACATTTTATAATGGCTATATTAGTTAATAATATTATAGACATCAATATATAATCCTCACATTATTTATGAAAAACAAAAACAAAAAGACTATGTGGGCCTCTAAGACACTTCTTTGTGTATCAATTTGTTCATAACATAAATAAATGCTAATGTTATGGTAGAGATGAGCTCACTAATCTCTATGACAGATAAGATGACTTAACAATTCACTTTACTTCACACAAAGACAGAATGTAGAAAAACTAAGATAAATAGCATAACTTAACAAATTTTATCAAGAGCGTTACAATCCCAATTGTCTGCAACACCAATGTACAGTTTATTGCATGAAGCTGGCTACATTACGATTTGAAAATTGTGATGTAATGTAATGAAAAGAGCGTAAAAGTTGCACAATGCATAGTACTTACTCAGATGCATCTACCAGATAGATGAAGAGTGACCCAATACTCAGCACACATGACATTGACACCTAAAACATAGGGATTTCTTGTAGATAAATGAATCATTTTGTGAAGAATACAATCTGTACCCTAATGAGTCTCATGGGATTACACTATGATTTTTGCAAACCATTTTGAGATAACTGCAGCTCTGAAATCATTTCATTGTACGAGTAAGAGGTTCATCCAGTGACCAGTCACATTTGCTCCCCCTTATGTATGGAGTCTCAATGTTCACTTATTACCTACAATCATGCACAATAGATATTGGTACTCGTGAAAGCCAGACACACACAGCAAGTGAGATGTTTACTCTGAAATTACTAAAAGAAAAATATTATGGGAAAAAGTATTGGTAAGTCACACAACTAAATGGTACAATTTATCACATAATATTTCACTGTATTTATAACATACTAAATACATTCATGAGCATGTCATATTTCTATTGTAAATTTTAAAAAGAAATTTCTTAATCTTTAACAAGATAACCAAATCAGTCTTATCATATACATGGATATGTATTGAAAATATCTACAATAAATGTAACATGATAGTGCGGCCATTAGTGATGATTGCCCAAGAGCATTTAATAGGAAGGCCCATTTATATGTGTGCACGTGTCTTCCTGTCTTTTTCTATGGATAATATGAAGCTCAGATTGCATCAAAGAAACTTGCCCTTCAAGACAAATTACAAGCTATAAGTATTTCAATTTAGTCAGGAAATCTAATTAGAGTAGATCAACGTGATGCGGAAAATAGTTTATGGTATTAGTTTACGTTATCATGATTAATGATTACTCTCATTTGTGCCCTCAAATAAAATTTATGCCATCTAACTGTTAGAGTAAAGTGAATTTCTTCTGACAATAATCTGTGTTTCACAGTGTTTCAACTGTAACTGTTTTCCCATGTGATGATTTACGCATAGGCAGATCCTGTGGGGGAGGGGCACTGTGGGAGAGGGGCACACCTCCCTACTCCCTTTTTTCACCAAAACACCTTATTTTCATAAGGTTTCGGTATGTTCGCTATCAACCGCGCATACAAAACCCATGAGATCCCTTCAGCACCCTCCCCCCTTTTCTGAAAACCTGAATCTGCCAGAGGATTTACATACCATGTAAAGAAGGCACTTTTGGACTTTATGCCAGTAAGTAATTGAGCATTACCATTTGGTCTCTTGTAGACAGCAGATTCAATCAATTCATCAATTGGTAAGGCAGTGCTTGGCATCAAGAAAAAGTGAAACCTGCACATAACGATGTCATTTCCAATAACCTATTCTAATGATTCCCATTCCTAATAAATCATAATCTTGTTGTGCATTTTTCAAATAATAATTATTATATAAAGCTACAATTAGGAAAGTATTCAAAATACACAGAACACCAAATTGGTGTGTTGTATTAGATTAGCAAGCATTAACAGCAAAAGATTCAGAGCTGCAGATGACATCAATAAGACAGCCTACCACTACACCCTGATCAATGAGATAATTCTAAAAATGTGGATGATTATGTGTGTGATTAATGGAGAGATCTGCTTTGATACCAACTTAACAAAAAACTCTATTACCAAATCTTGTTAAAATGATTTTTTGGTACCTTTTTGCTTTTCTATTTTTGTTTTCAGCAATATTATATTCGTACATTTTTCTTTTATCTATAGAACACTTGGTATAATATACTATTATACTATTATTAGAGTATACACTGACATCATCAATAAAAATATGCGTTTTCATGTCAAATCTGTGCATAATGCCCTGGAAGTCATTTTCGATAATATACAATCATCTTCATTTGCCAATAAAGAAATAAGATTGCATGAATTGCACTAATAAATCACATTTCTTAAAGCCAAAAAATTTAATGAGTATGAATTATTAAATGCACCTTTACATGAACCTAAGCTTTATTGGAGGGATTTTGTTTCCATTTAAAGAACAGTGGTTTTTTTCATGTATCAATTACATTCTGTTCAATACACTTGAAAAGTTTTGGTCAGTTTTGAAATATGATTTTTAAGTTGTATTTCTTGTACCTTCAAAAGATGAAGGATGCTCTACAATATTGAGTACCACTGACATTAGTGTTAGTGCCAGAGGCATCCATTGATGAAATTTTTGCTGATTATTCTCCTTATAAATAAGTTGCAATGCAGCTCATTTAGACTAGACCTTTATCAAAAGCTTGCCTCTGTGACAGGCTCTCGAGGTGCTTCTAAGGGAGGTGGTATTGTGAAGAAAGAAGTACATTATTAGATCAACATCTCAAGCCTTGTCACAGAGAAGTGGCAATTGACTAATGCTTTTATCTTTGGCAAATCAGAGTAGATTCTTTCAAAAAAGTGTCACTACCTGACTATCTTGCTATGTCCACAAGTGGATCGTGTATATTTTTGAAACATGTTCATTGTACATTTACACCTTTTTGCCAAAATTTGATGGGATTTCCAGTTATTTTCTTGCAAATTAATGATAGCCGATTACTGATAAAAATATATACGTGTGAGCAAGCTATTGAAGTGGTTAATTTTATTTATAGGTTTTAAAAACAGATCTTTAATGATCAAATTTAAATTTTATCTAGAATTGGTGAGACTAATGGTAAATGTAAGGTCAATAATCTAACAACCATACTTACAAGGATTCGACCTGTGAGTGTTTGCCCTGAAATCCATTCTTCTGCATACCATTTCAAACGAGTAGACAGCTTCACTTTTACCTCTGTGTTGTACCTAAAAAGTTGAACAAAGCCTGTATAACAAACATACAAACTTATAAATCACTTAACCTTGTTGCCATTAAAACCATAATTAGCCTAAACAGTTCATAGAATTATCTGTTTCAACTTTGTTAAGTCATATCATTTTACATGTTAGTTCCCCAAATCATTTTTGGCCACTCAACTACTAAAGTTATTTTTTAACTTTGCACCAATTTTCCTCTTTAATCATAATTTTTGGTAAAAAAAAAGGTCATGCCATTATATATCTATGTAATCTAACAAAATCATTGTAATTTTTATGTTCACTAGAAATCAATTGATACATAAAAAAAACTTCTAATTAGAATTAAAAATGCATAGTCTGTTTATCAGAAGTAGATGACAGGGTCTTTGTTAGACATATGACAAAAGAATTAGTAGAAAGTCAGAATGATGACCGGGGTGAAGACATTGCCCACATCAAGTTGAATATTGAGTTACTAGATCACATTGGCCAGTAGTGTAAGTCTAGTGAACTTAAAAATTCAGAATTTATGTATCAAGTTGAATGCATTCTAATCTATTATTGAAATGCGAAAATGATTTTCTGAAAATAAATTCAGTTAGTCAAAACTACATGATTGTGAACACTATATGCAATGGGAAATATCTATGAGTGCTATTGATGATCACTTTTAAGGTCTCTAAGTAACCTACTAAGGCCGAAAAAAATAATATGTTTGTTTCCGATAATCATGGATTTCAAAGGAGGATAGGAAGGTAGGGATTTGTTTTACTTACTGCGAAGTTTTACTAGTGTAAAAATTTAGGTAGAGTGACTTTTACTCATTTTTTACTCAAAATATTTACCGACGATTTAATCTGGCGCAGGAGAAATTTGTGAATATTTCATTGGAAGTGTATAATGTCCGCATCAAACTACTTTTCAGTAAGAACAAATGTGATAGAATCTATAGGTATGAACTAAACAGAGCAAAACCCATGGCTAGTTTACAGGACAATGCCCAAGCGAAAAGTCATGATGTGAAAATAGAATAAAGAAATGACTAAGTACTTCTACTATTTGGCATAAATAAATTTTCCCTACCCATACTGAATATTTGAGAGAGCAGAACATTTGTTAATAGAACAGTTAATGTAGAAATAAGCGCGCTATTCTAACCTAAAGCTACATTGTACATTAAACGTGATCTGCACATGCCAGCCTATTCAGAGTTCCGAAGCCCCGGCCCCTTTTCTGGTTTTGACGTGGGTCTCACAAATGTTCCTATCGCCCATAGTAAATAGAGAGAAATTGCCGACTTTCTACCCAAGAGTGTTGAATCAAAATTGTGCTGATCTTCTTAGTTTTAACTTGGGATAAATTCGGTAACCTCTGTTCTACAACATACCAGAAGTATTCTCAGAAATCATTGATAATAACGATTTGCTGAAGCATTTAGTTTTCCATCTTTTTGCTTCCACTACCAAATGAAGTCCCGTGATATCGGGTTTTTTGAGTCGCTACTCTTAATCGCATCGCGTTATAATCGGTGTTGACAAATAACGGCGTGTGATAAAGGCTAATGTGACATACAAATGGCGTTACCTTTAAATCACCAAAGAGTGATATTATTTGTGAAACAAATGGATTATCATCTTACAATAACATACCCATCAAAAATTCACATGTCGGATCAATTTTAAACCAATTATGAAGTCATGGACGAAAGGATATTTCTCAAATCAGGAATATTGTTTGAAAATCACAGTGATTTGTGCGTGTGTGTTGGCGATGATGAAGAATTTTGGTTTACAAGGCTGTACGCACACGACACATATATTTGGAGACGTTTTTATAGAGTCTTTCACCCAAGTAAGCTGTTTTATGCTCATTTTCGTATCATCTGTACCCTTTATGATGACTCACAGCAGTCATATTATTTTACGAGTAAGAGAACTTTTAGAAATTCGTCTTTCTAAAGTGTGCCTCGAACCGGTCTTTTTGAATCGAGGGCGACACCAGCTACATGTTTGGAAGATAATCTAGACTTATAAAACCATATTCCTATAACTAGATATTGAAAATAAGAACTGTGATACTATATTCTGAGTACATCTGGTCAATTTATGTAAAAAATTAAGTATTTATGGAGGCACCAGAAACGTTATTGTCTCAGACGTAAAACTGTCAAAATGCCAGTGACAGTGTGCGGTAGCATTTTTACTACAACGTCATAACTCTTCTAAATCGATAATTGATAGGTATACATTGGATACAATGTAGGAAAGAGGAAAGGTAGTGCATCCCAACTGAAAAATTAAGACGTTTAGCACATTTTCATTCAAAAATCTGGTGTCAAAACATGACAATTTCTCACTGTTTACTACGGGGGGAGATAAAGCTTGTGAGACCATGATAGCGCACCTGCGTATGTTTGTATGAGGCCGCTCGCTGATTGGCTGGCTGACGTAAAAAGGGGCGTGGCTCGACTGATATTTGATTTCCTGGAATAACTACAAGTGCATTCAGACTAACATTTCATGGCATACATGTATGTGCTATTTGTTCTAAGATATTGTGACTATCCAGTCACTATTACGAAACCCCATTGAGCTCATTTTGGTTACAAATAGAAAATGTATATATCCCATTATTTCATGTAACGTGTGCATTACTTCATATAACTATTAAACACATTATAATGCCATTAATTACTTATTAAATCGTGAGATATTGTGTTATTTCACGAAACTTAGAAACTCAGTATACTGTGTAGGCCATACAAGGCCATGCACAGCATACAAGGCCACCACACACCCCTGAAAACTGGAACAGATGCCACTGTACTCCGTGCGTGTTATAGGCCACGCCTGCTTGAACAAGACGCTCACGTCATGAAATCTTCATGGTCAGTAGGAGTCCAGACACAGCAGCATAGCCCAAAAGACGGGACCTTGAAGTGAGGATAGATCAAAGTCTTCTTGCGATGGGGATGGAGTGAGGTTTTACTGTCCAGGTATACTGATATGGATAGCACCATCTATATGGATGGGCATATGATGCAATACTGCCTTCCAGATAAGAACTAGGTGCTTAGTTATGGACCAGAATAGTAGAGCTTGCTGACTCAGTGATACACGTTCTGGTGGATTGAGTCATCGGAGTGAGGGTCGATTCCCCAATGTCACCTTCAATGCGGTAGCCTCCGAAGTCAAAACTTGCTCAGTTGTGCCGTAAGTGATGGTCGTGCTCAGTAGGTCGATTCCAGTTCCCGTCTCAGATTCCAGCTGGAAGGTGAGGTACGTCTACGTTACCATCTTCTCTGTCAATCGTCACCCTGCCTGCAACCATAGACCATTTCAGTTACACAACCTTGCAAGACGTACCATCAGAGCGTAGCTCTGTATCACAGGATTAACAGAATGGATTGTACCATAACGATCACTGGTTGTAGTCAATAGATTGGAATCTACTTCAGTTGCAAAAACCTTGACGCCGGGATTCCCCCTCCCTCCTCATTCTCTGGACCATCAGAGGACAGAGGAGGCATCTCTGAGGATGGTGCTTGTTCAGTCGTAGACCAGTTTCTGGAGGATGATATTCTGATCACACAGTGGGATGCTGGGTCCAGACTATCTGGCATGCCAGGCAGACCATTTTCCTTCATGCTGCACTCAAGCAGACATCGCAAATGTCCGTACTCTTTCCATGAATCTGCCATATTTTTCAATCGTCAATCAGCCACAATCGCATTTCGCATTTATCATGTAACTATCTCATCATATTACAAAACTGTGGTGTAATATAGCAAAACTCTCACATACTATTGCGTAACTATCGCATCATATTAAAAGATTTTTGTTTTTGTTTTTACCAAAATGAGTCCAATGGGCTTTTGTACTATATTGTGCCAACTTTATAAAAAAATTAAAAGATTCTATTGAACAGATTTCATTTATAATAGATCAAACATATTTGTCCTTAGTGCGAATCTACAAAGTAAATTTTAAAACATGAGGATATATTGAAAACATTTTCAATATATTGCTCGATTACAGGAATTTTGCCCATACATACCTAGTCTTTGCATATTGTGACAATAGTGGACTGTTTCCATAAAACAAAATAGTTATATCTTAAATTACTATGTCCATACAACATATATTACAGTTTTAAAAAGCAATATATTTCATTAAATACTTGATTGTTTTCTTTCTATCACATCAAAATTGAATCCCTTACTGTATTTCTGATATTTTATTACAGTATATAAGGAGCTGTTGGAAACGAAAGATAACGACCTTGGAGTTGCAGAGTAAACATCCTGTCAATATTATATCAAACCTTGGTCAGTTTGGGTTTGGCTTGTAAAAATCATGATAGAACTGAACCGTAACCATCCTATCTCTAATACATACCTAGACACCTAACTTCACATCACCAGTAATAATCACTTTCCGTGAGTAGTGATTGCAGCATTCATATAAACAATCTAATGAAAACATGTGCTCTAAAACATTTCAAGTAGCAGCTGTGTAGTGACAGTGGCTTTGTGGTATAATGCAATTGCTAGTAAAATTGTGTACATAAGAACATAGGTGTACACCAAATTTGTTACTGGGACGCTAAAGAAGACAGTCATATGACTTATATACCATATACACACTATTTATTAGGGAATAGATATATACCATTTCCCTATCAAATTATATGAGCATACTTTCCAATTGACTTTTGTTTACCTATCTGTAGTGTAGTCAGTTTGTGTGCTGTTCACTGGCTTTCTTGTCGAACTGCAACTTCCGAAATGAGAAGCTAAGCGATACGATCTGAAAAGTGAAAAGGAATTTTAGGGGATAGAATTTGACGCTGGCATAATGGCAATTTTTTGCTTGTTGAATTTTCAGTTTTGCCACCAGGATATTGAGTCGAAAGCATTTTTCCCTGTCTGTATATTACCCCTTGGTGAAGTGTTAGATATTCTTAGAATATTTCAGATTTGATGATTCTATGACTTTGTTCTGACAATAAACATAGTATATACTTAATTCCATATTGCACCCTTATTAAGGAAGTGTTAGACTGGCTTATTGATGATAGCAATTAAAAACCTATGATCTACCAAAGCCTATATTTGAGCAATTTTACATCCAAATGACCTTTCTAACACTAAACTTCTCCATTTCACATGCAGGATCTTCAGATGCTCCAGTTTTGGACATTTATTGGTGATCATGGGTGACCTGGCTCCAAAGCTTGCGATAACTGCCTGATTCTGTAGTTCCTGGGGGAAACTGTGAACTTCTGGCCGGTTCTAGGGGAAAACATTTTACCACCTCTCCTCAGAAGGGGTTTGGTGTTTTTGGCCAATAAGTTCACAACAAGGATTATTGATCGGCTAAGATGGACCAGGGCCATCTAGAACATATGGAGCTCATATGGCACTGTGTCGACGCGAGGCGAGTAACGCGCGTTCAGCACATCATTTCAGTATATCAACATGGTGAAAGGCACTCGCATACAATTTTTCTTTCACTAATTTATCATCTTTGATAGTAGCATTGATCTTTTACACATGACTATATATTTTTTCAGTGGATCCACTACATATGGGTGCATTTTTTACATGATTTATTGCTGGATTGCTTTGTTTCAAGAGTTTCTCTTTTTCCCACTGATACGAGTAACACGAATTAGCTGTCATGAGGCGAGGAGGTCAACGCAATTTTTTGAGGCGGGTAACGCTGCTTTGTGTAACAACTGTGCCATCCTCTATACCTACCAAAACAGCATATACAAGCAATGAAAATCAATTAATTATAATGTGCATTGTGAAATTCATAATTAATTTATTTCATATATGAGGATCATCACGGTGTTGTTCCACATTGTCCTTAAAAGTGGTCACTACCACATATTGTACTATAACTTTTAAACAAACCAATATATCTCATATTTAAAGCTTGCCCCGTGTAAAAGACATGTTTGGTAAATGAATCACCTAAAATCATCCCGTTTACAGTGCTTACAATTTTTTGACACCTCTGCCAAACATGTCATTTTTGCATTTTATGGACATATAGGCATTTGATTGCCTTCATACTTGCTTCTATATCAATAATTAATGATATAATTTCATATTTTTGTAATAAGTCATGATATGTTCTGGGTGATAACAAAACCTAAAGCTTTTTCCTCCAATATTTATTGTGTGACTTGACCAGAATCTGTGGGAATAACACTCTGTTTCTCCCAACATGTCTTGTTACCACCACAATTTACACATACAGAAATAAAGCCTTTGAGGGCAGGTTTCAGGTGTCAGTTGTATAGCAGTGCCACTGTGAAAAATACTTCTAAATCAATCCTTCTTTTTGTTTCATGGATATCATATGACCAATTTAACAAAAATAAAATGTCCAGTTACCCCCACTGTCTGGTGGACATGTGTTACTCCCACCAACTGGACATTCGGTTATTCCCACTTCTACACATTCTGAAATACCAATAGTTTTTAACACTAACGTTTTTTTAAAGAAGTATTGAGCCTGTAATAAGAAATGTAATCCTTTTTAAAGTTCATTTTTAAAACCTGCCATTTAAAATAGCAGAGATATTTCAAATGTCCAGTTACCCCCAACCATGTCTAGTCTAGTCCTGTTAACACGACAATTTACACAAATAGAAATTACACTTTTGAGAGATGGTTTGAGGTGTTTGAAGTTATATAGCAGTTCTCTAGCCCCTGCCAGAAAATTATGAAAATACAAACTAGACTAACAAAAGTGGACATTTTGACCACTCTCATATGCATGGTGGATTCTGACAGTGCCAGTAGACGCGAAGTAAATTCCTGTATACTGTATGTATTAGTTTGTACCATAATAACATCTTAAGAATTCTTTTCATGGTGATCAGTTTGTGTTAGGAGTTATAAACATTTCTTAACAAGAATGTAATTGTCAAACATAAATGTGAACGTTCACAACTTTATGGTAGTGTAAATGTCCAGCTTTCTATTTGCTTATATTACTACTATTAGTGATTGAAATTTAGAATATAAATCGTTAATGTGAACTGTTAAACTTTTTCTCAGCACAATTCAATTCGTTGTTTTCAATTATTATACTCAAGTTAGTTGTGATATAATCCAGAGACATTAATATATGTGTGAAAGTAATGATTATGAACTAAACTATTATATTATATGACTTAAAGATTTGCTTATCTCCAGTGTATAACATAATGTTAAAGATACACCAATCGTTATGCACACAACAAAACATTGAAATGTTGGTTCAACATAAATTTTATTTGTTTCTACACAGTGTGTTAGAAACCAATATTATATGAAATGTAGTTGAGGATGTTAAATAGAATATTCATTGAATCATTGTAAAAATGAATTAAAATGGTTCCCTCGAATTATTGCCTTGCTGCCTCACAAAACACAGTAGTAAAAGTTAAACGTATTATTCTTCACTCATTTTAAATATTAATTGTCTCAAAACATTAACGGTTATTACTAAATTTTCTATCAATTTTTTTTATGTTACCCTCTTCATTAAGAGGTAGAGTAGTACACATTACGCGCATCACTTACGGGAATTACTCGCATCGGGCTGAAAAATAGGAGTGTTCATACAGCTAAATTAAACTATATATCACCCACACAATTACGTTGGAACATAGTCTGTACACTTAAATTGATATCCAAAGACAATACAGTAACCATCAACTCATTTATGTTGGTCAAAATAACCCAAACAAAATTGTATGTGAATACTGTCCGCCATTTTGAAATACTGAAATGATGCACTGAACGCTCGTTACTCGCCTCGCGTCGACACAGTGATATGGGGCATCCTATGGTCTTTCTGTTTAAATCTGGACTCTTCTGTAGGCTTCCAAAGGCTGTAGGGTCGACCACTCCAACCAGCATAGTAAGGGCTTCTACTCCCAATACCATGTACATCATGCAGATGACAAAATAGAGCTGTTAGGCTGAACCATCTTCTTGCTTATTTGGATTGTCTGAAGGTATCTAGGTATTTCAGTATCTGGTGGTCTAACGGCCTGTAACCCCAGGCAACTTTGGCGTGCTTCAATCAACTTCATCCTCATACTTATATTAATCCAAGTCAAAGTGACAAATTTAGCATATTCTGAAGTATCTGGAGCTACCATCCTCCATGTGAAATGGGGATGGGGGAGGGCGGCTGGAAGAAAACTTATTTAGTGGGCTTTAGTGGTCAACAAGACACTAAATTTGTGTACAGTAACAAATAATGATAGAGAAAATAATAATAACTATCACCAGAATATATTGCCAACAATTGTACGCGATTCTAACATCAGTGAAATATAATCAAACGCTGAGAATTTCCAGTTCCTAAAAATGTAGATTCACTCCATACATGTATGCAAACCAATTCCATTCTAAAACATACATTTCATAATTGGAAACATAATAATTGCCGTATCGTCGTATGCGGGAGAGAATTAACTTTCCACCTTATGCTTGCCGCGTCCAAGCCACGTGCACTAATACTGCATTCCACGCAGTACAATAATGACTTTGTGACGTCACGGTGTGCAACGAAGCGAAGCAAAGGGTGCGTGTGTATTAAAATTATATGACCTTATATGTCAATGAAGATTGAGTAGACGTACATTTTTTTTAATTTATAATAATCATATTAGAATGTTTGGGACCCTGAAAAGTTGTCTTATTACAGAAATGGTTCCAATAGAGAGGTGGTCTTTATTGGAGGTTGTACTTTATTCTGTATAATAGGTCTAAGAGCCCATCTTTGGGCTGCATCATTTTAAATTACTTAACACGGAACATTTATGTCCGCTATCAAATTACAATAAACATATTCTTTTATCGAAATCCTATAATGATCATTTAATATATGCGTGTGGAGGAGGGGGCTGAATCGCTGATTGCTCGGGGAGGGGGTCTTACCCCAAAAGGTGGTACGTGTGTGCCACCAGGGTGGGGTGGGGGTGGGGGTTAAAATCAGTACCTAGAAATATAGTGTGACCGGCAAAGATATCAGACCCAAAAATATAATGAAGCTCTCAACTAACACCCAAAAGTAGAATGCCATAAGCGACATATAGTTTTTGGTAATCTTCATAGGCTATCAGTCACGATGTTACTAAAGGATGATGTGAATTAAAGCAAAGAAAATTCTATTACCCAATAATATAATGATTTGTCGATATTTGGAATGGGGACGAGCTCAACCGTGACACTTTACCGCAGCCTGGTCCAAACTGCGTGTGCACATCAGTATTCTTTCTCTTTCTTTCTTTTTCCCTTCTCTCTATTATACGTTTTCTGCACTTAATCTGGCCTAATCAGTTAGGCCAAGACTGCATGCCAAACTGCAACCAATCTAATGCACTGTAAATCTTCCATAAGTTTAGCCATCAGTTCAGTTGAGTTTTTAGCTCATTGCATTCCAGACATTATTGTCTATTCACCTGGTTTATAGCGGATGGTAAAGGAAGTAAATTGTCCCTGGTTTGTGCCTTGCACCCACAAAAATAAAGAGGGTAAATTTGAAGAGTAGCTACGACATGAATTTATATTCGACTGAGGACGCATTTAGCTCTTCGGAATGGGGATATATGTGAATAGAGGTAGGTTGAGATGGTGTTTATTTGCAGTACGTTGTGGGAGTGCACGAAATCCTTAATTAGAATCAATGATCCTACGTGCAAGCCTGCTGCAAAAGACTTGAAAGCTTCAGTTGTAAGCAAGTTTGCATTGAGAAAAATGAGAGTATTCCCCCATTTGACAGGAACGCCTCACCGTTGTGCTTGTGTACATGGTGTATGGGTAATCCACTTTATAATTATGTGTTCATATTAGGTCAACGCTCTCTGTAAATCCGTGATGTTGTATTGCTTCAAGCATGAATGTTTGTACTGCTATAAACCCCCATTACATAAGTGCCGGCGGCACCTTCGTGCCGGCGGCACCGAGGATTTATTGTGGATTTGTTACTAAAAATAGCATTTTTGTTTAATTGTTGGTCCCCGGGGGGCGCAACGCCGCGTTGAGGCCAACGGCAAGGACCGGCATGAAAAAGTCAATATACTGGTGCCGCCGGTACAAATGGGGCTCCGCGGGTAGTTGGCGGCGGCAAAAAGCCATGCCATGGCAATTTTTCCTGACACTTCTCCTAAAAGATCGCAGGGTGCCGTCGAAGCCCGTGCCATCCGGTAGGGGATTATTCCCTTTGATCTCGCTGCCACCGTCAGGCTTCGTCAGCGGCTTTAATGCATCGTTGGCAGGCTTCGGCAGCGGCTTTAATGTATCATTTGCAGGCTTCGTCGCCGGCTCTAATGTACCGTTGGCAATATCGCCACGGCATGACCCCCGCACTTGTTTCAATTTATTTTAATTATTTTATAAACAAAGAAAATAAACAGCTGTGCCGCCGGTATACCTCCGCGGTACACGTGCGCCGGCACGTATGTAATGGGGGGGGGGGGTTAGTTGGTGCTCTGAGACTTCTATAACAATGATAAAATTAATTGTATAATGGTTGCTGCAACGTTTTCAATGGATATTTTTGATTGATATTGTTCAGGAACTAATGTTCCTAGGATGGCACATAAAAGCTTACATATAATGTAATGCTTATTTCCAATGTGGTCCTGTTTGTTTGGCAGGTTAGGTAACCAACTGAGCCAAGGGTGTGAGGAGGGTTCACACTAGCTATTGTTTTCTAACTAGGTGCGTTCTTTTACGTGCAGAGGGGTGGCCCTCCGCCTCTACACGGGGCATGCCTTTTAATGCGGCTTCCAAACCTCTTGTTTTGACGTACTGATAAAAACAAATTGCGCGTTTCTAATTGCGTCGCTTCAGCAGCTGTAGCGAAAGACTTGTGTTTCGGTCGTTTGTAACTATGTATGTATCTATGTATGTATGTTTGTCTCCGGACAAGCTAGAGATTTTATGGTTGATCCGATTTCGTTCAAACTTTACACAACTATTTGGTATGACGCGACACTGGGGTGATTCGATTTTGGTCACTTTGCCAATTAAAGTGTGCTTTCCATAGTACCAATTATGGGTCCATTTTCACCATTTTCTGCAATAGCTTTGCTGATGCTCGTGAGAAAGCATTCAAACTTGGTAAAATGCTTACATGCCTACTGAACATTTACTGTTTTCAATTTTGGCTCTATGCCAATTTAAGTATAATTTCTACAAGACCATTTTAGGTCATTTTTTGCCATTGTCTTCAGTAGTTTCAATACAGCTCCAAATTTGATACACTGTTTACATATCTAGTGACCATCATCAGTATCCAATTTTGGCACTTTGCCAATTAAAGTGTTCCTTCCAGAAGAATTTCAGCATATGACATAGTTATTTCAATAAAGTTTGAAATATGACCTCCAATTTGATACAATATTAATGCAAGTAGTGACCATCACCTACGTTGATCTTTGGCCCTTTGCTAATTAAATGGAAACTGCTCAGAGACCACAGCATTTCTAGAACAACATTATTGAAGCATGTGACAATGATCATATATACCTTGTTACACATTTTACATGGTCAGTTACTCTTGATTGTGTGGTATGTTGCCTTTTTGTTAATTGCGGCGCCTCAGCAGCTGAAGCGAAAGCCTTGTGTTTCTTTCGTTTGTAACTATGTATGTATGTATGTATGTATGTATGTATGTATGTATGTATGTATGTATGTATGTATGTATGTATGTATGTATGTATGTATGTATGTATGTATGTATGTATGTATGTATGTATGTATGTATGTATGTATCTATGTATGTATGTATGTATGTATGTATGTATGTATGTATGTATGTATGTATGTATGTATGTATGTATGTATGTATGTATGTATGTATGTATGTATGTATGTATGTATGTATGTATCTATCTATCTATCTATCTATCTATCTATCTATCTATCTATCTATCTATCTATCTATCTATCTATCTATCTATCTATCTATCTATCTATCTATGTATCTATGTATCTATGTATCTATGTATGTATGTTTGTCTCCGGACAAGCGAGAGCTTTTACGCTTTGCCCTATTTTGTTCAAACTTTACACAACTATTTGGTATGATGCGACACCAATGTGATTCTATTTTGGGCACTTTGTCAATTAAAGTGTGCTTTCCATAGTGCCATTTTAGGTCCCTTTTCAACATTTTCTGCAATAGTTTTGTTGATGCTTGTGGGAAAGCATTCGAACTTTGTACAATGCTTACATGTGTACTGAACATTTACACGTTAACTGTATTCAATTGTGGCGCTTTGCCAATTAGAGTTTACCTTTCAGAGGGCCATTTTAATTATTTTTCTTTCTATTTTTCCACTTTAGTTTCAATACTGTTCGAAACATGACCATCGAATTGGCATAGTGGTTATATTGGAATAAAAGTGCTCAGAGAGCAGAGCATTACCATATTAATGTCGACTCATGGGCAATAGATATTTACTTTAGCCATGTTAAGAAAGTGTCTGTAGTCCAATGAAGAACATAGATGTAGGATGAGTCACGCATCAAGTAAGACATTTTTTCTGCTTTTATTGCAAAGTGAACATCTTTATTGCCCATGGGTCAATGTTGCTCTAGCGATGATGTGCTTTCTGAACACTTTTGATCTAGTTGATGTTCTATTTGTTTTTATTTTCTAACTTGACCTCATCATAGTCACTAATGACATAAACACGCTAGCTTTTGTCAAGTTACTATTTATAAAGAGCAGGGAGTTATCCTTCCACTAAAACGGCATACAAAATGTAATATATGTGTATAAAACATTTGTTAGGACCAATCTGAAATATACACGTTGGATTGCATATTATATATACAATAGTCTGGGGTAGTGCATGAGCATTGAAGCCGGTTTAATTCCATGTAGTCTATGATAAATAGTGCGCACTCAAATGAGGCTAGACCTAAAGTCGCCTTTACACTAGAAATACGTGGTCCGGGAACACGGCCAGCTATTGTGATAAGACGAAAAGCACCCGACTGGACAGTTCACAGCCCGCTGTGGGTTAAAATACTACACAAGTTGAATAGTAGCCCTTCACAATGGTGTGCAAGTCACAATGGCTGTGCTTTAAACCTGCTTTACACATTAGTGAATTCCGCCTACGTAGCTCTATGTGCACTGGCAAACTAGAAAATTCGCCAGGAAATTTTGAACATGTTCAAAATTTGAAACATGATTTCACCACGCCATATCACTTCTCTGATTACCTCCCTCTTCTGACCTGTCCGTATTTACCCAGGCAATTCAGGATAAGTAGAAATATGAAAATATTTGTACTTTAACACATCATGAGGGATCAGTATACGATAAATACCTGTTAAGCTAAGCTATTCCTCTTACACCGTGTCGCTCATGTTGGGACACACGTGGATACGCTAAACATGGACATATGTGTTCTTCTACATGTCTATTGTTATTATATTGACGCCGCTGTATTTGATTATTGAGCTTGACAAATACGAACATCATTTTTCCCCTCTGGTCCGTCCTAGATACAACATTCAAACTTTCTCTCTCAAGACTTTCGAGGAAATTCTTTAGCTCAAAATATTTCATAAATGAACGCACTGTGTTTAATTTGTTGATTAAAACATACTTTATTTCAGAAATGAAAAAAGGATATGGCGTGGCAAAATGCGTCTTGATCCGTCTCCATTGTTGCGTCGCTTCAGCAGCTGAATCGAAAGCCTTGTGTTTCGTTCGTTTGTAACTATGTATGTATGTTTGTCGCCGGACAAGCTAGAGCGCTTTGTCAATTAGAGTTTACCTTTCAGAGGGCCATTTTAATTATTTTTCTACTTTTTCCACTATAGTTTCAATACTGTTCGAACCATGACCATCGAATTAGCATAGTGGTTGTATTGAAATAAAAGTGCTCAGAGAGCACAGCGTTACAATATTAATGTCGACTCATGGACAATAGATATTTACTTTAGCCATGTTTAGAAAGCGCCTGCAATCCAATGCCAATAACATACCGGTAGATGTAGGATGAGTCATGCATCAAGTAAGACTTTTTTCTGCTTTGATTGCAAAGCAAACATCTTTATTGCCCATCGGTCAATGTTGCTCTAGCGACGCTGTGCTCTCTGAGCACTTTTGATCCAGTTTTGTTTTCATGTATGTCAGAATAAGAGTATGAGAGCAGCAGTTGTGCTTCGTCCTGACTTAGTTGGTCAACGGCCATCTCAAGTACACTGCTACGCTCACACATGTAACAGTACAGCTATATAATTATTGCGTCGCTTCAGCAGCTGAAGCGAAAGCCTTGTGTTCCGTTCGTTTGTAACTATGTATGTATGTATGTATGTATGTATGTATGTATGTATGTATGTATGTATGTATGTATGTATGTATGTATGTATGTATGTATGTATGTATGTATGTATGTATGTATGTATGTATGTATGTATGTATGTATGTATGTATGTATGCATGCATGCATGCATGCATGCATGCATCTATCTATCTATCTATCTATCTATCTATCTATCTATCTATCTATCTATCTATCTATCTATCTATCTATCTATCTATCTATCTATCTATCTATCTATCTATCTATCTATCTATCTATCTATCTATCTATCTATCTATCTATCTATCTATCTATCTATCTATCTATCTATCTATCTATCTATCTATCTATCTATCTATCTATCTATCTATCTATCTATCTATCTATCTATCTATCTATCTATCTATCTATCTATCTATCTATCTATGTATCTATGTATCTATGTATCTATGTATCTTTGTATGTATCTATGTATGTATCTATGTATGTATCTATGTATGTATGTTTGTCTCCGGACAAGCTAGAGCTTTTACGCTTCGCCCTATTTTGTTCAAACTTTACACAAGTATTTGGTATGACGAGACACCGAAGTGATTCGATTTTGGGCACTTTGCCAATTAAAGTGTGCTTTCCAAAGTGGCATTTTAGGTCCATTTTCAACATTTTCTGCAATAGTTTTGTTGATACTTATGAGAAAGCATTCAAACTTTGTACAATGCTTACATGCCTACTGAACATCAACTGTATTTAATTTTGGCACTTTGCCAATTAGAGATTACCTTTCGGAGGGCCATTTTTGACTATTTTTCTTTCTATTTTTCCACTATAGTTTCAATACTGTTCGAAACATGACCATCAAATTGGCATAGTGGTTATATTGGAATAAAAGTGCTCAGAGAGCACAGTGGTGCCATATTATTGTCGACTAATGGGCAATAGAAATTTACTTTAGCCATGTTTAGAAAGCGCCTGCAATCCAATGCCAACAACATAGATGTAGGATGAGTCACGCATCAAGTGAGTTTTTTTTCTGCTTTGATTGCAAAGCAAACATCTTCATTGCCCATGGATCAATGTTGCACTAGCGACACTGTGCTCTCTGAACACTTTTGATCTAGTGCTATTTGCAATAAGTTGTGTAGCGATTAAGAAGCCCTATTGTAGATGAGCTGGCATTCCAGCTGGTAATTAAGCGTCGTTGACAGATCCAGGGGTGTGAGTACTCGAGTAGCCCGGGCTTCCCGGTCCCACCAAATGTGTTATCATTTTGACCATGCCCTAGACCGGGTGCACGTGTGATTGTGTGAAGGGGCAAATGCGGTGTATGTGTTCTGAGCACGGGCCTTTGTGGAATGCCTAGATCTCCTATTGAACGATGTCTGGCATGAAACTATTCTGCAGTGATGGTCCGAATTTTAGCCAGAAAGACAGCTGCAGCAAGGACGACCACATCTACATTGATTGTGATCCCAATAGCAACGACTTTCGAGGATCATTCTCTGTTTGTCCTGATATCTAGAAGATATGATACGATTATTTCGTAACGTTGTGCGCATCGTGATCATCAAGATTGTCGGCAAAAGACGTGTCCATCTCTTGTCCGGTTCTCGACGTACAGTAAGAAGTTGTGCGACTGTCTTGAGTACTAGGACTACGCACAGCTGCTGCTCCCACTTTAAATTAGTTAATACCAATAAATATGTTACTGTTTTACTACTTATTTGTGGCGGTGAATCGCAATCAACGACAGCACAATTTTACACAATGGTTATTGAAGTCTGATATCTCGGTCTATATAAGCTATGATGAGACTGTGTGGAATTTATTTACTTGGGTGTATAGACACCTAATTGATATTTTGCTATATGAGCTCATATATGTAACTAGATATAGGCCTAGAGCTAGATGTAGGGCTTCTCCAGTCAACGTTCTTTTGAAGTTCAACAGACTATGGACGAGACTTATGGGTGCTACTCGGACGCATAATACTTCGTATTCTATATTATAGTTGCCCGTTTAGTATTAAATGAAACGGAAAGTATGACAGAATGGAGACAATAAAACCTAATGTATGTATAAAAATTAAAATGTTTGGTTTTGTCTTTTTTACAACCTTAAGAACTATCAAATAACGTGAGTATGTGTATTTCTTTGTCGGGCAGGAATAATTTTGGTGGCCCCTATTCTTACAAGAAAGAAATACCCCCTGCAAAGAAGATTTATTCCTATTGTTAAAAACACTAACTGATCGATTAAATATGGAAGAATACCATGAAGGAATACTTTTTAGATAGACTTGCGGCATTCACTGTGAATCAACTATTTTCCACCTAGTTAATATAACTATCAAAGTGTCTTGTTTGTCTAAAAAGTTTAAATACTTCACCATACGACGTATTTAACTTTTTAGAAGAAAAAGTGATTTAAGCCCTTAGAGGGACTCAGAATTTCCGGTTACATTGTGTTCTCTTCAATTAAATATGGCCAGAGTGCATAGTGGACCAAAATCGATTTTTGTTTTTGTTTTTGTTTTTGGGGGGTTGGGTTGGGTTGGGGGGATTTCAATTTTTATTTCTAGCGTACTTAAAAATAATTATATTATATGCAATATACGTTTTAAAAACCCATTTAGATTTTTTTTCGTTAGTATTTTATGGGATTTTGTGTAGTAGTAATCATACAAAATGTATATATTATATAGACATTATTATATTATATTTTCATATATATTTACACTGTCTGATGTAGTGTATTGATTAACAGTTCTAAATAAGTACTTCGATTTAAGTAAGAAATCATCTCATTATTCTTTTTCTTAAGTCCCATGACAGTCCTTAAATGCATGCAATCATAGGCAGATCCAGGGGGCGCAGGGGGCGCGCGCCTCCCCTTTTCCCACCAAAATACTTCATTTTCATAGGGTTTTTCATGAAATCCCGAAGTGCGCCCCCCCCCCTCCTTTCCTTAAGTGCGCCCCCCCCCCTTCCAAAAACCTGGATCTGCCTATGTGCAATATAGAAATTGGAAGAAAAAAAAGAATGAAAATGAATATCGGCTGCGAGGACAACGGAGACCAGTGGAATGTGTAACGGTCAACAGTTTCCTCCATATAGCAGTGAACGACTTGAAATGTTCAAAGATACACAATAACCTTTAGAAAATCAATCTGGTCACTTATATTATAAAACCACTACGTTCTACAATTTGAATCGATGATTTCCTTGAAAATGTCATTAGCTTTGTTCCGTTTAAGTGACTAGTTTTGGGTGTCACAACGGCATTTTTTTTTTTGCTAGAAAAGATACCTTTTAAGCTTACCCTTGGAGTATTCTTGTTCAAGATCATTAACTCCCGATGGCGTCAATAAAATTAAGAATCCGTTTGAGCTGCTTCTGCATTCCTCGATATACATTCAAAAATTGTAACCGATGGTGTTGGCTTGAGTAAATACCTATCTGGCGTCTACAAACTACATTTTGTATATCCTAATTAGCAGAAATTTAGCTCCCCACCCTATCCCATTACATGCACACAGGCGTACTTTTAGCGAATGGCTTTGGCAGTGCATGTGTGTTTGGACTGTGTAGTATTTTTTAAAACTAGATATTTAAAACAAACCAACGCAAATGTGAGAAACTTGTGAAAACACCAACAATGATAAAGTAAAGGCGATTTCATCGATACAATGAAAATCCTTATGGTAAACGGCAATGGCTAGCTATAATCTGTTCATGTTCAATAAGTTATCCTCCAAGTTATTTTGAAACTTAGATAGGCATCGGCTTTCCAGAAAATAAATGCATAACCGCCCTTCCAAATGCAAGGTGACGTCTGTCAGAGAGAGTCAACAATTTTGTAGTAAGTTGCCTTGAAATAAAGTGACCCTCTTCACTTGTGTTAGATTTTGCTTAATCTTACTTCGCCAGTTAAGTTCCGCAAGATTTTCACATGATGTCCCTCTATAGCCTGCTTAACATAGCCAATTCCGCCTTAGTAGCTCTACGTGCGCTGACGATCTGGCAAATTGGTCAGGAAAATTGTTAACATCTTTATTTTCTATGAATATAAAGTTTGGTTGAAGTTTGCTGCAAATAGTTAGGCTACGCCTGGGGCTTGCAAAACTTTCACAGCTATAAGTAACCCTTCGTTTGGGTCAGCAACTCAACGCAAAATGCATATGACTACTTGACACAATACATGTACATGTGTTGCAAGGTTTCTCCTATGATCGCCAATGTGTAAAGCCGGTTGAAAGCCTGCTTTAAACCTGCTCTACACTAGCTATATTAGCGAATTCCGTCTACATAGTTCTACGTGCACTAGCAAACTGACAAATTCCTCAGGAAATTTTGAAAAAAAAATGAACATGTTCAAAATTTATTGACGATTTTACGGTTTGGTTACAGTTTGCTACATATAGTTATGTTGTGCCTAGGGGTCGTAGAACATTCGCATGTATAAATAACACTTCATTTGGCTCAGCAACTTGTCGCAACATGCATTTTTACTACGTTCTATGTAGCCAAAATATGCCCAGATTGGAAGCTTGATAGGATTCGAGTAGGTGCGTTGGAAGGGTTCGTCTATGATCGCTAATGCGTAAAGCGGGTTTTACGCATTGGCAAATTCCACTTACGTAGCCCTACAGCTTAACCAAATTGTAAATTCGTCAAAAAGTTTTGAACATTTTCAAAATTTACAGACGAATTTGCGAGTTTGCCAGTGCACGTAGAGCTACGTAGGAATTTGCTCATGTGCAGGCTTAATACCAAAATTGTTGACACTAAAGCATGCTTTACACATAAACGAATTCCACTTACATATACTAGCGAAAAAAAATTGGTGTAATTCGTTGGTAAAGGTAAGGTTGTGTCTAGTTGCATCAGACTATTTGTATATATAACTAACAGTTCGTTTGGCTTCGCAACTCAATTATAACACATAATATAAATATGATATAACAAATAACATATATATTTTTAAATCTCGTCCCAATATACCCAAGCACCAATTCGTGTGACTGCATTGCGCGTATTCATTAGCTTATGTATAAAGCAGATTTAAAGTGTAGTATTGTGTTTATATGCCTCTTGTATGTGCGTATACCAACCGTATACTTTAGCCCCCCAGCCTTCCCTATACTAGTGTATTCGTTAAGCATGTCACTTACAAGATAACAATGAGCCCGGCAAAGAAGGTAATGAGGCTGGAGGCCAGGAAGTACGACCAGTAGCGCTGCTGGAGGCAGTCATCCTCCTCGCCCACGCCATCCTCCGTCGTCGCGGTGACCGCCGTCGGCAGCGAGTCAGGCGTCGAGACGTCTACAGTGGTCATGGTGGGCGGTGGCAGGGCGCGTGGTCATTGGGGGCCGAGGACGCTGACAATCACCTAAAAGAGAAGATGAAACTAGTGGTAGAGTCAAGCTTTCGGTGAACTGTGGGAGGTCGCACAGATATACATACCACCTCCCCCGGGTCCCCTCCCCACTATCATGATGCTGGGGCCGATGCATCACACAGTGCTGAAGAAAGTATTAGAGGGTTATAGATTTGGGATGGAACACAAGCTTGGAGCTGCTCTTCGTTTGCTGCCCTGACCACTATTTATTCGTGATTGGCTGGTCGTAAGCAGTCTTTGAGACGACGATCGTATTGACTATTATTGTTTGTTTATTTGGTATGATTCTTTTCTGTGTACGTTTTTTATATAGTTTTATTTGCTTGTTTCCTTTTTGTTTTTATTCTGGGTTATTTTTTCTTCTGTTTTGAATTCTGTGTTCTAGAAGGGTTTATTACAAATGCTGCAGAGCTGTCAACTTGTAGGCACCATATGCACTTAGCACTGTCGCAGATATCGTACCTTTGTAATCTTAACGTAAACTCTTGCATGAAACAAAAGTGCATGCTTGTAGACACGAGACGCTGATACATATACATTCACTGCCTTGCATCAATTCTTCATGTCCATATGCATGGACGACACTGTGGTGCATGTGAGGCTCCTGAGTATAAGAGAGTATCTACTGTAATGCTGTCACTTGAACGCGTGCGCAACACAGTAAGCATTGACATTGCTTTGGTGAAGATAGGGATTCTGCTAGCAGACTCACTTTTGTTATGATGACCCACACTAGCCTCCATAGATTTTAGAACAAAAATTAATCATATATGATACGGTAGCCAGCGTAAGAGATCGTTCACAAATGACGGCATTGCGAAGGGGGAGGGGGTCGGAGAAAGATGACCAATAATGACAAGGGGTGGGGATCCAGAGAAAAATGAGTTTCTTTTCAATAATTTTCCAATGGCATTGTATCAAATACAAAATATCAATATGTTGTGAATACTGTGTTTTGTGCCATAGCAATGTACTAGATGCTGTTTACTGTTTACATTTATATGGGTAGTAGTAATTAAGGGTCGGGGGGCACGAGTAAGTAACAATGACGCGTCATAGTGCGGAGCGGTGGGGGTGGAGGCAAGAATAATGACAAATGATGACAAAAGGGGGGGGTAGAAATGATCGAAAATGCGATGATGTCACTTGTGAACGATCCCTAACCATTTTTTAAATATGTCCATTTAGTTGAAAGTATGATATTCCAAATATATGTAATTTAATTTGTACTCAATCAGTTGGAAGATACTTGCTGACATTTCACTACCTGTTAGGTTGTTTCTTCAAAGCAGAATGGAAGCTTCTACTGCTGACCACCAGCTGGTGTTGTGGCCAGAACTTTGTTACAAACGTGACTTCGATTCTACGTCCCCTCATCCCTGTTAAAGTTATTGGTTTTCCTGACACAGCTGACTGCCTTGATCCACCTTCTCACACTGACCATCAAGTGACATGTTGTGAAACGTTAGCAAGTATGATTCAAATATATAGATACCTATTGGAACCTGTCATTTTGTATTTAGCAAGACTTTCGCTCTTGTCTCAAGAGCTTCGTCGGGCCAAATGAAATGATCCTCTCACTGGGTCTCATGACTACCACGGATTAGGCGATCATGTGACAGCAGAGCTGTGTACACGGGGGGCAAGTCGTAGCCGGTGTCGCCGTTCATCCGGGGTCGGCGCTTTCTAATTTCAATGGCCTCATGGATCGTTCTGTTCAGCTCCAGTTCTTCTCGTGCCACCACTCTAAAGTCACTAGGGCTGATCTTTTGCCCTGTATCTTTATTATGGTCCCCTATTGCCGTTGGAACGCGTTTAGGGTTCAAATGTTCCTTGACTCTGGTGTTCAGGGTCCTGCCTGTCTCTCCAATACATGTCCCTTGACACTGAGGGCAGTTAACTTCATAGATTATACCACACTTGGCACTATCCGGAGACTTGTCCTTGGGAGAAGGTAACATTGACTTTATTGTGTTAACAGGCTTATGATATGTACTGATACCATGTTCACGGAAAATATGGGCCAGTTTTTCAGAAAGTCATCTCAGATATGGAAGGCACACTGGGATCTTTAGCGTAGCTTCTTTGGGGACGTCTTCTGCGGACATATTTTCCTTGGGCTTGGGTAATCTGAAGATCCATGGTTGGTATCCGTTGTCTTTAAGAACTGCTTTCACATGGTCTCTCTCTCTAGCCTGGTCCTCAGGAGTGGTCACTAGTTTGTCAGCACGATGGAGCAAGGTACGTACGACTGATTGCTTGTGGTCCAGATGGTGATTGGACTTGAAGTTTAAATACTGATCAGTATGGGTAGCTTTGCGGTATACCTCGACCGATGTTGTGGCATCATCACTGATCATGATGCACGTGTCAAGGAATTTCACTATGTGAGAGGGGGGGTCTAGCATTGGATGATGTCACCTTTTGAAAAAACGTTCTAGTTATTTAACAGTATTTGAACTTAATTTCTGACATGTTAAATGAGTTGTGTACTATCTACCACATTGCCATGTTCGCTTTATGTCCTCAATACATTTGTAAAATTATGTCCAAATTATGGACATTTATATATTCAAATGTATTCATATTATCGCACAATTAAATCATTGTTAAATGTCATGGCGAAACCTTGTCGCACGGGGTGGGGGGGGGGTGAGGCAAAGATGACGTCACTTACCAGGAGGGGGGTGCTGCAAAGATGACGAAAGGTGACAAGGGGGGGAGGGGGTAAAAAAAAGCCAAAAATCAGGTGACGTCATTTGTGAACGATCCCATACCGGTACCATAGTTGGGGTGGGGTGGTCATGTCACCCAGTGAGAGGGTCATTTCATTCGGCCCGGCGAAGCTCTTGCGACAAGAGCAAAAGTCTTGCCAAAGACAAAATGACAGGTTCCAATAGATATCTATATATTTGAATCAGTATTTATATAATGGAACCCAACAGAAGTTTACATTCTGTGGTTAGCAAGTATGTTTCAACTGGTTGATTACAAATTAAATCATGTCTTGAAAAGCGTAACCATTTGCTTAGTCACTAAATACACCACATCATCTATATATAACCTTGAATCGTAACAATAAAGCGAATGGAACTGCACCTCTACATACCATAAACGCAGCTATCCTTGTTACTAGCCTTGGACAACAACGAAACTAATGACACTATTGTAATGTTGTAGATCTTGTATATCATTAAATAGATAGTG
Organism: Streblospio benedicti; assembly: GCA_019095985.1. NCBI lineage: Eukaryota > Metazoa > Annelida > Polychaeta > Spionida > Spionidae > Streblospio > Streblospio benedicti. The sequence continues at coordinate 42,481,288 of CM032666.1, forward strand.
GGGCCAGCAAAATTAGATGCGTGTCTGTTGAGTAGTGTCTGTTATATTGTGTGTAATTAATTTGCTTCTCATATCCGGCATAGTTATCAGGCATATCATGTTGCCTGGAAGACAACAAAGTTAGATACCTTTAAAAATCTCAACATGCTTATATCATTTTTTCTTCTAGAGAAGATGCAGATAGTGTTCAGTTCCAAGACTATACCGCACCTCTCCCTTTACTTCACCAAATCATAACACCGTAGTGTCTGCTATATTGTATGTAATTAAATGCTTCTCATATCCGGCATAGTTATCAGGCATATCATGTTGCCAGGAAGACAACAGGTTAGATACCTTTAAAAATCTCAACATCTTTATTGTAACACTCCTGCTAACATGGCATATGTATTGTTATGTAATTTGCCACGCTACACAATCAACTGGTGCGTTTATGGGGCCCTTTATGACCTTTTTATTGAAGTAAAATGTAAATCAAGCTAAATAATTGGTCATCTATTTATGATTCTTACTTTAATTATGCGGGTAGTTGATGCCTTTTCATATGTATGTTCACCTTTTTATTAATTATATAATTTACCCCCATTATTTCCAAGTGAAAGGCGTGAATAAGCCCGCGGGCTTAATGGACATCGTTCTATGCTAATGTAAAGATATTTCAAGGTTCTTGTGATATCTCCAATGTGAAAGATTTTTGTCTTCTTCACTTAGTGGTGTGGTCCACTTGGCAATCCTTTATCAGCCTGCCACAGTGCTAGGTCAAAATCGACCTGGAAAAACAACTGGTAAGTAAAAAGACATAATAAATGAAACCATGAAATATGCTGATTAAATGGTCATGTACGTCACCATATATTTTAGAACAAGGACAGCGTGTAACCCATCATGGGTGTGAAAACAGTTAACCTGGTCAAGAACCTAACTTCTCTGGTCCTTAATCAACAAAAAAATGACAGCAATGAGAGTCTTTGCGGATTGGAATACCGAGTGGTACCGTAAAGCAAGGGGCACATTCCACCTCGCGGCGGTGGTCGCCGCAAGGCGTGTTGAGGTCTGCGGCGTCTACGGCTCTACGGCGTTTTCCGCAAGCGTTGACAAAAGTACAGTCGTCAGGTGTACATATGAACGCCATAAACATAAAATATGTTATATGGAAGATTTATGTTATGAATACATTTACGTGTGTCTTGATTGATTCTACTTTATTATTTTCATTTTTTTCTCTCTTTCTCTTAAGTGTTTGTGGTTTGTATACACAGTATGTGGTAATGGTATGCACAAACAAATATAACGATAAATTGCGTTCAGAATATTTAAGATAAGACTAGTTGAAGTACGTGATTTTTTTTTCGACGACATATAGATATCGTTCGGTACATATTTGAGTGGATTATGTCAATGTAGTACAAATAACATCAGCAAACCGTATTGTGTAAAATATTTTGTATTTAGTGCACACTATATAAGGAATGCGTAGCTCACACTCTCTCGGTTAGTTCCCCCAATACTTATATTATGATTTAGCTTCAGAATACTCTAAATAACAGTATTTTGAGCCACTCCTTCAAGTACAAAAAATAATCCTATATGTGATTCAGATATTTAACACAACTACATAATTACAATGGGGGAGGTGGGGATACAAATACGTCAAGAAAGCCCATATCCCATATAGTTTCGACGCTTGCGACATAAGCCACGTCATTGCACGTTGACGTTGTACATTAAAACCCTTCCGAACTCCGTCGTTCGTACAGTTCACGGCATGATCAGGCTGGGCGGGCAGCCTCGTCTCGCAATACCCGTATTTGTGACGTCACAAAATGATGATTTGATTAATGAAACAGAAATCATTTTGGGGGATCTTATATATATCTCCTTTGGTGTGTGATAGGTGGATGAGGACAAACGAAATGTCGTGTAATTAAAATTCCATTCTTATTACATGTAGTAGGACCAACGCCCACATTGACCTTAAACTGCTATTACCATATTACGACCATAGCACAGATCTTCAGTCTCTTCCTAATCCCTCTTATTCACCACATGTTGCAGCGGGGTACGCTGACTTTAGGTTATGACGTTTGGGAGCATTCACAATTGACGTCAACCCTGAAGGGGGGCCAGCAAAAGTAGACGAAAGTTGACGGGGGGTCCCAAATGTTGACAGGGGTGGGAGGCCTTGTTGAGCCTTGAAATTGTACCACCACAAGAAATTGTACCGGTACAATTTCACGTCAACTTGAAATTATAGCACTGCTGTGAAATTGTTCCGGTACAATTACAAGTTAACGCCATTGTTGCCTTGAAATTGTACCACCACGTGAAATTGTTCCAGCAGCATTGTACTTTTCCTAAATATGATTTTGTGATTTGTTAGGGATGAAGTAATAGATAGGTAGAGGTGACATGGACTGATACACAGCACAGCACATGTAGGAATCTCAATCAAATGGGCAGTACATAGGGGGGGGGGGGTAATAAGAGATCACAAAGTCCCACATACCCTTTTAGCCTTTTCCCCCATATCCCACTTCCTTATTACAGCGGACCACATAAGCAGATCAGGGGGGCGGGCAGGAGGCGTGTGCCCCCCTTTTCCACACTACAAAATCATTTTTATAGTCATTTTCATCTCTGTGACCCTCCACACATACAAAACCCATGAAAACCTTATCTGGCCTTGGTTTAGTCAAAACCATGACTTACTAGGTTAAAGATGAGGATAAGGGCATTATACAAACATTGATTCAAAACAGCTTGGGTTTGAAGTGTTGAATTTTTTTTTTGAGTAACTTACAATATTTGGTGTGTCCGTAGGACCTGGATGTCCAGATCAATGATGTAAACATCATTGTGCTCGATTGGACACCATTTCACCCATTTTAGGGTTCCTCATCAGGACCACCTAACTTGACCAGTGGATACTGATCAGGTGATATGAGTGTAGATGCTGTCGGGGTGGGGGCTTAAGCACACAACATATTTTATCATGAACTTTGTCCAAACGTTTAAGCAAAGCATGAATAGATCAATAGTCTATGTACATTATTTTCATTTACTTTGATTTCAATCTCTATTCAGCCTATTATTACTCCTTATTTCATCGCTCATCCTACAACTACTATTACTCCTGGTAATAACTAGAATCATTATGATTACAATTTGTCAATTAAAGAGTATTATTGTGAGAAATAAAAGCTGCTGTGGTAGACTATTTTTATTGTGTTTGTAACATTTTGGTGAGTGGGACAATATCACGTGTGGTACAATTTCGTGGCAAGTAACTTATTTATCAGCAGTGGTACCATTTCAATTGTACCTGCACAATTTCAAGTGGTGGTACAGTTTCAAGGCTCAACAAGCTCGCATTAATGATTTATCAATGTTAACTTGATATGTAAGGTTTTAGTATAAAGAATGGAGGTAAAACTGCACACACACTCAATTTCAATAAGGTTTATCTTAAATATTGGATAGATTAGATGGTTACCTGGAGAGTTTGGGGTTCATGAAATTGACATCACCGTCATAGTTGACAGTGGTTGTCCTCAAGTTGACGGGGGGGGAGTTGTCCTGAAGTTGACGAAAATTGACGGGGGCAGAAGGTGCCAAAATGTGGTTGACATAAATTGTGAACGCTCCCTAGGCGTGTACCGGTTATATGTTTTAGGAGTTCGACTTGGATTATAAAGACATATATTGTTAACTGGTACTTATTGGAACACAAAATCCCTGCACCTTTGAGAATAAACAAAGCCTTCTGTGTTCATGGGTTACTCAGTTGTGTAAAATAATGCTTATAAACCTTATAACATTGTCACTGCCAGACCCATTATCGGATCCTGACCCATTATCATTGATGCAGTGCTGCTACAAATAAAAAAAATCGTTCTGGTGATATGATAATTACTAATACAACCTGTGTATGCCTTGTTGGCTTTTCCCTTACACCTGGAGCAACTGACTTTTGCTCGATAGAAACAGACATATTCTGATCTGACACATGCTGGTGGGATGGGGAAAGAGGGCGGCTGCATTTTGTGGTAACATTTTAAATGGCGTGTGAACGTCTAGTCATTAGGGTGGGCAAAGAGTAACAGACGGGTTTTCGGTGCACTGACATTGACCTACTTATTCAAATTGATACAATCCAATTTTGTACTTTCTTCGAGGCTATCAATGGGTACCTCGTGTGTCCAGCGTGCAGTAGGCCTATATGATATTAGACAGAAAGTGTCCTAGGCTGAACTAGAATCTAATTTAGAAATGTCCAACATGCAAATTTTAGCACCAGACTAGTATTTAGACCCGGTCCCAAAGGATGCAAAACAATCAAAACACCTTATATTAGTGACGATTCCCGAGTATCCCACAGTGACGGGGGTGGGAGAGAAATGTGATGGACTTATGATTGGAGTTGATTACAAAGTTACGCTGTTGATTGCAAATTTAATCTTGTCTATTGGTTATTGGTACTGAAGAAGAACATAGTGACGTCTCCTGTCAAATCTGGTTCATTGGTTGAGAATTATTATCTGCTTTATCGGTCAAAATTCTTGTTATAATTATGTTTCCCGCCCCTAGTCAAACATCCTCTGTGGCGACATACTTAGGGTCCCAGCAATATTATCTATTACTTCAATACACGCATGTAAAAAGAGACAGGCTTCCTGTGTATAATTACTCCATATTATACTTTCTAGGTTAATTTGCAGCTTGCAACCAGTCCATATGGGTTATTTTTAACAATTCATGTTCACGGTGAGAAAGAAGGGAGAATGACAAAGATCAAGGAAGAATTTCAAAGCGGTAATCAATGCTGATCAATCCATTTACAATGCCCCCTGTATGGCTTCTTTTTAGACGTGGAATATATTACAGGAATTCAGTGAATAACTGTTGTATTTCTCTGCATTATATCGACCTCATCTTGTGGTTTCATCAATCGCTTCATCCTTCAAAGATCAAGACATTCTGGGTTGTTGTCAAAGTTAAGCCACCCGAATGTTAGCGTTTTAGGTAAATTTAGATAATATCTCATGACCAAATAATATATATAGTGAACTCTCACGGATCATTTGAGATGCGTTTAGATAACTTCAAAATGAACCGTGATGATTTTGCAATTAGCGTAACCTACTACATGTAGTATGAAAAATATGTGTGTCAAATGCCACCGGCAAACTTTGTGTAATTTGAAATATAAACCTAAAATGTGATTTGGAATGGTCAATCATATGATAGCTGAGAAACAAAAGCACAAAGTGAAATCGTAATCATCTCTACCGTACTATATTAAGGCATCGGTTGATTTTCAAATTATGACATCCTCTATTATCACCATAGCTTTATGACGATAATATCCTAAGCATAGACAACCTACACTAGATATTTCTTAGCCGCATCACCTGACATGGCTGGGTTTATCTACGTGTTCCAATTTCAAATTGCAATAAGTGTGTGATTGTTAGTCATTAGTTAGAGAAACGCTAGCTCAGTCGGTAGAATTGGACACAAAAGGAATGTGTTTCCTGGATTTAACAGTCCTAATCTATATAGTGATGGGCGGACATTTATATGACCCACCACTCTTAACCAATGCAATAAACCTACAAAAACGCATAGCTAACTCTTGATTGCATTTCATATTTTATTGCCGTATGAAATAGAAAAGCTCGTCGTAAAATCTGATGTGCATTCCTAAGTGATCTCCTCAATTGGTAATATATATCTTCAAGTTGGAATTATTAAAGTTTCATTTCAATTCGATAACTACATATCCTCACTATATATAAGTATTATTATATAACAATCGGGATCGATATATCGATTTTGAATATGAACCTGGATTATGTTGTTCAATATACCAATGCAGAGTGGCTGTAACTTATTTTTATTTTCTCTCCCTGGATATGGCATGCATAATTGAAATTTTGGTTAAATTGTGATTGCATTCAAACTAATTATTTCGATGCCTTATGTTCACGGCATTTTAATTGTATTATACACACTCGCCATATTTTGTAAGTTGATTGCAGGGATACTTACCAATCACGGGGTTCTACTTCAGACTTTGGAAAAAAATGAATTCCTTTGTTAATGAAACGATCAACAAATGATGGATTTAACTACTTTTTTGGCTGTGGTTAAAATGCACAATTTTAAACTACGGAATTGTTAATCTATAAACTTTATGTCATCCAATCAAGTCCTGCAAACTTTCACCTTTACAAATGTACTCAGTCACGTTTTCAATGTTATCCGGATGTAAGAATCCCTTTTATTTGTCTGTAATCCTGAATAGTTTATTAGTAAATAGAATTACTTCTTGTGCTTACACTTCCAGCGATCGTCACGCTAAACATGTTTGACGCGCACTTTTATTTGACGCTTGAATCTGGTCTTCACAGCTAAAGTTTGACAATGTGCCGTCCAGTCTACAGATCGTTTGCTAAACCATGGCTGACTTGAAACATGTTTAGACCAAACTATAAACACTTTGTTCATATTATTTTTCCGTGATAATATCCACCTTAACCAATATATGCGTTTCCCACCCAAATAATGGATTCAATACTTGCTTTGATTTACATGATAATTCCATTGAACGCTAGATTAACTAGTTCCTTGACTTGTACTTGATAGTTTATTCTACTATTCTTTTGTGTATTCTCTGGATCGTTTTGGATACATATGTGTAATGTAAAGGGCGTAACCCTGGACTTATTAAGTAATCAAAGTATTGAGCAAACATTTTGGGTGTGCAATAAAAGAATAAATACTTGATTTTCTGGTACGTTGCACTGGTGACCTCAGTTTCATTTGTGAAGGCAACGTGTGGCTTCTAGTTCATAATTCTATCATTCAATAACAGCAATAATAATATTATCAAATTTCACTAGTTTATAAGCTATCGTTGATTCATAATAGCTTAAAATTATTTATTCAGAGCAATACTCTTTGATATCCCATTTAGGTGCAAATCTTTCGCACTAAATGATTGTTACAAGTCCACATTAATGGTAGACCTACATTGTAAAACACTTAAACTAATTTTTACATGTATGGCATTACCATTACATACTATGGCTATATTCTATTATATACTACCTTGACCTACCAACTAGTTATTGACAATTATGTCTTAATTGTCATTTGAACCAAGCATCATTATTCCTTTCTATTTTTCCAAATTCGTGTGAACTATTCAATATTCTTTTATATTGGCGTGGACATGCTAAAACACATGTTTACTTCAATTCATATTCAACATGAAAGGAAAAGGCTATGGTTGTAAGAAACAAATCTATTTCAATGTAACATTCAAGTTCTTGTAAGTTTTAGTTGACCTTACACCAACGATAAATAGTAAGTAGGAGATCCGTGGCAAGGGCAGCCGAAACTTGTAACGCCACCATGCACTACATGACTAGCCACGTCCACCAGACCGACCAGTTCGGCGTCATCGTTATCGTCTGGATATAATATCGTACATTTATGGCAATGAGCTTCACGTAAAAAGTGAAACAGTCACGGAAATCACCGAAGTATTAGACACATATACACTGTAATCATATCGCTATGCAATGCTGCGCGTCACATTTATTGCGCTTGAATCTGGGATCGTAGTGTTACTTGGCGATCGTATGCATACTTGAAAATTAATGCCATAACGCTATTCTAAGAATATAATGCTGCAGTTGATATAGCAAGTATATCTGGTTCTTCGTTCGTAGATATCAATTATGTTATGACATCTAATGTCATTTTTAAACAAGTGCCTACCCCATTTCACACACAAAGATTCATAACCTTTCACAGCCCTGTGCATCTTTTTACAGTTGCACAATGTTTCAATGAAGATGGCAAACACGACTTTTGTCAATCCATTGGAAATGGATGTTGCAAAGTTGTTGCAATGGTCTGGAAAATATACTTAGTAAATTGTTTTCTAGAAACAAAGGTTTTGTAATACATATGTACTTGGAAAACACTTTGGTATACTAAAGTAGCTTATATAACATTTTCACGTGACAATTTACTGCTTGTAAAATGAACGTAATTACCCGTAATAACATTTTTGTTCGTCCACGTCAGTTATTTGAATTGAAACAACCCAGTTAGTTTAACCCAATTACTAATCTTCATAAAATATCATCATCTAAATACTAATTATGACGCTGTTTTATGAAACATCGCCTGATGAATGGAGTTTAAACACACAAAATTATTATGTGCATTAATTATTAAAAAAATATCTGTTGTTTTCCATATACATATTTCAAATATTTTTATATCAGCCTCTCTATTATTGTTTAAATTGTAGTGAAGTGTGGTAGTGTGTTCGTCACATAAAGCAGTACGATCATATTAAGAATATTCTTTGCATGACCATTGAGTCCCATACAAGTTGATGTGGATATAGTGATCTGACAGTAACCATATTTAAGCCAAGATCCCCTATAATTAAGACTAGGCTATACGAATCTATATCTATACTGCATGCCTTCTATTTGTGGTATGGTAACTAATAAAAACATCTGTGAATCCGCTAATTATAATTTTAATCACTGATTAATAATCAGTGAGTCAGTCTCGTTCAGTATTGTGAGTTTGTCACATAATATTGGCTTTCATAAGGTCACAGTATACGCTTTCAAATAAACACCACTGGCACAATATCGCATCACATGTTCGCGCTCGCTATTTACTATGAGCTTACGCGCACGTTGTCTGCGCATAGACCTTTGTGCAGCACACATTTCCGGTTGGTTTTGTCGTCTGCCCGACACCTCACGAAAATGCATAGTCGGCGAAATTGACTCCCTGTCATACGTATGAGCCCCTTAATAACGGGTCATTACCAGGGATAATTCACGATAATTTACTCAGCTGAAGCTTGAAGATGGCATTCTCTTTTCTTACGTAATCTAGTCGTGATTGGCAAGCGAATCTAGGCGAGAAGATTCGTTGTACGCGGTTCACTTGATTCTTTTTACGCGCGGTAATTGCAATATGATGAGTATTCTTATCTGCTTGCATGACCTATTATCATCTTCTTTCGCCATCCTTTTCTGCTTAGTTAAATACTGCAATCAGAATAAGTGGGTGTCAACTTTAAAGGAAAGTTGAGATGTTGACGACAGAGACATGCGTGATCCTTTGCTTATTTGCAAATAGGATTTTGGGATGTGATCATTGGTAATCGAAGTTAATCAAATAGTCATACAAAGATCAATGTGCCCCGCACCATGTTCGCACTTTTAACTCTTCCACTTCCTTCACACACATGTAAGCTGCTTACATGAGCCTGTCGTCCCCATTTAGTATCCCCGCTGCAGACTATGATACCGCGTGTATACTTTTGAACTCTAAAAACTATACCTTTGTACATGTAATTCGAGTAAATAGCGTGAGCAAATAAGCAACAGCCTGCCAATGCATTATGTTAGGAATTCATGTGTTAACAAAATCTTTCCTATAACGTGTATTTTCCTCACTTCTATGTTGTCGTATTTAGTAAATATTACAGTAGAACTCTCGAGTTCTGCTACATTAAGGGATGGGTTATGAACGAGTAGTATATGCATTGAGAAAAAGAATGCACTGAAAGCGTTGGACAAGGGGGCAAAGATGCATTCTTAATTTTTAATTTTGCACTACGATACTTATCAAAATAAACATTCTGAAGAATACTCTGTGGTACTTAACAATGTAAAAGCGTGTGGATAACGCACGAATTAACCATTCCCTTCGCAGCATATCGCCCTAAAATCAATACAATTCTATTTGGTTATGTATGTGTCAGAACCAATACACGTAACAACTCTTTCAAGGTGGTGAACCATTTGGGATCATATTTCGGTTCATACCGATCCTCTCGGTTCGAAATAGAGGATCCTAAGGGTTTTAAAAACATAACATTTTAAAATGACAGACAATAAAATTGGCTTTTCCACACCTTTGAAAAGGTAAGTTTGCACAATTAATATCCCTGTTGAGCATTATAGAAATAACAGGATAACATTTTGTACATGCTATGTCTAATATAGCTAATATAATTGTAAAATCACTGTTACGAAATGATGAACTGTTCTCAACTTCACCTGATTCATGTAAAGTTGGCCTAAAAAGACCTACATGTAATTGATACAAACGCACACAACTTCAAGTTGTATTTTGCGACAAATATAATACAACCACACACACTCAACATCTGTTGTGAATGCATACATTTTATTTACTATTAAAGATCTAGAGAATTTGTCTTTTTGATAAACCATCTCTATCAAAGGATCCTCTTGGTTTAGTGAAAAACATGTCAAAATGGTAAAGAGGATCCTCTTGGTTTAGTGACACACATGTCAAAATTGCAAAGAGGATCCTTTAGTTTAATAAAAAAAAACTTTTCCAGTGTTTTATACACTGGCTTGTACCCAATTAATTGCGTCCGTCCGTCCATCCGTCCGTCCATCCGTCCGGTTCGTTACCCCTCTACAGGTCGCATCGTTTGAGGTAGGATGCTCAAATTCGGCATGTCGGTTGGAAATGGTGACCACAAGAACCCTATTTCATATGGGCCCAAACGGTCCATATTTGGGCCCATTTGGGCCCATTATTAGGTCCATTTTGCTAGTGAATCACATTCTTATTACTATTTGAATGCACCATTAAAATCAATATTCTATAACCACAATCTCCAGACACAGCGGCTCCAAAAAATCTATCCACTTCTTGGTAATAGATGATACTGCTATAAATCAATAATCAGCCAATATTGACATTCCAGTGTATTAAACACTGGTTTGCCCTCACGGGGGGGGGGGCGCTTTTCATGTTATATAGCTATAAGAATGTGTTTATTAATGTCTCACCCCACATTACAATTATATTTAGAGTAGGTACAGTTATATTTAGAGTAGGATTACAATGCAACTGAGACAGGAGAGGGTCCTCTTTCAGAAACCGAGAGGATCATCTCATGTAACCTAGTTTTTAAAAAGTGGATTTATTTAAATATGTACTTTTCAATACTAAATATGAATGTAGATCTACTGCTGTGAATGTTTTCACGATAGGCTATTGTCAAAAAATCCCTTGGTATAGCCTTGACAATTGTAGGAATTGACCACGAGATTGGAGTGTCAATCTTGAAATTGAGCATGCTGACGTCTGATTTACCCGAACGAAGTGAGACACGACAATCGAGTGGTCAAATACCATTCTATCATGACTAAAATCCACACTAAATGAGTGTATGATTTGTTTTTATTTTGAAATAAATCATATCATAACGGTCTCATTGTCATTTGACCGTGCGACGACGGCAGCTGTATAGAAAATGTGACGGTACTAGTCTAGTGTTGACTGTGGTCCGTGACGTCGCATGGTCAAAATGACAATGAGACCGTTATGATATGATTTATTTCAAAATAAAAACGAATCAGACACTCATTTAGTGTAGATTTTAGTCATGATAGAATGAGACTGGTATTCGGTTAAAACCTTTGAATTTAGCGTAGTTTAGAAATTATCCACTGTAAAAACATTTGCGAATGATAAAAGACCAATATGCGATTGTTTTTTGACACCAAGAAATAATAAATACAACTATAGGTTAGTGATTAGACATTTTTTGGTGGTGTCGTAGCGTGCAGTCAATCACTGGAGCGTGCAGTCAATCGTATAATTGAGCACGCTGATTGACCAATCAGCGTGGATTATTGGCGGCGATTTTTGCACGGAATGATAGAATGATTTATTTCCAATTAAAGTGGCTAGAATTTCATTTTCAGCTAAATCAGATGCATAGAGAGGACGTTGTAACTATTGTCACTCATTAACCTTAATATTTAGTTTTAAATTGGTGATAATGATTCTCTGTATGACAGTGTACTCAATAGAAATATTTAATATTATATTCAATAGCAATAGATCTTATAATAGAAAGAAGATTACCTATGCGGATTTTATTTTATTTTTACACCCAATGCGGAAAAAAATCTAGAGGATTCTCTTCAAAAAACCTTTTGGGTCCTTTCATTGAACCGAGAGGATCCTCATGAACCGAGATGGTCCCAAATGGTTCACCAGCTTGACCTTGATAAACTCTGGGTTTTTTGTTTTTTGTTTTCTTTTTTTTTGGGGGGCGGGGGTTTGGGGTTGTTGTGGTGTGTTTTTTTTTGTGTGTGTGTGTTTTTTTTGTGTGTGTTTTTTTTTGGGGGGGGGGCGGGATTTTTTGGGTTGTTGTTTTTTTTTCTCTTTTTTTTGGGGGGGTGGAGTTTTGGACAACACATGGTCTTTGCCACGGTCGAGAATCGAACACGGGATCTCACAAGTTGAGCAACCAGAGCAACTATGACTGCACTCATTATGTGTTCTGGGATCATCGATTACTCTTATATGGTATAGATCGGAATATATGACGGAATTATTGACTATGGGTGTATATGGGAACATATTCTATTGACATGGCACGGCGTATCAGCTATAAGATTATCAGATAGGTCCGAATACGATAGTAAAAATATATGTACTGAAATGCTTTTACGTGATCATAATACATGATATTATTTCTCACGGCGATCGGGGAAATGTGTGTTAAATTTGATTACCATAACTGTTATAGACATGCCCATGTTTGATTAGCTTTCCACGATAATCAGCTGATGTCTGGTTGCAATATTTTTAATAATATATCGACAGCATAATACCTTACAGTGTGGTTAACAAAAAAAATGAATAGACTGCATATCTTAGTGCGATTTTTATCTTTGTTAACGTGTATTATGTTGCCTGGCGACATGAAATCAAGATAAGATTAAAGTTTGTGGCTAATAAATACTATTTTGGGTCATTTTTCCCCACTTTCACTTTTTCATATATGTCCTTGTTTGCTCTCCTCCTCTCCCATTGTGTGGCTAACTGGCAAAGTTTAGAACCAATAAAGTTAATAATATTCTATTGAATCTCCTTATCAAGTTCACAGTACCATTCTAATAAAAGATATGTAATTGTAGGAATAATTCAAATCCATAGTTTTTATTTCTCCATTGTTTATTTTTCTAAGTCTATGAAAATCATGAGAACACTAGCTGATTAAAGGGGATGATGGGAATACAGGGGCAGGGATTTGAACGTGCCATCAAGGTAGTCTCGCCGTGTTGTGAAATGGATGTATAAAGACCCGCTAAGCGTGTGTAAGTGACACGTCTTATGCAGAGTGACATGTCTTATCCAGAGGACAGACTCAATGTGCCTATATTAACCTAATTACGCCTGTAAGGCATGATCATCCGGCTTATTCGTTTATTTCCGGCCTGTAAGTGGACGTGACAAGCCCGGTCCGTGCGACTGTCAACTTGGCAGTCATTGTCTCTCGGGTTACACGCTTTTCCTCGTGCTCTTCAATGGCCTGAGTCTTATTTCTCCTCTTCATGTGAAAATTCTGGTCTCAAAATACGCAGTTCACACTATATGATTTACGCATACATATATGTGTGCGTATATTCCAGGTGTGCTGTGCTCTATAGTGTTCCTTGGTGAGCATGTTGGGCGAGTTGTACTTTCAGTGTGTTTTATGATTTTACTGTAATATCTTACTTTTTGTTTTGTTTAGGCTTGTGGGTAGTGTGGTTTTCTCCATATGCTTCATTTCACCTGATATATTAGGTGATCATCTAAATAACTAATAAGTGCGTGCATATGATTTTTAACAAAGGCATCTGCATCAATGGGCTTTGATAAAATTAAATTAAAACTCTTTCAAAAGCCCATTGATGCAGTTGCCTCTGATTTATAACAATGATCAAATAATGATGTCATTTCAAACCCCATTGGCAGGTAAAGAATTTGAAGTGTTGTTTGTTTCAATGCCTGCGATTGGATGTACTTTCAGTGAATTAGGCCTATTGTCAATTATTGCTAATATCAGCTGTGTTGTCCATGTTTTTGGCTAAATTGTTTGAACTTGAAAGCTACAAGAAGATACTTTGCTTGCTGGTGACATCTCGTCCGCCACGTAGCATGTAATTTAAAATACTATTTTCTTAACTTGGTCAAGGAATTACGAAATTGATTTTCAAGTCCATTTGACTTAATATGACGGTGGGGGAAATCTATAAGATGTGTGTCAACGTGTTGCGGGCAATTTCCTATTCAACATTTCTTTCACTGTTATAGTCTCATTGGCATCAATATTCATGCAGCCTAACAAACGTATGCATTGATACAACTTATGTTACATAAAATGTTGTTGAGCATTGAAGTAGGAAAAGACCACCGAATGATAGCGCAAAAGGTCTGAACAAATAATGGTGGGTAGAATTGGTTCTAGTGTGCACTCCCTTCCTGAAGGGAGATCATATTTTTTCGTCTGTTTTCACAAATCCTGCTTTTACCTGAGTCTTTCCTCTCGAGAATTTCTCTAGCGTTTCCCTCTTACTAATGTCCCTTTAGGCCTAGCTAATCTCGTGAACCCTCCGAATGAAATAGGTAGAATTGAACTATCATAATTGGCTTTATTTTACTATAAGTACAATTGTACATCCAACCTATATAAAAAATATATATAAGTCTATTTCATAACTTTTTTTTCTTGCATACTGCAAATGATGCATATATATATATATATATGAAGATTGTAAAGTCATGTACATAAATATCTTGACAGCAAATATATGCCTCAAAGTATTGGCATTTATTCGACACAATAGACCCTACTTACCGTACATCAAAGGAAATAGGGAATACTGCTGGATGTAGGTATATAACTATGTAATTTATAAATCCAGGACTTTAATTTCGTGACAATAGAACAGTCATCAATTCGTAAGTATTGACAAACTCAAAGCTGAATGTGCATTCCATCTTCCATAGTGCCACTCCCGCATCACCAATGCAACTCACTGTTTTCCGCGAATCAGCCTTTACTAGGATTCACAGGGCATTTGTGTGCACCAAAGATTGTTGTTCCATATTAAACAATCTTACAGCAAAGTACATGTTCTAACTAACTTCTTGTTGTACCAAAGAGTCTTCTATCATTTTAAATCGGACATTGTCATCGCGTTCACAAGTTTTGAAATGAGGAATAGTTTAGTTTCTAATCTAGAAGAAGCGTCTTTCATAGTGACACTATTTGTGTGTCTTTCATGATCACGTGAGACTGCCCTATTACAGCTCACCCCGCCCCACCCTTTCTCGCTACCTTTTCTCCATATCCAAAGTGATATGTCAAATGACACACCCGCAAAGATTATAGGGCTCACCTGGTTTGTGTTGTTTTTTTCATCTCCTGCTGTTAAATAAAGATTCTACTATATGAGGTAGTCTGGCGATGATGCATTTTGTTTAAAAGTATTGTGCTTCAGTTTCAAGAACACTTACTGGCTAATATTCATACGTCTATGTCTTTTGTCTTGTATACTCGTTTTTTTTTTTAATTTTGTATGTGCGTGCGTGACGTCATTTCACTCAACAACTGTTTTGGATATCCCTGCAGAGCATCTTGGCTCATGATAAGAAATAGGGAAAACAGTTACAATTTATACATACATATGCATATACAACAGTATCGCAATTAATTCACAACTTTTTTTATTGTAATCAACATTCCATCAGCCAACAATCATGTTTGAATGTCAAAATAATATGTTTGAACCAGAGTCCTATGCAGGACCCTGCAGCCCACGGACCCTGCGTCCCCACATGCGAATTTTTGCCGGATGGCGGATGAATTGTCACTTTTACTGTGGGTGTGGGTGCTGGTGCAGATTTGAATCCATATTGCATCTCGGGCTCGTTGCAGGCGTCAAATCATGATCATAACCCGCAAAGAAACCCGCATGTCCTATTGTTACAATTTTCCGTGATCGTTTGCAGCTTTACAATAGGAATTGTATGTGAATATATTCCGTTAAAAAGACACAGTAAATGTATGTCATTATATTAATGTTACAAACATGACCATGATTGACTTTTGACCTTTTATAGCCATAGTTCATCTGGATGCATTCAAACTGAATTACTTTACAATTCACACAAGATCATAGGTACACATGTTTCCTTTACATAATCTCCCTGAGAAACATTACTTGTTCCTCACGTTAGTTATAAGTTGAGTTCATTCATGTAAATGCCAGTAACTTTGTGGTTAAAATAAATGGCAATGTATTTACTGTATCTTTAAATATAACTGTATATATTGATAAAATGTGGGCTTTAGTGTGGGCTTTTGCGGCATTTGTGGAGGTTGTCCATTAATATCTAGGGGTGTAGGCTTGTTAACATGCGGGTGTGGGCTTGCGTGGGCGTTTACGTTACACGTGCGGGTAGAGTGTGGGTGCAAACTTATCACCCCTGCAGGGCTCTGGGCTTTGCACTATTCCAACGTCCTATAGGCCTACTTTTTGTCTGTGTGCTTAATTTTGTTTGTTTTTCGTGAGTTTTTTTAACATACTGTGAGAGCTACGATATACAGAAGTTTAGAGATTAGATTATCAGCATATTGATTAATGAGACTAACCAGGAACGATCAGTCTATTATAACATGATACAAATATAGTTGACAAACATTGATTTTTTTTTCTAAATCCAATTACGAAAGTCATACACTTGGCCGGTTACACAGCAAGAGATGTATGTCTCGTTCACACAATGACACAAAGCTTTTCCGCGAAATCACACAAACAGAGGTAACAGCAATTTAATACACATATACCTGCTTGTGCCTTGTTATTGGTGACTTGCTATTAGTTCTGAGATGGGTTATCCATTCAACTATCCCGTGTTTCTTACATACTTGTGTGAATCTACCATACTCAGATTGACGCCATACACAAAATTCATCCGTTACATCGCGACGTTTATTTTAAAACAAGTGGCATGTTTTCATATTCTCAATCAGCATGCTACTTCTATATTGGTTCTTTCACATCACAGCACGCGTGTACGTCTTAGTATTACATCCATGTAGTTAGTTATCACTGCTACTCAAATAAGAAATGACATCTAGAGGTATCAATGTGGTGTTGCTCGGTGATTGTTACCATGCTCGCTGTGTCGCCGAGAAAAATATCGTCTGTGATTTACGTGAGTAGGTGCGCGGCTTCAGAAGAGTCAGCGAATAATAAGCAAAAGTCAGGTGGAAATGTAACTTGATAATTGACGCTGATTAACAAAGAAATACTATGACTACTGTCATTATTAGTCATTGAGCAGTTTCATTACAATGTGAGTTCATAATGACATGTAATTACACGTGCAATGAACTCGCCACTACTCGCATTGGTTGTGAGGTAGTGGAGATGCTAGATATTGTAATTATTTTGCTGGCCAAAGGAAATTGCATTTGAATAGTGTTGTCTCCCATTTGAACCAACTATCACTGGTTATTACCTGTTTACATATGATGTCACAAAAAAGAGCTCTCATGTGTACCTTTCCTTTTCCTCTACAGGCATCCATCATTTCATCGCATTCAGTGGCTAATGGGTGTGTTATCGTTTAGTGCCCTCGTAAACGGTAACGGTAAAACACCCGCATCACTCACAATAGAATAGAATATTGATATCACCCCTTGCTAGCAGAGAATTTAAAATGCATCCACTTGGCTATTGAATGAGCTGTGATATAAGGTCATTACGCCTTAGTTCAGCACCCTTGAGCAACGAGACGATCGACATCAATTGTGTAGTTTCTTAGACGCGCCTAAAGCATCATTGATGTGCGACTTTTCGATCTCCTTTGCCCACCTACGCACCCCTGCCTCATACATGTACATTGTTCCGCCTTTTTTCGCAACTCTTCTTTACGAATCTCCACTCGACTCTCTTGATCAGCCATCAGTAAAATTGGCATAAATGTATGTGTGTTTGTTTGAGTGGACACATCAGCGAGTGTTTATAGTAGTGCTGCAACGTTACAAAAGGCCCGTGCCATCATCGCCAGACACCGTAGTAAGTGGTGCTAATGAGATCATCAGGCACAAGCATGGCGGGCTGGGAAACTCATGAGACATGCTCCTAGTTTTGTTGCCAGTGGTTATTTATGTGTTATTTATGTCGTCTGGTTCGTATATGTCACTTGTATATAATCTCATGTTTGTCACGTATTCGTTTATTTAGTTCTTTTGAATATCTAAGGGCAGCTCATTGACAATGGGCGACCAGATGTATAGGTTCTTATTTTGGCATTATAAACCCTGTTTTAGCTTTTACATCATTGTCCATTGATAATACGTTTTAAACATAATGAGCACGTAACACATTCAAAGCTGACCCTTGCACTATGTCATGATTCTTAATCATGAAACCACTGATAAAAGAGAAAGGAAACCCAACATGGCTGTAAACATTTCTCACCTATCTTATTGATATTGGCGCTATGGCCTTGTATGAACATGGTGAAGTCAAGATCCTAGTGGTGATAAGTGTTGTCAATAATTGGCTTGTCACTCACATGGCTCCAATCGAGATCCTGCGTAGGTGTTCTGCGCAGTGCATGGTTGGATTATGAACTGAGTTTCACAATTTTGGCACGCTATATGATAAGACAATTAACATGTACTTGCATAAGGCGCAAACCCTCATATTAGGTTATCACCTGGGTCTACTGGAGCCACGGTCACTTTATCATCTGCAGCGTCTGCGTTCGCACGTGTCCATTGCTATAACATCACAAACATTTCCTATACACCTGGTTTGAATAGACCTGGGATGCTGTGATCACAATATAGTATGTTTCACACAATAGATTGCTACTCATAATGGCGGGTGTACATTCATGCTGAGAATGACCAGGTGATATTGAATCCAAACATTGTATGTATTGAATGCTGTATACATGTATTTGTTTTTAAAGCCATGATTTAATGTACCCGTCTCAAGACACTACTGGGTAGCCACACCAGTGAGCGTATTATACTAATTTGATAACTAATTTGATAACTCATTCGAAGTCCTTCACTGCATATACTCCTCTAAAATTTCATGATTAACAAGGACGCGCGTGTACCATCCATAGATGATGGTACGGCGAAGGTAGGTAAAAATAGACCTTGAAATGCATAGATCTAGGTGGGATGATGTACTCTAAAATTTTATGATTAACAAGGACGCGCGTGTACCATCCATAGATGATGATACGGCGAAGGTAGGTAAAAATAGACCTTGAAATGCCTAGATCTAGGGATGATGTACATTTTGTCATAATCCGCAAAAGTTGAACAGTGTTCTTTTTATTCTTTTGTCGAGCGTACAAATTAAATGTACAGCATCCCTCAGAGATGAAATTCGAAATAGACCTATTACAATGCAAACTTTTACACAATGCAAACATATTTAGGTTTCTACCACCATGTCAATAGTTCATTCTCTTTTTACTATGCATAATGCCGAGACATACTGATTATTATAAATGGTAATCTATATAGTATAAGATTATGCTCTACCACGCTGATAGAAAATAAAGCTGTTCTTTTATTAGAACATTGTCGTCACTGTTCATTATAATTGTAGCAACACACCCGGCATAAGAATGTGAGATGTTTGAGATGACAGGTTGTTTCTCTTCTGACTCTTCCCCCCACGCGCATTGTATACCCACAGAACTTAACAAATTTCCCACAGACACATCGCATCACAATTCATTCTTCATTGCTATTTTTTATTCACGGATTTATCTGTGAGCAACAGCCCCAAGGGACCTTTCACAGTTCATACTTAAAAGTTCACACTTCACAGTACGCTCATACTTCACACTTCACAGTTTATATTTCACAGTTCACAATTCACAGTTTACCCCAGTTTATGCCTCACACTTTATAACCTGTTTCAATGTAGCATTCAGCCACACCTAAGTGATGGCAGTTGATTTCAATTTGGCTGTTAACAGGTCAAGGCCAGTTTTTTTATATATTAATGGAGTTGTTCCCAATTATGAATATACTGCACTCTATCATTTCTTTGTTATACCTTAATTTCTAATAGTTTTCATTGATCTTCAATATGTTTCCTTTATTGTTCATAGCTCCATTTTACAGTTTAAAAATAATGTGTTTATGTACAGTCACAATTCACAGTCTGTCGTGCTCCAGCGACTTTACATCTACACCAGGTGATTGGCATCCTCGTCACATCATATCTTTGTCAACTACCCGGGGAGCATTCAGCATATCTCGACCGTAGCACACACATGCTAACCACTCACATTAATGTTCACCCACCTGTCCTGTACCAATTTAACGTGTAGGTACCACAGAGCAGTGTGCAACCTGTTAGATGTTGGTTTGCTTAACACCCACCATCAGACCCGCCCGGGAAATGAACTCACGACCTTCTGGTCATGAGTCCAACTCCCAATCCATTCGGCCACGGAAGAGCATCATAATAAAAGAAATTAAGGTATAGCAAAAAAATATATATTTAACTATTGGGACAACTCAACTGATATAAAATAAATTCCATTGAACAGTTAACAGCCAAATAGAAATCAGCTGTTATCACTTAGAATGTGTGGCTGAAATCTGAAGAGAAACTGCATGTATGGTTACATTTTTTAGGTATAAATTGTAATGTGTGCACTGTGAAGCATGAAGTATAAACTGTGAAGTATGAACTGTGAAGTGTTAACTGTGAAATATGAAGTGTGAAGTAAAAACTGTGAAGTGTTGCTTTGAGCTGGTGTTCAAAGATAAATCATAGTACAGAAAATAAGTGACGTGTAATGTCCCGGGGGGCTTTCGTAGACCTTTAATACACATTGTCTCTTGTATATTTGTACTTATATTTCATGTCTGAAATAAATTATCTTTATCTTACAACAAAGCTGTATAAAAGAGTCTTGGGAGAAGAGTATTCACTTTTATGACCAGATACATAAGCTGTCTGACACTGCTGTACATTTTGGAAAACTATATAACCAAAGATATGCCACATTATCATGATTATGTGCTCATTGTGATAAGGACGGTAACACACTTACTATCACATCATGGCGAAACACTTATTTTGATAGCAATTTACTCGATATACGAGCTGTGTTTGTTTTTTGTTTGTTTTTTGTTTTTTCTTTTTTGCGTTTGTCTAGTATCTTATAAATCTATATTCCTCGTTACATTATGTCAATAACTTGAAATACAGAAGTGTTTGACTTATTTGTGGGGTAATCCAATACATTAACTTCCAGCACATAGATTGAGGGGACCGCCATTTTTTTTCGCACAGTATTACATTGTGGTAAACCATAGTTCATATGAAACACAAGCCAAGCTGTCACCATTGTTATTGAACTCTCTGGCTATAATAAGATCTGTAAAGGGTGACAAATAGGGACCCAAATAATACCCATAATGAAGCCAAATATGGACCACGTGGTCCAAATGGTGGGGAGGGGGCGGGGTATATAGTTGGAATTTGCTGAAAGGTTACACCTGTACATTTACTTTCCACGTACATGTACACACATATTCACCGATACCGTGAGTATTAGGACAAAGTTCTCAACTCTAAGGGCCCCAATTTGGATGAGTTCCACTGTATAGTTTTGCGTGCTGCATGCACGGACGTTCTCCCTGCCTTTGAAGCTCTCACTGGGATTGTAGGTTCCTTGATTTCGGTTAATGTACCAAGGCCAAATAAGTCGCCGGGGTGAAAATTACGTAAACTTCTATACCTACTACTCAGCTTTTTACAAAGTTGTTAATTAGTTTTACAAAATGTACAAATGCGGCTTTGTGTCTCTGTACGTTGACCGGATGATTTCGTCAAGTCATCGTTACATAAGTGTCATAAATAGACTTCAAGGTGTAAACGAATAGCATATGTCATTTCCCATGTACGTTATCAAACCTATATAATTGGGGTATTAATGTTACTATGTTCGTCTTCGTCTTTGTCGGCTCTCTCTGACTAACTTGCCAATGCTCAGACTAATTGTTCTTGCGGTTCTCGTCACCTTTGCCACAGCCGCCTATCACGGTAAAGCCCTTCACATGCTGCATTTATTTTTTACTTTTGTATTTTAAGTGAACATGCGTGTATTGTGTTGTATTGTTTTAAAAGAAAGTGTATGGTGTACATAATGTACATAACAATAAGAATATTGGATATGTGTATATCTTACTTCTGCACAACTTTCGTGCACAGGTAACTACTACTGTGTGGAGGGCCGTGATGCCGTGGTTCACCTGTTTGAGTGGAAATGGCCCGATGTAGAACGCGAGTGTTCCTGGCTGGCGGCACATGGTTACTGTGCCGTTCAGGTACGTACACGGCACTATTCACACAAACAGGAGGGTCTGTTGGGCTGTACTCACTCCCAACCCTCACTCGTTATAGGTGAAACCCTTTATATTCACTTCTCTCCTCGAGAATCACCAAACACCGTCATTCTCTGCTCGAACCCAAGGCTAAGTGAATCAAAGCTTGAACAAAACTGAAACAATGCATCATATTTATCCTATACATTGCTTTAGGTAGAATATTGAGTTGCGGTGGTTATGGTCATAATTACAAATGTGCTTTTAACAGGTATCGCCTGCAAATGAGCACAGAATAATAACCGGTTCGGAGAGCTACCCATGGTACCAGCGTTATCAGCCCGTCTCCTACAAGATGGGGAGCCGCAGTGGAACGGAGCAGCAGTTCAGATCCATGGTGGAGACTTGCAATGATCTTGGAGTTTTGTAAGTGACACGTTTTGAAGTGGCTTAGGGACGGTGCAATATTTACCAGGAAGGGGGACCGGTGCATTTGGTAGGGGGACAGGTACTTTTTTCAAGGTGCAAAGTAGGGGGACCGGATGATTTTTCATTCTCGTTGGGCATGGGACATGTACTTTTTTCAGCTGCTGAAATCCCACCTCGACGTTAGCGAATCGGTACAAAGTAATATTCATGGGAGGGGTCGCGGACTTTTTTATGAATAGAGGTCATGGGACATCAGTTTTTTTGTTTTTTTTTCATCACATCAGCAGGGGACAAGACCTTTTTTCAGACAAGTTTTTTTACCTTACCTTATGTTACCTTATGTAGATTCTGCCTGCAGGACCTGTTGGTCCTCTATAGGCAGCTCTTCTTTAAGAACATTTGATCTAACTGCGTCACTTCCGGTTGACGGTCCATAATCAAATGTGTAGTCAAATTTAAGTGGGTGAAACTTCCAGTGTTTGTCTAACCTGTTTTCAAACTGGTGTACAGTCTTAGCTGTGACAACTGGATCAGGCAGACTATTCCACACGTCAACAATCCTGAATGTAAAACTGTATTTTCTCACATCTTTTCTACTTCTATTTTTTATTAACTTTAAACTATTTCCTCTTGTAACATTAGAAGTGTTTAATTGAAATAATCCTTTTGTTACTCTTCCATCGTACATGCCAGATAATATTATATAATATAATTATATTATATATATATATAATATCTCTATCATGTCCCCCCTCATTCGACGAAATTTTAATGTTGGTAAACTCAATCTTTTAAGACGTTCTTCATAAGTCAAGTTTTTCATCTGGGGTAACATCCTTGTAGCTCGTCTTTGTACATTTTCAATTGTTTCAATATCTTTCTTTTTGTAAGGTGACCATACACTATTGGCATATTCCACATGCGGTCTAACTAATGCTTTATAAAGCAAGGAAAATGTTTTATTGTCTAGATGCACAAATGATCTTCGCATTAATCCACAAATTTGATTGGCTTTATTGACTTGAGTTTGAATATGTTTAACAAAATTGAGGTTACAGTCTATGGTGACACCAATGTCCTTTTCACTTGAAACGTTTTCCAGAGTAGTAACACCTCCATCATATGTTCTCATGGTATATTCATTTACATCAGAGGATTTCTGACTTACGCGAAGAACTTTGCACTTATCTGGATGGAATTTTAACAGCCATGTTTTACTCCATGTAAATAGGTTATTTAGATCATTTTGTATACCCTGTATGTCATTGTCACTTGTTATTTGTCTATATACGCACCGGTCCCGCCGCCTGTTAAATATTGCACCGTCCCTTACTCAAACTTTACACTTGACAAATTACTGTTGTGGGCGTCCAAATAAGAGATAGTTTCCGTCGGATGTATACGTGATCTCCCGATGCGAAAGCCATCATTAAGTCCATATGTTCTTGACTAATTTGCATATATACACGTACATACATTTTGCTAATGTTTCACGTTCAGCATCTATGTGGACGCTGTGATCAACCACATGACCGGCGGTGGCCAGGGAGTCGGTTCAGATGGGACCGAGTTCAACGCCGATACACTGCAATTCCCGGGGGTGCCTTTTGGCCCCAATGATTTCCACGGCAGTGACGTGTGTTACACGCCAGATTTAGAAATACGAGACTACAACAACGCAAACGAGGTGACGTATAATGATGGACCTATACCACTTACTCCACAACATGTCTAGGCCTAACCATGTTATGGTTAGAATATTTAACAGCTAGTCATATTATTGTTTCCTCATTTGAAGTGTGAATCCACGTTATTTGTTGGAAACGTACTTAAACAAGAAGTTACAAGTTACAAAATAAACAATTCCTCCTGCGTGCGTGTTTACTAGTTATTAGATCAAGGTAGTCAACTATCAAAAATGAGGAAAGTAGGAGAACAAGTGCTGGTATTTTGAACTGTGCTTACAGGTGCGCTATTGCCGTCTACTTGGTCTACGCGATCTCCGCGGTGCTGCAGACTACGTCCAGGGAATGATCGCTAACTGGATGAACACCCTGATTGACTGGGGAGTCGCCGGATTCAGGATTGATGCATCAAAGCACATGTTTCCTTCTCATATTGACCAAACCATGAACAGATTAAACAATCTCAACACACGATGGTTCCCTGCCAATTCTCGACCCTATATTTTCATGGAGGTACTACTACTGCTGACATATATATTTATGATTTATTTCATGGTGGTGTGAGGTACTGCTGTACATATATATTTATGATTTATTTCACGGTGGTGTGGTTAAAATCATTACGAAAATGACCAATAATATTTTGGTTGAACAGTAAAAATGCCCGTGCACATATTGCACTAATACAAGAGTATTTTGTTGTTAGGTAATTGACATGGGAGGTTCTGAACCAATCACAGCTGATGAGTACGCATACGTCGGGCGGGTAACTGAGTTTCGACATGGTTTCAACCTTGGAAATGTATTCAGGAAGAATAATGGACAGCGGCTAGCCTACTTGAAGAACTTCGGAGAAAGCTGGGGACAATTAAATGGACTCAGTGCACTTGTGTTTATTGATAACCATGACAATCAAAGAGGTATTTTAATTTCAAAAGTTTGATGTGCATGTATGCAAGAAATTCAATATATTTATAGTGAATCTTATTATTTCACAGTTTTTCAAACTGATAGAACATAACAAATGTGTAAGACTAGCAAAATATCCTAAAATGTGGGATTTAGACCTTTGACTTCCTTATACTTGGACCTTTTTTTCTCTCAAAACAATGCCGGTTTCTACATTTGTAGGCATGATGGTACTTTTACTTAAAAGTTTGCTGAATTGATGATACCGAAAATGTTGCACTGTGTATCATATGAAATAAGCTTGAAAACGAATTGCTTTTAGGGCATGGTGCAGGTGGCTTTGGTAGCATTGTTACATTCTTTGAAGACAGACTTTACAAGGTTATACTTTACTTTAGTCACAATTCAGATATTCTTTTCATGGTGTTAACACGAATAGTTCTATGACATTATTGTTAATCTTTAGATGGCTAATGCATTCCAAGCGGCTTGGCCCTATGGCCATGTGAGAGTGATGAGCTCGTATAACTGGCCTAGAGACATCCAGGGAGGAAAGGACACCAACGATTGGGTGGGACCTCCATCTGATAGTAACGGCAACACTAAGGACGCTGTCTGCTTCAATGGGTATCAGGTTTTAGCACATATATTTTCACATAGTTATTATGTTACACTTTCGACCACGTAAGCAAGTATCACTGTAATGTCATTATTTTGTCACACCACAACCCCCCCCCCAACCTCTCCCAGTAATGGTAATACCAGGTATGTAAGTAATACATAATATATTCATAATGGTCAGTCTCGTGTGTGCGCTGGGTGCTGGGTTGTGTATGCGCACTTGTGTGTTGTGTAAACTGCAAATAATACGTAGTATGCATACATATATATCATTCAAAACTGGTTTGTAAAACAATATGTAGGTCCATTTTGATTACATCAATGGATTGTGTTTGATAATCTGTAACTCGCATCAACATTGTAGAGAATGGATCTGTGAACACAGATGGAGACAAATCTACAACATGATCAAGTTCCACAATGTAGCTCTGGGAACACCAGTAGCAAACTGGTGGGACAACGAATTTCAGCAGATTGCTTTCTCTCGTGGAGACAAAGCATTTATTGTGTTCAACAATGAAGACTTTGTCATGGATAGAGTAAGTTTTTAATATATAAAAATGGATGGTGTGGGTTTCATTCTAAAACGTATGCGTTGTTTAGTGGTATGAATACATTTGTACTACACTAAAAGATAGGAACTGAGCATATTGTGACAGTCAGAATGCTGTTCATTATTGTATGCATGTTCTTCATGAGTATAAATTTTACTACATGTATATCTTAGCCTATTTATCCTACGAGAATAAGATTTTAACCTTCTTTGGACAACTAATGTGGCTATGATTACACTCAGCACTTGATTGTTCGACAATGTTAAATCTTAATACTACTTCAACATTATTCTTATATACTTTTATTTGCATAGACTTTCTACACGGGACTGCCTGATGGTGACTATTGTGACGTTATCACGTTTGAGAGCAATAGGCCAGTCTCCGGAGGCTGTGGAGAAAGTTACCGTGGCGTCATCACAGTGACCGATGGCTGGGCACGCTTGATCATTTCCAATACAGATTCCGATCCTATGATTGCCATTCACGTGTAGAGGTTTCAATTGTATTAAGTAAATGGTGGATATGGCAATTGATGTAGCTTTTCATTTTTCTAAGTTTTTACAAACTTAAATAGATGTCACTCTATATCATATCGGCTGGTGGCACACCAGCTGCTTCCGCCAGCCCTTGATATTCAGGGTGAGACGTGCTCACATATCAACTTTTTTTTTTTAAATCTCTTCCATATTTATGATAACCGACTGCTTCTGAACATAATGTCCAATTTAAAGCGGAGTTTTTGTGATTAAATTATTAAGGGATCCTAATTTTTTTGGTCCAAATTTGATCTTCGTTAAATTCTCATTAAATTCCTTTTTTTACTCACAAAAATCCCTGTGGCTACCTTTGTGAATACTACATGCAGTACTTATTAAGATAGATTGAATAGAAATAAATTAACAAATTGAATTTCTTTATTCTAACATATAGAAAAAAATCTCATAAAATGTGACAAACACAAACTAGCAAAAAATTACCTTTATTTACCTCATTCACATTCAATCATTTTTCATTTCCTAATTACACACCATAAAATAACTACTCTTTAAAATAATAAAAAGATGGATCAAATATCATTGAACTTTTAATATTTTTCATGCATTCAAGCGAAGTCATTTGTTGTGAGCAATATCATTGGCAGTAAAATTAATACATGATTTTCAGGAAATAAAAAAAAATATATTCCAATGACTGACTTGAATGCATCGAATTTTAAAACCTACAATAAGATAATATGGGTAATTTCATGAAAACAAAAAACATCAAGATGCATCTTAAATGTTTCACAAAACATCCAACCTTGAAGACCAAGCATTACTTACACCTTCGCAGTGACAAAAACTATTGTTAATACTCGGTCGGCTACATTAAAAACATTCTTTTTATATCCAGCAATTTAATTACTATTTCCACATGTCAATCTGGGATCTTGAGAACCTTAGATACCTTCAGCAATATGATGCTCAAAGTTAACAATCATCATGATGCATATTTTTCATAAGTCACAGCAAAATAAGCAAAATAACTCACACTACTATATAAACAAATCATAACAGACTCCAAACTCTCACTAACAAAAAAAAGTAAAATATAAAATTAGAGAATACTTGTAATATACATGATACTACAAACAAAATTGGGAGGAAAGGGTTAAAAGATTAAAAAATGTACCAATCATTGAATCATAAACACACGATCATGGCAAGAAAAAATAAATAAAAGATTCAACATTCAACTGAAATAAAACAATGTATATGGGTCACACAAATATGTGCATTAACAATTCATTTAAAAATACTAGCTACCAATAAAGCACCAATGTTGTTTGACTAACTGCCTCCCAAGCCAATAATACTAAATACATGTAACCAAGAAAGCTTTGCATAAATACTGTAAAATAAATTGATCATTTCCCATACCTAATAAATTAGTAGATCAACTGAACAATGAGACACATTTTTCTTCAACATTCTGCAATACATTTACTTGTAAGTACACTTGCTCTAAGACCTGAGTATATGCTTTGAACAATCCTGACCACAGAAGTCATCATATATTGAAAATAAACTTATTTCCAAGCTATCTCACAGGGTCTTTATCAGCAAAGGCACATAGGTTTGTAGCGTAAATGATAATTAACATTTATCAAGCAAATCCATCCTATTCATAAAAGATGAAATAAATAAAACCACCAAAGTCACATAACTACAGTCAAACCTGTCTTGAGTGACTTACCATGGGAATGGTAAAATAAAGGTATACCAAAAGTAACAATTCATTACAAGGAATTTGTGTAATTTGACAGACATCTCAACATACAGTGTCCTTTAAATATAACTTGAGTTTTTCTATGACTAATTCAACTTAAAAATTTAGTGAATTCATACCATTAACTCACCCCCTTGGAATTTATATTAAATGGTAGAGTCCAAGGGGGTCGGGAGATAGTGGTGGTGGGGGGGGGGAGGTAAACACGAGTCAGATAGTCAGATAAGGCAAGTGATCGCTAAAAAGAGGTGGTCTTAATGACAGGCTTGAATATAATTTTTCACAAGAACTTCATATATTAATTTTTTTTCTGAATAGTTCCTGAATAGTTATGCCAAGAAGTAATAAGATCTTAGAAGATATACGTCACACATCTCAATTTTTACAGAATCTAATCAAACCAATATTTGCAATTTTAACAATCACATCCTGCTTAATATAAAATTATCACAAATTAAGTGAAGTGCGCTATTATACATGTACTTGGTGATCTAATGCAAAGAAATACTGTAAAAAATTATTCCAATAAAGACCAAGTAAATATATATCTGAATTAATTTTTGATTCTAGATGACAGTAACAATGATAAAAATGGTAAAAAAGGTAAATAAATAAGAAACGCAACACGAAATGACTTCAGGCACCATGCAAATCCACTCAACAATTGCAGATTTGGCATTTAAGCTGGTGGGCCACTAATTTTCCAATTATAGAAGCAAGAATTTCAGCATGGTCATATACATTTCAAATGCTTTATACTACACTTTAAAACATTGATTAAAAACATGTAAAAATAATGGCCAAACTCTAATAACATTAACCTTAAGTGACAGAGCTACATAAAGCTAAGGGTCATACTTTGTTCATGCAACATACAGTAGAACCTTTCTATTAAAACCACTTGTGAGGCCAACTTAAAGTGGTCTCAATGGAGGTTCCCATTGGAATCATTATAAAGGATTGGGACCAAGAAAAGTGGTCTTTTTACAGAGGTGGCCTCATTATAAAGGTGGTCTCAATCGGAGGTTCTACTGTATATCTAGGTGTAATCAAGTATTGCATAAATGTCGTTAAATGGGTGTTAATGTTGCTTTCTCACGAGCAGTGAGCTCGGGATGCCACATGTCCACAATCAGTACAAGTCTGAACGAGTCTCCATCATGCCACACTTCATGCTCAAACGAGTCATCAAAGACAATGATCTCTCCTTCTTTCCAAGTTCTGAAAAAAAAAAACATTTGCAACATCTAGCTCTAAGTTCTTGAATATGTCAATGTAGATATCATGGATACATTGCGAATAATTCCAAGGATATATTTCTTGACATTTATTTAGGTCAAATCATGAAGAGAGGTAACTTATAAGTGAAGTCGACAATGGAAAAACTACACAGCACCTTATCTCATCAGTGACCCTGATTCTCGGCCCTTCAGGAACCACTAATCCAAGATGCGCTCTGATTCTGCAGTTTGTCGGTCCACAGTGAGGCCAAACATGAACCCCTGGCTGCATGACAGAATATTTTATCTGGAATGAAAATATCCTGTCACCATATTTTGCTTATAAAGATTTAACATTAATAAATCATTCAAAATGCGTGCATTTGTTTTATGTTTGTCATTGTGTATCACAGATATTGATAGTGTGCTTCATAATTAAAGGCAGACTGAGATGGCTAAGTCATGTTGACCTCAGTTCCAGTTGGATCCGACTGGATAAGTAAAGTAAGAAAGCTGGCATGGAAAGACCAAACAGAGACCAAAACAGAGAAAAAGATCGAACACGTCTGGACATGAGTCTTATAGGTCCTAAGTACTGAAAGGCTTGAGAGGACGACAGCAATGTACATTTTAAGATTTGATTGATTGATGAATACCCTATTACTTGATTAGCCGGCCTTTAGCTAGAAATGATTTCAAACATCTTATTTACAACCCCTTTATTGACAAGACTGGCGCTTGAGATGAGCGGTTATAGACCATAATGTCATTTTCAAACATACCCCAAAATTTATTTACAATGTAAATTTCTCTAACCTGGCCTCTGCTGCATCCTGTTGCTTCGGTGAATTTTTCAAGCAATGCACACGTCTTCGGAACCAATGCACAATTATCTTTATTTTTACGGCCTATGAAGACAAATTGAGTCTATTCAAATTCAATTTTAATCTCACATTTCAGTCTATCAACCACATTTTTGACAGATTAAAAATTCTAACTAGAAATCCTAAACAAAGTTTATGGCTAAATAACTACCGTGTTCCCACACATCAAAGCCCACAGGCTTGTAACCAAAAAACAGCCCTTTTTTATATCGAAAAAAGTCCCCCTTACAAGCCCACAAGTGCAAATTTGAATATGAAGCCCACCCCTGAATAAGCATTGGATATTGGACAATTTTGGACACAACCCATTTCTTAATCATGGACTCTTACGTGCGAACATACGGTATATCTACTACGTATGTGGGTGTTGATAAATGTTTTTGGCGTTTGACAACATGCATGAAGCTTAGATAATAACATAAGTGATCATGGGCATGCTATCTATTCTAGCAATGATTTTTTGTACTTTGTATTGTTACCATGAATTTTATAACTTGGTAATATTGTACAAACGTATTTCAACTACATATTTTATCGACAGAATTCTGCATATACTGCTCTAACTTCAACCGCTAGACATATCAAAAGCATTCTTCGTCACAAAGTGCACATCCATTTAGATTTCATAATGCATTAAAAAGATTGTGTCTTCAATCACTGATTCAAACTCGCACATAAGGTTTATATCAATGTACATCCTTCATCATTGAGTGAAACATAAATAGCATGTCAGAGATTCTAATATGGCCCAAAATATGCTATGGTCTTTGCACGCATACAATTACAGGATTTATTAGAGTGAATCATTTTATTTCTATGTGTATATCACTTGTGTCAGGGTAGGTCTAACTCTACTGTCATTCATTTTCAAGTCAAATTATTGTTTTCTTATTTATCAACTCGTATTTATTATTATTATTCTTAAGCATGGGTTTGTATTGGCACACTAATCCCACCTTCGATGTTTGGCCCATTGGCTTTAATGCACGGAAATATGGTAGAAACAACTAAATTACTAATAACTACTTTCGTGTAATCATGATTTCACTTTTAAAACATGCCCAGTTGATTGTTGGGGTGAAAATTATTGATATATCAATAAAACATCAACAAAAGCTGTCAGAACATAAATAAATCTCATGAATATTTTCAAATTTGATTTATCTACATAGGTATGTACATCATGAACAAGCAGTAATATATTGATGAAAAAAAGAAAATCATTACTCGCCACAATAAATCAAAAAAGCAAGTGGATTTGCAAAATTTTATTAATTTTAACAGACCTTTTTGAAATAGAATCAACTGCTTCCAATCTCCTTTCTCCCGCAGGTTTTCCACCTCTGGCTGGAAACTTTCTGTCTTTTGATTCATCTGTGCTAGACCTTCATCTCGAATGGTTTGCCAATGCTTTTTCAATTCCTTACAAATAAATGAAGTTGTCAACAAAATATATCATAGTATTGGTGCAAGGTGACTCATTCTGCATATATTTTCAAAATTTTCTCATGCCAGACAATAAATATAGTTTTGCTTTGCCTTAAATAATCTTTTATAGTGTGTTATTGTAATGTTGAAATGCAATGAATGAATGAAGAAATGTCTCTAATAAAATGTTCCAAATAACATCACACTTGTGTTTTGATGTTCAATGCTGCCATTTTGAATTTTGAAAAAAGATTAAGGTACATGTAGCATAAGGCATTTTGCATTTGTACAACGAATATGTACATTATATATTTCTTCATATTTTATGAGGTAATTGCATAATGCCTAATAAGACAATATTCAAAATGTTGATAGACATTAATCACCATACCATGAGATGGTTTTCATTGCCTGTCTGTTTCATCGTCCACCATGGTCTACTTTTGAGCCTGTCTACATTGTATAGAGACCGTTGCCACATTGACAGGAACAAACCTCTCTCTGCGCCTTGGTTATATACTTCATATGCCTATGAAAAGCAAATACTTCAATAAGACACAATTATCAAAAATGTATTGTGACATTCAAATCAGTAATGTAGTTTTGATAATTACTAAACTAAATTGTATTATATTGACAATAGTTAATTTCACACAGTTATATCAAGGGCTCACTTTATTGCTCAAAATTTGCTTTTGAGTGCTTGACAGCTTCCCAATTAGATCAAAATATGCATACATAATGCATTAGGTGACATTTGACAGGTCAAAAGTCTCTCCAAATTAGCAAGAGCTTTGTGCTGATTGACTAATTTTCTAAGTTATACTTGGGAAGAACATAGAGCCCCAAGTGCCATGGCCCGAAATGAAAGTTTTTCCACTGTAAAAAAAAATATTACACTTCCTTTTCCCAGCTACCGTAACGACACGACCGTAGGACAGTTAGCCAGTCTACATTCAAACTAAATCAGCAGTGCTGGGATTGTTTAAACTTTAAAAATATTTTTGTTAGAGCTCAACACTTGTAAATTAATGCAGCAATGTGTTTAAAGATGCTCCATCATAATGCATTTAAACCGCTGTAGCAGTAACATTTTTTCCACGTAATCAGACGTATTGGCCTACTTGTAAATACTTATATAGTCACATACGGCAGCTGACATACGGTAATACATCTCTAGTTATGGAATTGGAGGATTGAAGCATACCAAATTGCATTATTGCATTAACTGTACACCCGCACATTCGGCAACAAAATTTCAGAGTATATACGTGTAATACATGTACAACTATGATCCATTCCTTATATGCTCTACCGAAAATAGTCACTACTTGAACCACGAAACAGTGTAATCCACAACAGTAATACCAGACAGTCAACTGTCATCTCTTTCATACGTTTTGTTTTCCTCATGTTTCCCATCATTTAAAATTAATTCACCGTTGGAGAAAAACTGACCATCAGAAAAAGGACGTGTTTTTAATCAAAAGTATCTCTAAAACAAGATGGCGAATATTTTATTGATGTTTCTTTTACTTTCAAAACACCTTTAAAGATAATGCTCAGTCAAAAATATAAGTGGATATGTAAATTGCAGGATCAATAAACGATGTCTCTTCCATTGGAAGTGTAAGGAAAATAATAGTTATATTTTTCACCTTAATTATATATTACACCTATAAAAATACCACGATGTCTTGTTAGCTAAAACACAAGGTCACGTGATATTGCATAATCGAATGATTTTCGCCAGACATACTGTGGATTTCCAACGGCAGACGTCACAATTAACATGGGCGATATAGGTGGCCTCTTACCTGCACCGTGCAGTTCCGTCTGGCAAAATTCATTCAGTTAACATTTTGCTGCTTAACGTGTTTTGATGGTTACTAGCTGGCTGTTTATGTTGTGGTATTTAAATCGCTCTACATACTTTAATACGTTGTTTAAATAAAGAAATTTTCAGAATGCACATTACACATCATATTGCTTCTCTACAAACATACTTGGTCGGCCACTGAGCATAACCTTTAAGAGTATTTTATTAAGTTTTGAAAACAATCTCACTGTTATTTTCCTTAGCGTCTTTAAATGTACAATGGATATCAATCAAACTAAAGGTTTACTTGTCACTTATAAGTGCTAAAATAAGTGAACAAGATGACCATGGTCCTAATAGCGCTCACCTGCATGTGAAAATTTGGCTTCATAATTAAGTGAGAGGTGCCCTGGTGAATAATGAAAGAATGCTGGGCACCAAAGGGAATGATTCAAATATTATATCATAATGTGACAGGCAAATAAAATCTGCCACCCAGGGGCACGATGATTCAATATAGTTCTGGGGTCACATGCTGTTTCAAAGCTAAATCTAGAAAATATGTGCAAGTTTTGGTGAAACAGTTTTATTTAATCAGATTCATCATTTATTGCAATTTTTGTGGGGGTGGGTCAATTTGCCACCCAGGGGCATGATGATTCAAATATATTTGTGGGATAACATGCTGTTTCCCATAAGCAAATGAAAAATAAAGAAATTAATTAGAAAATATGTGCAAGTTTGGTGAAATGGTTTCATTTAATCAGATTTTTTTATATGGACCCCTGGAGAGCCAATTTTATACCCAGAGGCATGATTCAAATATGATATCATGATAAGATGGCAAATAAGTTGTATGCTAGTTTGGTGAAAATCAAATGAAAAATGAAGAAGTTATTTAGAAAAATAGGAATTGTTGACGGACATTTTTTATATGGACCCCTGGGGAGCAAATTTTACACCCAGAGGCATGACTCAAATATGATATCATGATGAGATAGACAAATAAGTTGTGTGCATGTTTGGTGAAAATCAAATGAAAAATGAAAATGAAGAAGTTATTTAGAAAAATAGGAATTGTTGACGGACAGAATTGTTGACAGACATTTTTTATATGGACCCCTGGGGAGCCAATTTTATGCCCAGAGGCATGATTCAAATATGATATCATGATGAGATAGGTAAATAAGTTGTGTGCAAGTTTGGTGAAAATCAAATGAAAAATGAAGAAGTTATTTAGAAAAAATAGGAATTGTTGACGGAAGGACGGAAGACGCGATTGTGGCCGACACGACGTCTCATCTCGTCGCGTCGGCCATAGTCGTAGCAGTGTGGACGGGCCTTAATGGGGTTCAAATAAAAGACAATAAGTCAAAATCATTTCAAACCATATAGCATCATGTTGAAAAAAGAGTGTAATAAGAGTATCAACAAATTATTTTTAAGACCTCTGATATCTTCCCTTCTCTTTGTAAAGCATCTCCAAGATGAAAGAAAAAGCGGCCATCAGAAGTTCCTTCAGCACCAGTGGCAATCCCTCTCTGTATGTATGGTATTGCAGCAGTGTTGTTATTATCAAACACCTTCATGATAAATCCCATATGAACCAAGGCAAAACCATTTTCAGGATCAGAGCGTAACACCTGTACAAAAAAAGATAATGATTTTCCAATTTGAGAAATACAAATATCTTGCTATATGCAGTCTATGCCAAATGTGAAAATATTTTGTCAGTCATCTAGTCTGACAAATCCTTAAAATTATCAGTCCGAATGATTTTCTGTCAGTCAGAACTTTTTGCTGTGGATCGAAAATTTGGCCGCAGAGCGCGAGTGCCTACAACCAAGCCTATTATCAAGGGGGTTTGAGTGTCATGCTCTTCTACAAACATTTTAATATCTAGGTGCAAAAGGAATAAATCAATCACTTTTTAGAAAAATACCCTTCATCATATCTATTGTAGTTTGTTTGTTATATAAACTTTAAAATAGAATTGTTCAAATATTCTTTATTCATATCAAAAAGCGATTACTTATTTACATGCAGATTTCAAGGGGTTGGTAGTTATCAATTACCGGTATGTACCTATATTTTATAAGAAATATCTTATACCAAGGAAAATACCCCAAAATGTTTCAATCAGTTATTTATTTTACCATAGTTTTAGTACATATGTATACCATATCAACATAATTTTCCAAACCAGTAAAATTTATAAAAAATACTGTCGCTGTTTTAGGTATATGGCTGTTACATATTATTTACCACATGCGTCAATCACGTCGTGTCCAATGTTCATTGATCGATCATGGGTTGTACGTAGTAAAAATGATTGTGTGACGCGCATTTGTTTCTAACAATATGGCAGCCCCCATAAAAGCAACGTAATGATCTTAAAAAGCTAATTCTTAGTATTTTGTGGATGTCTAGAAATCATCTCGGTCATCAGGACCAACTAAATGCAAATAATTCTAGACACTATACTTGGCACACCTGGACATGAGTCTAAATAATCCGTCAGGACCAATGGACAAATGGCATAAACTGATCTTGTGCTATGAACACATATTACATGTGATCAATAATTTCATGAAATTTTCATCACATACTCCCACAGATTTCTTAAAAACACAAAAATATGAAACACACATAAAACACAATAATAAAAACAAATTATATACCTGTTGAAATGCACGCCTGGCATCTTCATTTTGTCCCGATATTAAGTGTTTCACACCTAATTCATTCCACAAACTTGGATCTTCAGGATAAAGTTCTAAGAGACGCCTCATTGTTTTTGCAGCTCTTCCATTCCACCCTAAAAACATGTTTGTTTGTTTTGTAATATGAAATCTTAATACTTGTTGATATTTTCTCTGTGTGGAATTTACTTTTCTAATTCAGATTCTCATGAGACTAGTATCTCAAAAAGGGTCAAGTATTTACTTTCTTTTCCATCTATAGCAGGATACAGTACCCCTTGCCTCCCACCATCACCAGAAAAAATCATTAGAATTAGTAGAGATTTTTTAAAACACACTACATGAAAGATTGTACTTATGGTTCAAAGTAGAATAAGTAATAAAAACCTCCTGCCATCCCTGGGATGGGAGATTTTAGCCAGCATGGTTGCATTCAAAACTTCACAGACCAACAGTACATTACTTTAAGTGTTGTCATGTTAGTAAGTAAGAGCTCGCCTTTTTTTCATAAAGGCAAGTTTTGTTTCAGTTCCCAGCCTTGTAATTCATCATTAATTTTTCAAGAGTTTTGCGCCATCCTCTAAGTTACACAAATTGAAAAAATGTGTAGTGAAAGTAAAACTTGTTATTTAAAATAAACTTTTTATAAAATCAATTCTTAATATTGATTGCATTCTTACGTTTGTCTCAAGTTTAAGGTGATCAATTCATTTAATTCCCTTGAACAAAGTGGGCAGTTGAAATTGTACCATTTAAATTTAACTTATATGATCGATCAACAATTTATCTAAAGGTTTGATAGCAGAAATTCTGGGTAATAAAATGAATAAGACAAAAAGTAATTGCATGAATCTAATCTCAAAGAAACTTTTCAATATCCTTACATAGATAAAATGTTAATTTATGAACACAAAAAATGATTAAAAATGCATTAAGCACATATACGAAAATAAAGTACATTGTAAATGACAAAGGCCTCTAAAGTACATGTAATATATACATTCAGGGCTTAACAATAACTTATAAAAATTGGTGTTCTTTCGGCCAAGTGGTTGAAGTTGGGCGTCCTATTAACAAAAAAATAAGTATCCAAGCAAATGTCAGGATCACTAGCCAGTAAGCTTTTAAATTTGAACATGTAACCGGTATCTTTCATCAATAATTTAAAGCTTTGCGCATCAGATGCATCATTAATGCATTAAGCCATTCCAGTGATATTTTCTTTCAATAACACTTAGCAGTTATATAAAAAGAAAATAATATGTTCATAGGAAATTCATATAAATCCAAGGTAGCTATTTGTAAAGTGTTGCTGATTTCAGTCGAAGGTCTAGTGAGAATCAACGTCTTGATGTGTACTATGTCCTACGTCTAGTATGGTCAATTTTATGTAGGACTTATTAAATTGAAAATTAATAACTTGATGCAAACCATGTGATATTATCTAAATAAATTATGAACACAGTGTTACATTCAGGATGACATGTTGAGACTATAAAAAGACAGATATATAGCATCAGAAAAAAATTTCATTGGGTGCCCCATTCGACATGTGACCACTATTAACTGAATATCCGACGAGCTTCACACATGTCGCACCCACTATTGTTAAGCCCTGCACATATAGTGTAGATTGTGGAAATACAATGAACAGTAGAAAGTTTATTATATCTTCATTTTAATAAATCTCTCTGGAACACTTCACTCTCCACTCTTCATTTGATTACGAAAAGACAAATAGTTCTCACTGATAAGAAGTTGTAATTATCAATTGAGATTGACTTACTATACATTATCGCTTAGTTGAGAAATAATTTTAAAGCATGTTCTATTCTGTTCTATTCAGTCATAGCACATAGTCATAGCACATATCAGCTGCCACCAAATTTTAGGGACAAAACAAATCTCAACAAAAAGTACACCAAACGATATAAACAAACACCACGAGATGACAACTATTTCATCAACACAGGTCTAAGCAAATGTAAGAGTAGCAGTTTTACCTTTCCAGAGACTTTTCTGAAGAGATTTAGAGAAAAAGAATGGCAGAAATTTGCAAATCACATAAAACATACTTTACATGATCTTGCAAACATAATGCAGTTGAAATTGATTTACTGGTCACATCATGGAACTACTTGTTCATTGGTTATAAAGATGTCTTAATTTCAACTCTCAGTCTCAACAAGAAAAAGAGATACCTAAATTTAGGAGGAACAAACTACAAATGTTTTGACAAGATCTAGATTGATGTCGTACCCAAGTTATTGACAGTTCTCAATTGGCAGCAAAAAAATGTTCATTGACATTCACCAAACAAATACTTATTTACCCTCTAAAATAGTGTTCTCCACTACATCCACTTATAACGTACAATGTAAGATGTGCGTGCTACCACGGAGATCGACATATGCTTGGATGATGCCAATAACTTGAGCACCACGTCTACTAAACATGCCCAAGTCATTTATCTTAGTCTGTTCGCAATCTAGCAAATACTAAAAAAATATGCAAGTAAAAGATCTTTATGATCTTTAGGGGACCGTAACTATATAAATCGTTTGACGAGAAATTTTGAGGGAAAAAAACCCATGCGGTCGAAAAAAAAAATAAAAAAATGGTACTATCAATCAGACCGGTAGGCACCAGAAGAAAAAAAAACGTAGCCAATTTTCTGTCATACGGTCGGGTTTGATAAAAAAAATACACATCATACCATGAATTCTTTAGATTTAATATTTCAAAAAACGTTTTTTATCATACAGTCAGGGTTTTAACCCATTCATATCGGCATACGCAAAACGTAAACACGTAATATAAACATTAGCGAACAGTGGCATTTGACAGCTTTACGTCCAAGACAATAACTTATCTGGGGCCTCCATATATGCTTATTTTTTTACATAAATTGTACACGTGTATTCTGAATCGCATAGAGTTTCTTATTTTTACGACCCAGTAATAGGAATATGGATATATTTGTTTAGAATATCTTCCAAACATGTGTCTGTTGCCGGCCTCGATTAAAAATGACAGGTTCGAGATACACTTTAGAAAGACGAATTATAAAACAATGCATGGTATTTGAGAAATATCCTTTCGTCCATGACTTCATAATCGGTTTATAATTGATTCGACACGTGAATTTGTGATGGGTATGTTACTGTGACGATGATAATCCATTCGTTTCAACAAATATCTTACCTTCAACCAACTTAACCATGGCGCCTTTTTCATTAGAAAAATTAGCCTTTATCACACGCCGTCATATCTCTACACCGATCACAGCACACAAGATGCGATCAAGCAGTAGCGGGTTTCATTAGCGTTATCAATGCAGGCTGGAAATATAATGAATATTAAGTGGCTTTTTTCCCTAATGACGTCAATTTTTGTCGAAATTAGAGTATTTTGAGCTTGAATTTCGCAGTGTAAATCACGTGTTTCTTGTGCAGATATATATTCTTACAAATGATGCGTTAATATTATGAAAACCGTGCTTCACTTCCACAAAATTTACATCGAAATGTTAAGGTACAATAGACGGTCATGTGATTGCATACGGCGATCGTACAAAAGACATAAAAAATGGCAGGTCTGTGACAGGATTCGGCCGATATTTGAATAAAAATGGCAATTTTTGAGCTCCATCGTCGGAATTTTAATAAAATAACACATAAGTGAGTTTTTTTATGTATCGGGTTCCATCTAGACCTATCGTCGCTACCGTCAAACGATTTATATAGTTACGGTCCCCTTACATGCTAATATGTTTCAGTCTAAATTTTGTTAGGGTTGTACCAGGCAAACATCTTGATTGATAAATCAAGAGGTTTGAACATTATACTATATGTACACATAATATGGCTTTGAAAAGTGTAATGACCTAACAAAAAATCCTTGTGGTATAAATTAGGAGATGGAATACAATGTACATGTAGTACAAATGTAATTTATTGGGGGATCAGTTATTATCAAGGTCATAACAGTATATTACTCACGAGGGGCTGGGTGCTCTTCCACAGCCTGGTTGGGTATATATGCTCAGTAGAAAGACCCCCAATTTTGAGATGACAAAATCTAAGACCCCCTATCTCTTGACAGCTAAACCCCAAAGACCACCTAATTTCTCTAAATCTGAAAGCAAAGACCCACACTTTTGCAAAAAAGTAAACTGAGGCATGATGATATTTTGATGCTACCTTCAAGTTTCATATAGATTCAATATATTGTTTTAATCATCCATACTCAGGCCCCCTATTCTGGCATAAACCATATTTAAGACCCCCTATTTTACAAAAAAATTAAGACCCCCCATTTTGAACTCACCATGGAGCATTCCTACCCAAAACAAATGCTAGTGCTCATCCCTGGGTATATTAATAAAACAGGCTGTAAAGTGAACTCAAAGCATATACTTTAGATTGTCAGTCATAAAATCAATGTCAAATCAGTTTCCACTAAAGGATCTTCAACATATAAAACTTTAAACATCGTTATAATTACATTTGCCTATTCTGACCATAGAACAAAAATATCTTTTCCTCTTTACATATCTAAAAGAAGTGTTTACATATGCATAAAATATCCATGTTGTTTATGTACAAGTATGTTAACATACACATACAATTTGTTGTTTGGCTGTTAAAAATATCACCAATAAAATCAATATAACAGCATTTATCTTAATGCAATGTAATGATTGATGTCATATTTGTTCAAACAAGATTAAAGATACATACCGCGAAATGTCTGTCTGTCAGCTGCTCTTCTACCAGACATTAACACTAGTTCTTTGGGAACATCAGGAAGATTAAAAACCTGCAATATTGATTAGCACAAGTTACTAGCGACATTTGCATCAACTTAAAAACAATATCATTCAAATAATATCAAGACTCAGTCAGTAGGATTTACCTTTAAGTACTCATTCATGCATTCCTCCAGAAATTTATTTGATCTGTGCAGTTCGGCCATAGCATCAAGTGCCTGGGCTCTTCCATATTGAGCTCTAGGGCTTTGGGGAAATTTACCAAGAAGCTCATCAAAAGTCTTCAGCGCCATATCTGGATTCTAAAGCAAGTTAAAAGATAAATTATATCATAAGCTATTATATCTACTGCAAAAACTACTCTTATTTATATATAATTAGAATTAATATGTCAATAAGAGTAATCTTGGTATAGTAAATATTGTAAATACCACCTAAAGCAAATGAAGAGGAAGATCATCTATCTAGTACATTTGATTGCAGGAACCTTTATATTGACATATGTCGAACATAAATATAAATAATTAACAATAATATGATAAATCATTAGGATAAAATCAGCTACTTTCATTGTAAAAATATGCATGAAAATTATCTTTAATTTCCATCTATCAACGTTTTTAAACTAATATTAACTTAAAGAACAACTTCTTATGATAGATGTTACACTTACATTTTGTAATAAAGTTTCGGCTTCATCAAGATCATTTCTAATAAGGTAATCAAGTTTATTAGTAATAATATCTTTTTCATAACTTCTTCTTTCTTCATCAATGTCTTTCACAATATTTTCTTTAGAATCTGAGCTATCACTTTGATCATTTTCGATTGGTTGTGGAATATCAGTACTTTCCTTTACCTCTTGTTTTATAATAGCTTCTTGTTCTTTCCCTTCATCTACATTTTCAGCAACTTTGACTTCCTCCATGTCAACATTTTCTTTTTGTAGGTCTATCTTGGGTTGAGTGAAATGTTCTTCGGATGCAGTTGATTTCGATTCAGTTGCTACTTCTTCTGGAGGCTGGTCTAGATCAGATGTTTTTGCTAGTTCAATTTGTATATCATCACCATCATCAGTTTGATGTTTCATTTGCTTACTTTTCAAGTCCTTATTGTCTTCAGAAGGTTCTGTAACTTGTTCTTCTGGTTGATTATTTTCATTTTGATCGACGTCTACTATTTCAGGTACCTTCAAATCATCATTTACAGCATCTTCTTTTGTAAACTCTATATCAATATCCCCTACAACCTGTTTTAGTTCAGTTTTACTTTCATCAGTACTTTCCTTTTCCTCCTTTACCTCTTGTTCTATAGTAGCTTCTTGTTCTTGCCCTTCATCCACATTTTCAGAGACTTTGGCTTCCGATTTCTCATCTCTAACAGTCTGATCATATTCATTTTGATCAATTTCTACTATTTCGGG
Organism: Streblospio benedicti; assembly: GCA_019095985.1. Lineage (NCBI taxonomy): Eukaryota > Metazoa > Annelida > Polychaeta > Spionida > Spionidae > Streblospio > Streblospio benedicti. The sequence continues at coordinate 42,524,265 of CM032666.1, forward strand.
TACCTTCAAATCATCATTTACTGTATCTTCCTTTGTAACCTCATCAGCAATATCCCCTATGATTTGCTCTTTTTCAGTTTCAATTTTATCCTGTTGTCTATCAGTGTTACCTTCTTTGACAAGCTTAGTTTTACTCTCGTCTTCTCTTAAATCATTAACATTTTTTTCTACAACTTCTGCCTTATCAGTTCTACCATTTCTATCTATTTGATCTGGAGTATCTTGTATTTCATGAAATTCTTCTAAAACTTCATCCAACTTCTGTTCACTTTTTTCATCTTCAATTACACCATCATCTACAGCTTCATTCACATCCCTCTTTTTTACTTCAATAGTAATATCTTCAATAACTGGCTTTTTGTCAACACCATCTGAATAAATAGTGTCTTCAGCAAACACATCTTTCTCATACACAACTTCATCTGCAGCATTCTTCTCAATTCGTACTTCTGCATCTCCAAAATCTTCAATATTTATATCTTGACTAATTGAATCTGGTTCTAGAGATGGTGATTCACTTATTGTTGCACTATCTGTTGTTTCTTGGTTAAAATTATCATTGATTAAATCAATTGATTGTAATACTTTCGTGTGTGCAATATCTAAAAAAGAAACAAATATCATGAGCATTACAAATAAAGCCACACTACACATACATGTACATTCGTTATACGATAATGACTGGAACAAAAAAACAACATGTATTAAATAAAAGATGCAAATTACAAGTCCATACATATACTAGATTAAAACACATTGCACATTGAGCCCGAAACTAAAGGTGTCAATAACCATATTTGATGTATTTTACGTTCACAGAAAGCAACATTTAATTTTTTTAACACAGATTTACATTAATTACACACAATTGCATGGTTTTGCTTATTAAAATGCTTAATGTTTCTAACATTGATTTTACACATATTACCAAAAGATGTACTCTACACATCAGGTGCACGTCAAATGTTGATCTTTTAATTATAAACATGATACTAAATCCATTAGAGAAGAGCAATGATCAACATATGTGCTCCTTCGACACATGTAGATGATTTCCAGGCTAATACAAAAATATAAAGCATTAATTAGACCATATAAATCAAAATAAATGAAGTACGAAAATTACTTGCCAATTATTTCATTAAGTTCATAGTCTGTGAAAGCGTAGATGTAAACACCACCAGATACTATTGACAGTAACAACAGAACTGATATAATTGAACAGGGTCCCACACTTTTGGAGGATGAAGGTGTCAGCAACTTCTGATGCTGCTTATCTTTAGCTTTTGACCTCACTGGCCTTGCTTCATCTGAAATATATTACAGAATATGCTAAGTTTTGAAAGGGGGATATTTTATAAAAACCTAGTAATGATGTAAAGCTAGTAATGATAACATAAAATCCTAACTTTACACATACATTGTACATTTCGAACACTTTTTCAGAGTCATAATTCAGCACTCATCTGCTTACATTGATGAATTTTTGAGTAGGATGAGTAGATTTTTCATGAAAATAAATACTGATACATTATCAATCATTACTTGTCCTCACTAGTAGCGCTTTCCCAACAAATTCTGACCAGCTTCTTTCGATTTGGCACCTAATATTTTAAGATCACTATCATAGTCTGTTTCATAATTATGCATAAAAATGCTTCGGTAGCAATTTGCTGTATGCTACCCAGGGAGTTGAGAAGGATATAGTGTGACAAGGATGCCAATGACCTGGTGTAAATATGTAAAGTCCCTAGAGCACGATAACATTGAATTGCGACTATAAATAACCACATTTACATTTACATTTCATCAGTGACTCACAAAGTCACAATGCATGTACACTTTGTAATGTTTAATAGGTGAACATGTGAAATGTGCATTAAATTGTTAATAAACTAATGAAATGAAGCAAACTGAAATATATTTCACATATGATCCACTTAGCCAACTGGGTCAAAACGGGTGATTAAAAATGAGCTTTTTTATTTCTACTTTTTTTCACACGAAATTAACCGACTTAAGAAAATCATATTTTCAATCTTTTTGTATGACTTTATGGTCTAGTGCTAGTTCCCGTTCATTCGGTTGATGATCTATATCAAAAGCGTACATCCAACCCAAACTAAGCCAGTTCTGATGATTTCAAAATGTTTACATTTGTTTGTACGCTTACAAATTGTGGACTCAAGAGAAACTACATGAACAGGAAGGGGAACTGCATAATCTGGGTTGTGTCTAAATCTAATTTTCTGATGAAACAGTTCATTATGGCAAACCACTTCATGGCTAAGTAGATTATATATATATAATGAAAACATAAGTATTTAGTAAGCATGCTCAGTACAAGTCATAGGTTCTTGTGAAATCAATATATATGTGCAATATTATAATGTAGCATAACCAATTAATGTGGATGACCTTCCAAGTGTCCAGGTAGTTCAATCCACATTTTCCTGAACCAAGGTTGGATTTTGTTTGGATTATAACTGGGTTCATACTGTACAATTGGATGAAACTGTACAAAAAATGTATAAATGACTGAAAGCTGTATACTGGATGAAACTGAAGAAATCAATGATCAGATGACATTTTGTGGTTCACCAGGTAAGGGTAAAAAATGAAGTTCATCAAAACATGTACATTGCTATTATTTTCGATAACATACATGTACATAGTTTGGCTCATGAAACGACTAATATTTTTTTCTTTTTGATTTACTTTTATTTCTTTAATAAATGCTCAATGCTACTTACTAGAAACTGATGTCTATTTGAAAATTTGCAATATCAGTGATAAGGCAGTACATAAGTAAAAACATTACAACTTTGCCAATTCTTATCGTATTGCAATAAAATAAACTGCAAACTAAAGAACGGTTTTTAAAAACTTATAGGAATTGTTCTCAAATTCAATCATAACACTAAGATATCTGTTTTTAAGGTGTTTTTTTAATGGAACAACGATATTATAAGAAGATAACCAATGCTTCTCTGATTGTTAAATCTCTATATACTGTTGTCATCCTAAGATGAAAACCACTACAAATAAATATGTCTTGGAACACAAAATTTGATTTAACAAGAAGAAAATCTCGTGTGATCTTGAGCAAGGTGTCACAATAATCTATTATGTGATACTAATTGAATGATTTACACGTATGTGTAAAAAAGAGACGTATCAGCATATTTGTTTGCAGTCATACGACTTGATATGAGTTCTTTTTTCCTCCATGAAACTGTATCAGGTAAGAAATGTATGTAACTGTCATTTATATTAAATATCACTGATGCACCATACATTGTATCTCTATTCACAGACTTCATCCAGTTTTCACCACCAAACTTAATACAATTGAGCATTACTTTTCTTATTATAAAGCAGTGGGGCTTGACACTGGGACTGAAAAATCTGACATTTTGCTTGTTGATCACCAAAAATGCCAAAGCTCCACAAGGGTTAATAATTATCTAATGATTAGTTGTTTAGTTAAAAAATCAAACTACAGGTGATACTGGGTGTTGGTCAATCAATATCATGCAAAAAAATCCAGGGTAGCCTCTATTATAAGCTTATATTAACCAGAATCCAAATTGTCAAAATCTGAAGAATCGTGGCTAGTTTCCCTTTCACTCTTGCCAGACTTCAATCGTCCACTTCCTTCTGAGAATGATCCATGTATCTTTGATCCAGACTTTTTACCTTTTTTTCCACCTACAAATATGATCATCAGTCGGATATTCCAGTGCCATGAATGTATACCCATCCTTGAATCTGAGATAGAATAACATCCACACGCCCATGGGCTTAATTTAGGTTGAAAATGTTTCAATTTAGAGTTGGACTTTACATTTGAATTTCAATGGATCAGGGACTAGCATATAAAAAGGTAAATGAGTTTAAATAATTTATTTAGATAATTTTACATGGCTACATTGTAACTTGAATTTAATTTTCCATATACCTGTAAGTATCATTAAGTTGGTACATTGAAAGACACTGATTCTCAATAGATCTATTCTGAATTCAGGGAGACTTTACACGATATAGGAGCCATTTGATTATATGAATTTCATAAGAATATATTATTTTTATTTTATTACATGACAAGATTTGCATTCTGACATGTTTCAAACACGTCACTAAATGTCTGTTTAAAAACATGTTATGTTATTTGAAGGAAATATCCCTCTGGAATTGCAGACCCAATGATGCCTAATGCGCAGTGTTTGAAAATTAGGTCAGCCTGCCGGCCCAAAGTTGACAAGAATTGTTTTGAGCTGGCTAGATTACCAAGTTGCAAGCCCAATGTACCGGTACATTGCGAGTACATTTTTGGAACATTTTTTAACGTAAATTGCAGTCCCATGGCATACTGACGTTGGTAAGTTTAGGACTGGCCCAAAACTATAAGATTCTAAATCTATCTAACACGCATGCATGCACATACATAGTATTCCTTAGTGCAACGGACACGCTACTATCTGATAAATGGATGAACGATAGTAATTAGCTAAGATTTTGCTCAAGTAGTGGTCAATGATTATTAATTTATTGCAGTTAAATTATCTGTTAAAAGTTTACATGTATTGTTATTATTATGAACGTAATTACGGGAGTAATGTGAGAACGTCACACACTGCCCATAATTTGAGCACTAGATCTACGTCTACTATGTCATGGTCGAAAATAGAAGAAAATAGCGTACCGCTCTTTTCAATAGGGTCTTTCCCACCTCCTTTTCTTTTTTTGGATCCCATAATGATTTCAAATTATTTATATAACCTATATAAGTTAGATGACTCAAACTGCGATGTATTATGCTCCGATAAACTTAATATTTCAATATTTCCACACTCTTGTCTTACGTGGTAACATAGATATCATTGATTTATGCATACTAAAATAATAGAGATATGGAATACCTTTAGAGTGTGCAAGGGGGGGGCGGTGTCTGTGAAAGATATACTTAATCGACCCTACGTAGAATGTGCCCATATCTGCAGCACTGCCCATTAGTGGAAAGCTTGCTTTATCTAGCAATCATTTGATAAAATCAAGAGCTAGCTCACAATGGAGCCGCAGTTCCATGACGGATTCTAGATAAACAGAGAGGTGGTCTAGATGATTTTTAAGTTGTGGTGGATACCTAGAGCATCGATCGCACTGTTCAGCCATGCATAAGAATACGAATAAGAATATTTTATTTCAGCATATATCACATGTAAAATGTAAAATATGCCATAGAAAAGACAAATATGTACAAAATATGTGTGTGTGTGTGTGTGTGTATGTGTGTCCGTGCGTGTGTGCATGCGTGTGCGTGCGTGCGTGCGTGTGTGTGTGTGTGTGTGTGTGTGTGTGCGTGTAGACACAACCCAGACGAGCCCTCTGGCAATATATACTACTGGGGTCTGTTCTCATTTAATGCATTTATAATAGAGGCTGCCTTGACGAAGGTAAAACCTAAATATAAAAGAAAGCATTACATATCATCTTTCAGTGAAAACTGACGAAGCAATTGCAACAGCTCTTGTATGTATATTGCAGGAGCTGTTTTTGCATCAGCAGCGACAGCGTTCCTGAAGAATGTCAGGGTTTTGACATCCAGCTGGGCTTTGACTGGCAGTACACCCATCGGGATGAAGAGTGCTGGAATTGCAGTGGATTACGGCAAATGTTGGATGTAGCAAAGGGTTTTTCTGTGATAGGCTGAAAGTACCTCAACCTCAGAGTCACTTAGGACCAGTGCCTCTAGCCCATACAGCAGTGTGGGGATTACATATGTGTTGCACTGTATAGTTGCCACCTCAGGACCTGTACAATTGAGGTTGTGTAGTCCAGAACCCACAAGGCTGGAGGCTGCAGTAAGGGCTGACTGTACCCTGTCCTTGACAGTCTCATGGTTATTATTATTGGCACTTTTCAAGATACCATGGTGTGACTCTTTGGAGGAGTTTTGTAGGGGTTGACTGTTGAAGGATAGTTTGGTTCTTTCTTTGCATCAATGACAATGGTCTTGGTCTTCTCAGTGGTGAACTTTATATCTTTCTCTATTAGGATGTATATCAGTTGCTATGTTGAGAGTGACCTACAATTCATGGGAGGAATGGGCTGCAAGGGTGAGGTCATCAGCAACCATTACTGCTCCTGTATGTATATGGCCAAAATCCTCATGGACAGCTCTGCATCCAGGGTGCATGTGTGGAAGACTATTCTTGCCGCCCTTGTAGCAGTCTGCCAAGGAGTCACCACTTTGGCGAATGCCCTGCTGCTTAGCAAGAGGTCTCGAGAGCTCGCCATCCCACTTGACGACTGAAGTGATGCCAGCTAGAGTACATGTTGTTATACAGATGCCATAAGTTCCCACTGATACCCTGTTGATTCAGAGCATTTAACATACCCTCATGATTAACAATATCAAATGCCTTGGAGGTGTTTAAGAAGGTCAGTAGTAACTCCGGATCCTGTAAGTCTGCTGTCTCAGGTGGCCTGTACTAAGTGCCTTTAAGAGATTCCGTACTTGGAGACCACATGGTGTTTGAGCCCACCATCCATCCACCACCACCATCACCAATATCAATATGCCTCATTTCTCCTTACACCTTCCAACTCTATATAAATTGTAGCTTGGTGGCTACTGCGCAATAAATTGCGGCTCTTGGCGAGTCTAAGATCGCCTCAAACGTCGGACGTGAAACACTAACATTCGCTGCTACTTTCTGTGATGCGGTGAATACTGCAGCGGGAAAAAAACGTTCAAGTAGTTCCACAATTGGCTGCGGGAGGGACTTTTACTAGTTTTTTGGGTGGCGCCCGCTGATTGGTTGAGCAGGCGGCGCGGGAGTTTTTGGTTTGGGAGGTGGTATGCAGAAAGCACAGCCAAGAAGAGGTGTATTTGCTCAGAATATTACATTTTTCTTTTTTTTTCCTAAGTTTCAAGTGCACGAAAGATAAAGTATCGTCCGGATTGTAGGTTGCGCCCGCTGGGCCCGCTTAGGGGGGGCTTAGCCCCCCTCCCCGATCGGTGAACCTGTAATTATCACGTATTGTTCCCTCTGGTGCAGCTTTTCCAGTGGCTGCCATGTTGAAATTTAGCTGGATTGTCTTGAATTTTCTAAGATCTTGACCTTGCGTCAAGACTTGTTCACTGAAATAAGCTCAAAATAGCCATCTTGTGTCATACTTCGTATAACTCAATAGTAATCATCCCAGAGCACCCGTCGCTAGTGGTGTCTTATCGTCTGGAAAAAATATGCATCTTCAACAGTTCAATCTCCTACCCAGAGATTTCTTGAGTTTGGTGTGCGCATACTAGCTCGCTTGTTAGAGAGGGCATCAGACCCCTTTTCCTGCAACAAACTTCAATTGTGACTTCCCTGCCACCCTCAGGATGATGCTAAAAATGATAACACATAATAAATTGCTTGCATTCCATAAATTTACACTGTCTGTCGAAGGGTGCGCCAGTGCCACGCGAAGCTCAACCCAGGTTTAACCCATCTGCCTTGTCGCTTGAGGCTGTTGCACTAACATGTAGGGCCCGCAAGGAGTCCGCGTGGTCCAGTGGATATGGCATAAGGTGGATCGTTATCCCGTGGCAACTGCTAAGTCAATCGCTGTGGGATCTCGGGACCCAAGGTTCCCGTACGTGATTTTTCAACAGCCGCGGGGGCCCTCCTTGGTTGTATGGTCGTCCAGACCAAAGACCGGACAGGTGTGACTGCTCCATAATCTTTTGACTGACTAACTTCCGGGTTTCAGGACCCTTCCGGGGGATGTTGTATGTTTGAAGAGACCCCTAATTGCTGTCACTCCCCCATTAATTCATCACCTTCAGGTACTGCAGCAGTAGTTTGAAGTCATACCTCCAAGCTTGCTACATTAGCCAGGACCTACACGCCATACCGCCCATCGACCCTTCGCCCGTACATAATTTAAACTGTAGCATAGCTGGGGCTTCACCGACCAACCCGTCTCCGTATCATCCCAGCCGGCTACTTTCATTCATTTGGAGGGTAGTTCATCCGTCTTCCGACAATAGTTTTTTTTAGCCAGCACTGAAGGGTTTTCACTTCGGGGGCTTCATCCATGACATTTTCATCCCCTTCAGCTGTTGGTTTCCTCCAAGTGCCCAAACCATCTTCTCCTCAAAGCAGCACACTTATATAGTATATTATAAGCTCTATCCAGGGTGGGGGCTAGCGAGCTGAGTTGTTAAACAACTCAGCCTCCAAGTACGACTACAAAAGAGATCCTTTTATCTTTTTATTTTTGAAGCAACATAGGGGTTTTCCCCTGCTCGGCATCTTGAGTGTGCAATAGCCGAAGCGCTGAGTTTTCTAGACTCCTGCTGGTCCCCAAGACACTTGACATTCGAGTGGCTGACGAGTGGCTGACCTGGTGCCGACCCCAGAGCACCAGGCTGTGCGTTGGCAAAATCCAGTGGAGGGTTTAAAAATAATGACTATTCTCTGAAGTGAAAATAGATAGAAGCTAGACATCCACCCACCCACCGGACTGATAACTAGCATTGGCTTGGATGTCGGCGAATCACTACAAAATGTTTTTGCAGGTGGCATACATTTGAAGCATAACATAAAATTAGTATGTAAAGTTATTATTTCTAAGACAAAATAGTTCTAAATAATACAAGGCCGCCACACAAATTGCATCGCTTTGATGTATATCAACATATTGTTTTGTCCACTATGTTATAGTTTTCTGATTTTCATAAACTTAGATAAACAGTTTCTTTGTGATGATTTAAAAACCCCTTCCTGGCGAACTAATAGCGGAACAATACACCTTGCGTTAGTTGTGGTGAGGTTGTTTCAGGATCTTTTTGACAAAAAAGAGCATGAAGGAATATTAACTATTCGTTCAAATTATGTGTTATGCAATTATTTAGCAACTATATTGTATATCAACATATACTTCGAAATGGGTTGCTGTACGGGGCGATGTTTTCTGATCGTATTATGCATTTTACAGCTGGTGAGTAACCGTCAGAATTGCTTGTTTTCAATGTTTTGGTTCAACCGTTCCCTCGAGGTTCACAGTGACAGTTACTAAAAAACTGTAGCATTGTTATATATACCTATACAGCTATATATCATAAATATATAGATGGCGATAAGTTTGAGGCTAAGTGACAGTGTACTTGCACAAACTGGCCAAGGCTAGGGCTTGAGTATATTTAATATTTGAAGAGACTTGAGCTATACTAGTGCACTAGTGACAAGTCGCTAAAACAGGCCATATTAATATTATGCATACACATAATCCGTTAATTTTACGTATGACATGAAATTAGTGACCTCTACAACGGGGAGTTCACGTCAACCTATAATTCACGGATTGTGTATGACCGAACATTTTGATTGATGCTCTAGCTCACCTGGTTACTCGGCTCTCAGGCGGGTTGAAACGGATGAGATCCACGCTGTTTGGGTAGAACGTAACACATTAGATCTAAATGCTCCTCCATCCTAGTCGTTCCTTCCATCCACCATCTCTTCCACTAGCTCCCAACAGTGAACACGTCCTAAGAGATCCATCACCTTCCTCCCATCGTCATATCTCAAGGCCATTACACAGTTTATGGCAATGATTCAATTTCATTATTATCCCTCCCTCCAACTACCTGATAATCAGGTGCGGAACAGATTAATTATTCGGAACAGTTCCTCCAGTGCCCCCTTCCTTCCGCAGCCCCACTCTTTCCTCCTCCACTAGCTTCCAACAGTGAACACATCCTAAGAGATCCATCACCTTCCTCCCATCGTCATATCTCAAGGCCATTACACAGTATGGCAATGATTCAATTTCATTAATATCCCTCCCTCCAACTACCTGATAATCAGGTGCGGAACAGATTAATTGTTCGGAACAGTTCCTCCAGTGCCCCCTTCCTTCCGCAGCCCCACTCTTTCCTCCTCCACATCCTCTCTCCATCCCCATCCAAACAGGTGTGGAACAGACAGAGAAAATGCATCTCAATCACCTACTTGCTGGTCAGGTTGAAACGGAGGAGATATGAAACAGATCAAATGTCCACACACCCTCCATTCCCCTCCTAGGTCTCATTCATTTCAGCTCTCTTAATGTCAGTTGTACTTGAATAATGACTTTACGACTGGTTGATAGAGATTTAAAAAATTGACATCACCAGTCGTCGGATTATGTTCGCTAATCATTTGTTTTTGTCAAATTCTGTTAACAGTTTAGTTTAATACAAAGCGTACCAAATTAGTTTATTCTGCTGACAATTCCTACTCCCAAGTGCTGTAGATATTTTAAATATATCATATTTATACTGTCAATTGTGTAAATGAATCGCAGGTCAAACAATGCTTGTATTAATACTTTGCATTAGATCCTGTCGTTTGAGTTCCGATAGTCTTTAGGCATACATGTCAAAATATGCATGCATGTCCAGGGATAGCTCTCGACCGCGATTTTGCGACTTTTTACGCATAAAAATGGTGTCTGTCGCATTTCTCGAACTTGGCTGCGACAGCAGTCGCAGACTTTATTTGGAATTCATTACCTTTGTTCAAAATAAAAAGAAATAATATTTTTCTACTCAGCCCGCGAGCGTTTGACATGGGCGCGGCCATGTTTGTTGATATTTTTATGGAAACGCGCCATCCAACGGCACGTCACTTGTAGTAGGTGCGCGGTTTATTTAAATGACACCTGGCGTTTTTTTCATGCGCTTTATACCTGAAAATCCAAATCGAATAAAACAAAGGGAAAATTTTTAGATTATGGACGATATACTAATGAATATATTTGTAAGAAGATGCTAACAAAATAAATATTAGTGTATCAGAGAAGTGCTATAGACAAATGGATAATGCATTCGTTGTTTCAAGCAGAAATTAAGAATAAGCTCATGATTGAGCGATAATGGATACCGATTTACATGTGACTATTCTCAAAGAAACCCCCGCATCATAAGTCACATGATTTCACCCTGTGAGGTGATAGAAAAGACACGGTTACCATATAAATGTATGGGAAAGTGTCCGTTTTTGGCGTGATTTTCTGTCATCATCATGTCATTTGGGCAGGCCTGAATTATCATCATCTCTGCAGTAGGGGGTCATCATATAACTGGCTGCCTATCATGTTCATGATCATCATCATCATCATCATCCCCATCCATGCATTATCTCTTTATTTGGGCGTCCTTTGGGTCCCTTGTACAAGTTTAAAGTTGCTATAATTTGTTAGTTGTGAATTAAATTATGTTGTTTGTGTATCATTGTATAACTGGATTGCCAAATCTATTATGTAAATAAAAATGGTTAAACATTCATCCCCATCCATGCCTTAACTCAATACTACAAGTGCTCCTTCCCCAGAACAGTCTCTGAGTGGAACCAGCTTCCCAGGGATACCGTTGAGACAAAATCATCGGCAATGTTCAAAGGAAGAGTTGTCACCCTGGGCCATGCCCTCCCGTATCAATACTATACCCCCAATCTCTTGCTTTTATCTTGCACTGTTACTAACATTTTTTACACTATGTTCTTATCTAAACTACTGTGATCCTATTAATATTAGCTACTACAATATTTTCATATGAGCCCATAGGGCCATTTCGCGGCAATTTATTTTCGCGACTTGTCTCAGGGCTAATATTTTTTTGTTTACATATGATAACTCCTACAAGGCTTCGTGCTGGCAAATCACCTACAAACTGACTTAACGGGAGTTGCGTAATTTTCCCTACTACAGGCTTCTTGTTTGACTAAGTGGTCAACAGTAGTCAGTGACCTTATATACCTGTCTTTGTTGGTTGACCTATATACCAGGGTCATGCGAGAACAATGAAAGTTGCCTTGTGAACTAGGCTAAGTTGATACTGGATGTCAGACAGGTGCTAATAAGGTAATCAGCGATACAAGACAAAACCAATTTTGTGTGACTGTTAAAGTTCAAATATGTTCCTGTTTAGGCTTAACACTTCTAAAATAATGCGATGATAATTTTGCAATTACAATGGACTTTATTTTGACACCAAAGATAATATTATTTTCCACTTACAAAAGCTAAATGACACCAAAGCGCCACGATACCCCCCCCATTATCGCTCATGTCGGCCTAGTCATAGAAGTACTGTAACTCTTTCAATTTTCACGACTTTTTAATTTCTTGAATCATCCCAATACCCTGGGCTTTAGCGAGAATGGGGAACTTTTTAATTTTTAAGGTTACAGTAATCATTTTTATCTATATCACTCTCTCTCTTCTCCAATGCACACAGCCTATAAGCTTCTTGATAGAAGGAAGGCTCAAAACTTGAAAAAAACTTTTGTTTTTTATTAATTTTATATTCTTATTTACAAATGGGTATAAGAAAAACAATAACATTACAACTTCATAATTATTACTGTTTTTGTCTCAATGTTTCAAAGCTTTGCCACATTATGTCTCGGTTTTTATCATTTGTCTCATATTTAAAAAATTGGGCAGGACATGTGTCTCACTTTGACAAATTCCCAGAGCGATCACTGCATGTCAGTCTAATTTGATAAAATATGTGTTGACTATTGACCAATTTCCAAAGTGGCGTCTGATATGCACGCGAACTGGTTACGAAACTTGATAGATTTTGGCGTCAATACCTCTACATAAATCAATGCTTTGTCACTCGTACATTTTAGTCACGTGACAATCTGCTGAGGTATGTCGATGTGTTGGTGCATCTTAATATTGCTTTGTCCATTCCTCAATGTGTGTAATCCCTACATTGTTCTGATGTATACATGTCTTCTCCATATAT
>CM032666.1:42537157-42565417 GCA_019095985.1 Streblospio benedicti
GCATTATGTACCGTTTCAATGGTTGCAGCAACATCGCACCCAACTAATCTGACGCCTTCCTTATACGAGTAAAACGTGACGCTTATATATGTGAAACGAATTGATATCTTTTGCTTTCAGTTAACACATGTTATTGCTGTGCAAGAACACAAGGCAGTGTAATATATTCAATATTAATTCTGTGAATGAAGAAACACCGAGTTACAATTTGTCATTTTTGGATAAACTAGGATTATTAATTAATAATCCTAGGATAAACTGAATTTTGCAGCTTTTCGCCAACAATTGCACATTTGTAAGAAATGATGATAAAATGAGAAAAGTTATACATTTCAAGAAGAAAAAGACTTAGATCCCCTGTATTAAAGAATAACTAAGTTTTGAATTCCAGTTACTTGAGGGTTCCGATTTGGGCAGTCCAAACAACATTCACCAAAAATTGGTTTGATAATTCTTTTCCACATGAGGTGGCGTTTTAAATAACGAAAATATCAGTAAATAAATATGATTTCCAAATTGAAATAATTAATGAAGTAACCATGACTTTTTCAGCAGGCATGACAACATTCAATATAACACATGAAAACTGGGATCTTATTTTGTTTCCAAGTATTCAACAATTAGGGCAGGCTCTGTTCTTTTTGTTTATTGTATCACGTGCCATAATGCAAATTATTTTCGTTGGTCCAAAGTTAACATTTATTAAAAATGGAATTTGATACATGTACTTCCAATAGGTGACAGATAAATAACTAAAAAATATAATTGAATTGATGTCACAACCGCTGTACATGGCCACACACGATTTGGCCAAATTCAAATAATTAATGAAGATTCTAGTGTGGCCGATTGGTGCCCGGAAAACACAAACAACCACATACTCGTGTCCAATTGGCTGACATCAGGTGCACCTATACTTTCTACACAAAACTTCCTCTCGCCTCATTTTGGCTTGATTTTCCTCTTTTAATGGTCTTTAATCGTGTTCACTCGTCCCTCTATCAGGCCTTATGAATGGAATGCACCTCATGTTTGTCATTAGGTGGAATAAGAGTGGGGGCGAACTAAGGGGAATGCCAAGGGGATGTTTTCGGGGGAAGGAGAGAGGATATAACAATTTCACATCCGGCCGGAAATGACCGATTTCTCTTTACGTCCCATTTTTGACCAATTGAAATAAATTTTTTAAGTTGCGTGAAAGATTAAAAATGATGGCGGATTGACGGGAGGAGTATGGGCGATTTGGAATGAACTGACACTCAGCCGTATGTGTGTGCAATCTCAGCCCAAGATCCGCAGTCTGATCTGGCCTGAATAGTACAGATGAGAGATCCATTTTTCGTCGAACTTCGGCCACAATCAGCTCTATGTTAATGAGTAATGAAATTGGGTAATAGACGGGGTTAATATGAAAGAAAACAAATGATTGCAGTTGCAGTTGCAGTCATTCATCTTTCCACCATGACCAATATATTGCATATGCATAAAAACAACTAAGTGTGTTTATTTCATCGAGGAAACATACGCCTATTAACTTTCTACAACTTCATCTATCACTGCCTGCGTGGTTTTCGTATCGTTAGACTTTCCATCTATATGTTTAAGATGAAAACAACCAAACGACATTTCGTCAGCAGAATAAAATCATTGTGTTATTACTTGCGAGATCGACCTTGGACAGCTTGTGTTCAATACAGAGATTTAGATCTATTTCAAGACTAATTAGAGTTGAGTGCCAAAAGTAAATACCTCATTGAACCCTAGACCATATCTGACTGGAACTGGCTTCGAATTTTATATATTCGCATGTCATTATTGGTGCACTGTTTCAATAAACATAACCGTTTACCAAATAACAATAAAAACAAATTTTGCAAAGTTTCCACACCATTCATCATGTACAAGTTTGGCCAGACGACTGATGACCATGCAAGGGCATAAAGTGGTGTTTGCCGGCCAATATGGAGACCGATGGGAGGTTAGCTGGGTGAGGGAGACATTTTCTAGCTTGGGTGGGATGGCAGTGTGCCAACGCTAGTTACATAAGTCAATGCTGTGGGTGTAGTGATGGACCGATGCATCGTTCACAAAACACCAGCTGGACACTCACGGTCATCGGCCGGCAGATGTGACCGATTGCGAAGCATCCCACAGTTAAATCGTGTAGCGTTCGGACATCCATGCTAATAGGCATTTGCGGGTGTTAATTGTTATCGATTATCTGAGCTTCTAATCCACAGAGCCAAATGACATTTGTACGTGTGATGTGCTATGTTAAATGATCACAAACGGATGTGATGTGAATGTACGTCTTCTAATGCAGGATGGATACGTGTATTCGAGATCTTTATAAAAGAAACTTATTGAAAAAAAGAAGAAGTTTATATTGTGTGTCTAAAATCAGAGTTACGGAAAGACAATTCAACATAATGTAAAATCTCGATACACACATGTACTAATGGAGGAAGTAAACATAAGCTGGAAAATTACCAGCTGGGTCATACGGGCCCATCACCAAACTGGTCGAACTGGTCGTAATCATTGACCTTATTTGAACCCCAGAATATTTACTTTCTAAATCAAGAAACTATACACTCTACAATGTTTGCCATTTTCGTGACATTGGGTGCTACAATGTTTTGATATTTTGTATGCAAATCGACCATTCATAAACTTTAGGTCATTACCATTATAATGGCCACGATAAAGCCCATTCACTCTTGCCATGAATGTGAACAGAAAATTTCCACTCCTGTTCGCCGACCAAACTGATGTGACTGCCTCTCTTGTGATTAGTTGGGTTAAAAAAATCCCACAAATCTAACTGCGTTGATACTTGAATTAGGTCGGCTGTTAGGTCAATGGAAATAAAGCACCGAGAAACATAAAAAGGGAGCACCACAGGGGAAGAGGAGATAAACGTTCAGCATCCTCATCTGTTACGGGCTAGGTATTGTAAGACTAGTTAAGCAGAGTAAAATATATTGCCGTGAACCGACGATAGTCATAGCGTACACCGAGCAATAAAAAAAATCTGCGAAACCCAGACACACATCTAGTTATTTAAATCACGTGCATATTGTGTGTGTACTTTATCGTGGTACCATAGAGCCATGGATTGCGTGGTGTGCTGACAGTGCTGCCTCGAGCAAACCGGTTTCAACTTGAAACGTAGTGGCACTGCTTCATGGGTAAGACTAGTGCAGGTTTTGAAAACGGGGCCCTTGAAAACACCGTGGTCTCTTTTATAGTTCAAAACATCGTGTCATGTTTTAAACAGTACCTGTATACGTGAAAGCTTTTAAACAGAGAACGCCCTACAACAAGTGAGCATAGTATAATGTAAGCATATATATATGCAATGGTTGAGATAGGCTAAGAAAGGAGTTCAGCAGTCTTGCATTGAGCAAAACAAAAGCTCGTGACTAGCGTCGATCAACTACCCAATTTACTACATGTCGGTGATAGCACGCAGCAAAAATGCCTGGCTGATTGAGACTAACACGTGATGGGCTGGTTATGTTAATCACATTTGGCAGTGTCGACTCAAAGCGGGTGGGTCGTTCTACCTATTTATTTTCCAAATTTGTAAAATGGCGGAACTAAATTAATTGTTTTATTTTGCCTTAAATGTTGTCTTATTTGAGATGGTCACACATATTAAATAAATATTCATGAGTTTTTTCAAAGACTATTTTACTCTATCTTGCCATACACAGTTGCATGACTGTAGAATAGTCTGCAGGCATGTTCTACAAAAAAATTGTTTTGAAGCAGTGCGAAGTGCAAAGAGAGTGATTCCGCACTTTTCCAGCCATGACCGTGCATAATGTGACCCCTTAGATCCACCTATGTAATGGTCTCTACTAGAGGATGTCATACAACCCCTTCAAAATATTTGACCCGCCTCCTCATAAAATATCTATATATTGGAACATTTGACTCTCACAAATTTGTTTCATTTGAACTGTTGACGTACCACAGTTTGTGTTGATGAACTTCTGGCTGTCTCATCACGTTCAAATTTACATATCTGATAATCAAGTACAAAGTGACATGACCACCCAAATTTGGTTGAGTGATTTCGCTAATAGTATTTACTTGAGGAACTCTAGGAATATGCATGTTTAAACAATGAACAGTTGTTTTATTTTGATATGTATACATGAAGAACTCATGATTCAATTTCTTAAATATATATATCTGCTTTTTCTTCCTAAAAATAATCCTTGAGTACAAATTTAGATATACGTTTTAATCAATTTCAAGCCTCACATGTTCCTTTTTCAATATTAAACAACATATGACAAATAAATACAACACCAATAACATTACTAATTGGATACCTAATTGGTTACTATCCATCTCAAAAATTGTAATTATAACGAATAATTTTCATCCCAGTGAAATACTATTGGTAACATATCAATAAGGTATTCAAATCTTATTTTAGTTCAATGTACATGTATTTATTTGTCATATGTTGTTTAATTTTAGAAAAGGAAAGGGAAAAGCAGGTAATAGATTTAAGTAATTGGATCATGAGACCCACTGCGGTATAGCACATATAAACAAAAACCAACTGCACACATGAAGAGATGTGTTGTTAGCAAGTGCGAGACAACAGGACGAGTGGAAAAAAACGCACGTGACATTAGTCTGCGATGCGGGTAGCGTCAGTCACACGCTTCGCGTCGCCAAACATTTCCAGAACCGGCGAAAACCAGCGAGAACCAGACAGTCGCTCCTGCATCCCATATAAGTTGCCGCTACCTTGAATCGAGCACAAACGGTGATCGGAGACTAAATAGTTTAATATCAAGTAGTAGTCATCTTCTGGTTATTTGACAGCATTTAAGTTATATTGTCTGTTGTCTTTAAACAATCGCGGCGCTATTTAAGGAGGATAGCATAATTCACGGTACTTTCATTCTTCAGAAAAGCCATGGATTGTGTGGAAAGAATCGAAAACTACACAGTGGAGGACTTCTTGTCCGTAAGTACAACTGAATATTCTTGTTTTTATCATGATAATAAGTAGACGGTATTTAACTGTGCCATGATATATTATTTGTAGTCATAGCATGATTTTTTCTTCTCTTTACTGAAGACAGTCTCCGAAAAAATCTTCCATGTAGACTCTAAATCAAAATCGTGCTCAGAGACTGAGCAGCTGAGCATATGCGCGAGTTTAAAACTATAGACTCTATAGTGTTAACCGTAGGAAACAAATAGGTAGCCATTCAATTGTTTTATTTCGACATAGTTTTACGCCTAATTTTCTAATGATTAGATCTAGATCTATGTGTCTAGTGTTGAGCCTTAAGGGCCAGAGGTTAGTGGACAGTTTATGGAAATTTGGTGTAAAAACAAACAAACATGGATGTGGTTTGGTTGTTTTGCCCCGAAATGTGAACATGCTTCTTGGAGGATTTCGGTTCCCAGCGATATATAGAATCTAATCACTGAACTAGGCGCACTGCTTATATGGCCCCAAGCGAGATAGACTGCGATTATTGACTGGTAGTCCGGTCACCAACCAGTTGGCTATTTGACAACAGTCCTAAATAGAGGACGCTACGCGAGCGCCCTAGTTCCAGATCCTGCTGGTTTTATGTTAATGAGCTGGGGGTTGTTATCTTTTAATAGAGGAGCCTAGGTTCTCTACTGATAATCTACAGTGATGTGGTTTTACTGATACTACATTTTATTTGAATATAGAATGAATTATATGATTGTATAATTCATATTAACAAAATACATTCGCCAATAAGACAGCTAGACCTAGCTAAGTAAATGAAGATTTATCAAAATTTCTGCCAGTTATTAGCCAGGTGATTTAGATACATACCATCGCCCGCCTACATGCGGTTGAATCATACAAATAGGAAAATATTAAGATTCGTTTTTTGTATGTTGATGTGTTATCAATTGAGTCCAGTCTCTAGATTGGCAAATTATGCTTGATAAATCTTCTCCCCTTTGTTGAAAGAGTAGGTTGCATTTCTGCAAAATGTTTGAGAACTGGGAATATTCATCGTAGGTTTTCACGGCTTGATCACTCACACTGCCTTTTAATACAAGTCCATCTTCATATCCTATATACTGCGCCTATAACCGTGAGATACTTTAGTATGATGGTGGGGAATGTTTTGCATCAAGCATAAGTAATGAGTGAATGACATTTTCCCTATCACTTTAGGATCACTTCACCTTGCTGTTACGTGCAGGCCACATCTGTAGACCTTCTTGCACTCACAGACGGTTATTTTCCCTACTCCCCTACGACGGTTAATCACCCCAGTTGTGTTTATGACAGTCAAGGCCATTTCATTTTTTAATATTTACAAGCCAGTGATCTTGTTTTTTACAACATTGTTTACACCTTGCTGTTAAAATGTAGGTCACACGGGCACATGTATTGTAGAGGGAAGAAGCCAACTGAATGGCCATTCTTTTTTCCCTTCATTGTTTACTTATATTATAAGCAACTATAAGTAAACAATGAATGGGGAAAAAGAATGGCCACTCATTAGTAATAGTCTCAGTTGGTTTCTACCCTCTACAATGCATGTACCTGTGGTAGGTCACATCTATTGAACTTCTCACTCTCGAGGGTGGTTATTTTCCCCACTGCTGTTTTTATGATGATCAAAGCTGTTAATTTTTATTAACACTATCAAGGCTGTCTTATTTATTTACACAGTAATAATACACACCAATGATTTTGATAACAAATTATCGAGAAACAGGAAATACGGTTAGAAATGTACCAAACTTTGCAACAGAGACATCTCACAAACAATTATGTATATTTTTTCAGCGTGCAATTCGCTACTTTTCGTTCGTTAATTTTTTTAAATTTTCCTTAGATTTTTTTTTCCATTTTAATAGATTTGTTTCAAGATAGAACTCCTGTACCCCTTTATGAGAAGTATTTTATAATTGATTTTTTTATTATTTTCCAACATTAAATATGAAGTGGGGGATTTTACTGCCTGGTGATTTTTTCAAAAACTGTCTTCAAATACCATTGACTTGCTATTACAAAAAAGCTCTTTTGTTATGAAATTACAAAAACAATGTTAAGTATAAAGTGAATATTTCAAGGTTTGTTAATGTATATTCTTACTTTTGTAGAAGAGGAAGAACAAGCCCAAAGAATTCAAGACTATTCATGCTGACAAGTACACAACTGCATGCGGCTCTTACTGTTCATGGGACCGCAACGTGGAGCTTGGCCCAGTTCAAAATGAAGTACCAGTCCCAAAGGAAGATGAACACATCTATAGCTACTACAATGCTCTTCAGTACACTCTCTATGAGACCAACCACCCTGAAACTGAAGATAGAACCCTCAACCCAAGATGCAACCCCCCTGAGTCCGGTACTACCATCGCAGTACTCTCATCTCCCGTAGAATGCATGGCTATTTTGCTTGAAGGAGGTAGAGCTTGTCCAGGTGATATGCTGCTGGTTATGTCCACAACTTGGCTGACCATGGAAGACAGTGACAGAGGCAACAACCTTAAGACCATGTATGTACACAAAGCCATCACATTCGACAGAGGTGGAAAAACCTATTTGGACGTGTTTAGTCCACCAAGACGAGTAACATACTTTGTGGATTTTTTCACCCGCGGGGTTACCAATGGACAGAGAAATGATGGTGAAGAATGGGAAAAGAATCTTGACTGTCCGACTTCAAGCTCCATCAATCTTGTAACATTAACAGATGACAAAGTATTAACTAGAATCCTGATGGCTGAGGCCGGAGTTGCCTACCCTGATACACTTGCGTTCTGCTACAAAGTACCTTATGACTATGAGGTGTCTGATCAAGTCGCTATCAAGGTGCACAAGCTGAATCAAAACGTGGGAGTTGACAACCTTGTTGTTACTGAAGTTGCCAACTACTTGGCCAGTTTGGATGTAGAATGTGAGCAGGTAAGCTTCTTTTTTTTTATCGATAACAAAATGTTTATAATCCTAAAATTGTCATTGTTAACCCAATAAGTATGTACCGATAATTGGTTTAAAGTATTAATCTTTAACTAATGGGGCTCCCATACATATCTTGCAGGTTGTAGTGAAGCCATCTGGAGTGATGTGGCATGGCAGTATGGGGGTGTCCTTCCATGTCAAGGAGGACGTAAATGGAATAACACGTGCAGTTATGGAACTGCTGTCTCAGTTGGAACCTAATGATTGCGTTCTTGTTGAGGATTTCCATGCACTACCCAATGGTAAGCCACTTTAGCATAGCAACCGGCATCTCACATGGGTTCTTAAATGTACTCTTTCAAATTGTTTTTTTTCATCATCAATAGAATAATATTTCACATTTTTTCTTTGACAGATACTAGGGTTGAAGGTCTTTCATGTAGGCTCCGTGTCACCGTTTGTCGTGGTCCATGTGACATCCCAGAGGCCACTGTCTGCATTTGTGGGGTTGGACAAAAAGATAGTCCAATTAATGGTGACAATACCAAACCGCAGTCATTCGAGACCACTATGCGACAGTGGGGACTTGAGCATGAGATTGACTCGTTGAAGAAAATACTTCATGAAGGTTCCGAAAACATGCTGCGCCGTTTCATTGAGTTCGAGAATGGACTCACTGACGAACAGAAAGGAAACATTGGTGCTCAAACAGACATTATCGGTAAGTAGTTAGTGTTCTTAACCATGTGCAAACCATATGCAGTAGTAGAAATACATAAACCAATCATTTATTATCATATATTGAATAGAAAATATGACATGCTTGATTATTTATCATACTTTCATTTACTTTTTTAAGGAATTGACTATGTTTTGACGAAGAGAAATGGAAAATATGGTGCAATTGGCATTGAGGTGAACAGCCATGACTGCTCTATCAACTGTCAGCTGTACGAGTTCATGAACCCCGAACTCTCCGGTCTCTCTGTTGGTCCTCTGGTGAAGACGATGTGTGAAAGATCTCAATTGTACATGATGGCCGGCAAAGTCATCGTCTGTATTGCTGCTGGAGGAAGCAGCAAAAGATTCATCTGGCCAGCAGCCAAGAAAGACAACCTCAAGGTAAATATAATAATCCTTTATACTTTCCTGTAATCAAAGCTTTTCTCAATGGCAGGGTGTGGAGAAGGAACAGTAACTTAGTTGTAAGAAATTGTATTTCTTAAATGCTTTACATATACTAGGGTTGACAAATCTAATATTTATGCACAGAAGGATGTAAATGGTATCAATATAGTCATTCAATGACTATATTGATACCATTTACATCCTTCTGTTAGATTTTAACATTAAGGACTCCTTCTTTTGCATTATTAAATAATAAACATTACAATGCTGCAACTTATAACATACTAGTATTGTATTGAATCGTTAGTTTTTTTTGTCCAATCTTGGTGGCTTTTCTTTTTAAAATTCTTGTTAAACTCAATGCATGATATAAAAAGAATTAGTGTCAAAATTTCTCATCAAATGAGATTTTTACATCCTGCATAATTAATCTGTTACCTATTGAATTTCTCTTTGCAGATTGTGCTCGTTGACAGCCTGCCTAAGAATGCTATACCAGATGTGGACCAGTATTTGGAGTACGACTTCACAGACCACACGATGGACGAAACTCATGCCAAGAATATTGTTCACCTACTGCTGAAACATGGCATTGAAATGGATGGATGCTGCACTTTCTGGGAGGACTGTGTGCCTCTGACTGCTCAGATCTGTGAGATGCTGGATCTAGATGGCATTGGCTTGCAAGGTGCTCTGATTGCCAAGAAGAAATCTCTCACCCACAACACACTTTGTGAGCGCACAGAAGATATCCCCCACTTCCCAAGAAGTCTGCTGTATGCAGAGAGATGTCACCACATTGAAAATGATTGCGATTTAGAAACCGCAGAGAAATCTATCCATTTTCCTGCCATAATGAAACTTGAATATGGATCTAGCGCTGTTGGCGTTAAACTTGTACGTGACATAAAAGAAGCTAAGGAACATCTTAGCACCATACAGAGCAAACTGATGAATGAAGACGACCACCCAGGCATTGGGCTGGGTCACGGCAACAGCATGATGCTAATGAAATACTTGGAGGGCACAGAACATGATGTTGACATCGTTCTTCACAGAAGAAAACTGGTTGCTGCCTTTGTCTCTGACAACGGACCCACAAGGCCAGGGCGTTTCACAGAAACTGCTGCTTGCATGCCATCTTGCCTGCCCAAAGACAAAATTGGACAAATTATCACTGCTGCCTACCAATGCTGTGTTGAAATTGGACTGGTCAGTGGTGCTTTCAATGTGGAGTTGAAAATGACCCCAACTGGACCAACATTGATTGAAATCAATGCCCGCATGGGTGGCTTCTACCTGCGAGACTGGATCAAGCAAGTCTACGGTGTCGATTTGACGCGATGCGTTTTTATGACTGCCTGCGGTATTAAGCCTCTGATTCCCAATCCCAAGCCTCGATTCCAGATGATGGGTGTCATGTGCGTGCCCTCTGTGCATGCGCCAATGTTTAAGAACACTCAGACCTGTGATCTTATCAAGAATCTCCACAACAGGGGTGACCTCCGCTACAATGTCATTGAAGAGGACATTGAGGATGTTGACATGGCAACTGAAGAACCTGTTTGTAACATTGCTGTCAAGGCTGATGATATCCAGCAAGCCAAGGAAAAGCTCATGGGCATGAGCACATTATTGAATCTCAGTGCTGAAGATTACAACATCAATCAATTCCTGATGTATTTCAAAGAAAACATGATATGATATCTATGGATGGTTTATATACTAAATCAAAAGACAGATGCCTCAGAGCAGGCTATATATTATATTGAACAGAGTAGATGTGCTTGTTTTGAACAATGTAGCATTACAGAAGACGCAGGAATTTTTAAAGTTGTGGTTTTATCTCTGTATCATAGGACATATGAAACCGAGCAGGCGATATATTATCTTGCATTTTGTATATGGGCCTGTTTTGAACAAGCTAGCATAAACGAAACTGCAGGAATTGTTGCAAATTTATTCTTATTATTGTATTTAAAGACTGATGCAACTGAGCAAGCTCCATATGACGAACTTTATGGATATGGTTGTTTTGAACAAGATTGTATTGTTAAAAATTCAGGAAATATTACAAATCTATTGTCACCAAATTCCTGCTGATCTAAGATCGATTTAGCATGAAAATAACATCTAATATTCTGCTCATAAACATTCCATAGATGCGTTTATAAATATTTGTATCTCTTTTCTGAAATATGTATTAAGTGAAAAAGTTGGTATTGATAAATTTGAGTGTTAGATGTAATGGTGTTATGTGTTCACGGTAATCACGGTATATCCAATAACTGCCCATTGTCAATCTGAAAAGGGTAAAGAAGGAGGTGACATTCTAATTTATTACTTGCTATTGTTGTATTTAAGTACTGAGACTCGCTGAGTGTGAGATTTAGGAATATACTCTGTGTCTGTATTGGAAATTAAAGAACTAGGCATAAGCCATGGAAGATCATGGTTTTTAATATAATCTATAAAATGATATGCATGTAATGCAAGCTGAGCTCATGCACTGATTTTGGTCACTGGCCTGTAAATTATATTCTGACAGAGCCTCGTGTGTTGTTGCTTTAAACAACTAATATAACAGCCATGTATTCTTAGTTTTCTACTTGTGTCACAGTGTGTCAAAATAAACAAAATGCAACAAATTACTTTTTATTTCCTTACGAGTTTGTGTACAGTCATTTTGGGTGTTGCATATGTAATAATGAAACTAAATAATGTGTAAACAATCTTTTGCCGCAATGCATTTTGCACACCATGTGTCCTTATTTATAAGATTTCTCTGATTTTAAGAAATTCTATTATGAATCGAGCAGCATATTGAATAGAACATACGAGCTGACTGCACACAAACTCCCGCTGCAGTGATCTGTATACTTCATGGGGATATCCAGTTTTGAATTTTGACCATGTCAATGGGCTCCACAGTTATAAAAAGTAACCCTAAGTATCATGGAAACGTTACATGTGCACTTCAATGGACTAGATCTGAGAAGTAAATCGGCAATGAATTATACTGTGGCTGGAGACTTAATTCAGAATTTGAAATAAACTTTGAAGATCAATTTAATATATTAAAAGATTTTTCGAGCGTTTAAACACGTAATTGTCCTCTTCAGGGAAATACTAATTCTTTATAATATTAAGTAATAGTCTGCACAGGCTACTGCTTGCTTGATTAATTATAATATATGCTATTTCTTGATCGATTATAAAAAAATGTAATTCCCTACGGTATTTAAACATTGGAAAAATCTTTTTAATCTTTTTTGAAATTATTCTTCAAAGTTTATTTAAATTTCAATTTGAGTCTCCACAGAAAAAGACGAAACACCAACAATTATGAATTGGTGCTACCTAATTAAATATGGAAAAGAGAAAACTCAGTCAAAGAAAGAAAAGAAGGTTTATATCTTGTTTGAAGAATAATATTGGAACATGCAAAAAAAAACAGGGTCTGTGGGGCTAATTTGCATACGCTACTCATGTTAAATCTTATTTAAAAAATGTTGCAAGTCTATATATCTTTGGATTTTCCTTTATTTCTACATTAGTAAAAGTTAATAGTATAGTACTAGATGATATATAGTTGACAGTTTAAAAATAACCTTAATTCTTAATTAACTGCGCTGTCGGCATACTGTCCGGTTTTATATAATGCTACAGATCGTTGGTGAGGTAGATTGAACATACTTGGATTGAGTACCAGTTGAGTTCATTCTTCACGTATGTCTAGCAATTCAAACAACATGATTAAAAATATTGAAAATTTCATTTATTTATTTTCATTTATTTATTTGCCATATGTACAAAACACATTAATAATAAAATGGCTGGGTAGGAAAGACGTATATTACTTATCAAGTTCCTCCCCAAAATACCACCTACCATTTCAACAAAGAACAAATTGGGACCAGATCTACGTGGATATCTCCAACCGAATATTCAGAAAGCTATATTTTGTTGACTCAATTTCTACTATTTTACAATACTCCCAATTTTAGCAATAGATGACATGAAAAACTGTCCTTGTTTTCCTAAAATTTATACTCTAAACGTATGAATTTCTGGGACTTGAAGCCAATCCTACATAGATTTCTTATAAAACCTACATATACCTATGTACCCAAGTCTTCTTATTAGCTTATTACGTGCGAGGAATCTGAAAATTGTGGAGGGCCCGTGGGGGGGAAATCAACAACCATGCATGTTTACTTCCTTCTTTTTCTCATAAACAACGACATGTTAATTATTGTGGTAAGGCATGAATCTTTTATAATACCTTGGAAAGACAATATTTTAAATGCAAATGAAATCTCACATCACATACTGCATACATGCACCACATTCACGGTTAGAGATCCACGCAAACAGACGATACAGTTTTTTGTGGCGCCATGATGTGTGATAACCTCAAGTATATGCGTGTACTATTGCACACTACTATAACCAAAGTCCAAAAACACGCGTATTCCACTGTAGAAATAGAAAGCATCATTCGATATAATTTGTTGAGGTGAGTACTCTTACACTAAACCACATCATGTCAATATTAAACACCCAGCTGCATTAAATTCCCGATGCCATAAAATTCTGGATATCAACTGTAGGGGAGCGTTCACAATTGACGTCAACCTCATTTTGGCATTTTCTGACCCCACCCCATCCCCTAGTCAACATTTGTCAATTTCATGACCCCCCACCCCACCCCCGCGTCAACTTATCACGCGCACCCAAATGCCCCATGCCGACCCCCTGTCAACCATGGCCGGGATGTCTATTTCTTGACATCTTCACCCAAACCCCTAAGCAGTTAACCATCTAATCTAGCCAATATTCAAGATATGCCTTATAAATCTTTGTGCAGTTTTGTTAGGTCATGTCATACAACAATTGCGTTTCATGGGTAATCCTATATACAAAATAATATATTAATACGCTAATTTTTGGACTTTGTTCGGCTATCTCCTCTTTAACTTGACTAGCTGGACGCCATCTGACTACAGGACATCGTTCATGGTACTGTGTAGTTTTGCACGAATATGTTTTTCATCGTCAAAATGGCCCTGATTTTTGTAAATTAGCAGTTTTATAACAAAAATAGCAGACAGCGGCAGCCATGACAGCGTCATGTGGAGTAGTGTGATGTCATGAAGACGCCACAGGCGTCATATGGGTTTAAATACTAAGGATTACCACCACTTTGCCAATTGGGCTATGTGTACATTAGAACCTTCAATCAATTCCACCTCTATAAACACACCACAAGTGCATTTTCAGTGATCAATGACTTATTTGAGATATACTTATACGTGTAAGTATCATAATGTGTCTGTATCTGGGCTATGCCAATGTATATGTGGCTTCAAGCAGGATGAGAGGGTGGTAATGTTAGTACCGGTGTGTGCTATCAAGTCATGGTTGCTGTCAGGATGGGAAGCATGCTATCAGGGCTTGGCGATTGGTGTCAGACTTGGGGCTGAGCATTTTTTGGACAAGGGTGGGTGCTATCAGGACAATGGTTGGGAGTGGATGATGTAGACCAGTGGTGAAGACTCGAACTACATAATATGTATTTGTTGTTAATTAGTGGCCTGTGGATGGGGGATGTTGGCAGGTACTATCATGAAGTGCGTGGTAGGTGTCAAAATGCTGACATTGCGGAGTGGCATTTATTTTTGGATGATTAGTCTTTCCATCATCGACTGTTGTTATATGGTTCTGAAAATCTCCGCCAATGCATCATACTTGATGCTTATGTTTGCTGTGTAGTTAGTGAGTTAACATTATTTATGTGTTTGTAGTTTGTACTCTCTAAATAAGAATACTTATGGCCAATGTGAGGGGGAAAATCTTTGATTTTCACTGGCTATTACAGAGGGTGGTCACCATGCCATGTTTACATAGTTAAAAAAACTGCCTTTCAATGAATGACGCCTTGGCTTGATCTTGGTGTAAGGTACATGTATGGGGATGCTGTCAGGGTGTTTTCAGGATGGGTGGTGGTGCTGTCAGGACGTGGGCAAGGGTCGTCTGGACAAGGGTGCTTGAAAAAAATGCTGTAAAAACATATTTGTACACTCATCAAATATGTCTTTTTTTCTATTCCCATGGAGGGCATTGTGTTCCCATTTACATGGACACTACCATTTCCCCCCTTAGATGTTCATTTTACATGCCAAGTCAATGCAATTCACCAATGATTTAGTTGGGATCTACTTATACGATTATGTAACTGGAGCGAATCAATGTGATTCTCAGCATGTCTCTTTGGCCACACGGGTATAAGCTAGTATATATGATATTGTGATTTATGAACAAACATTCCAACAATTAAAAAGCATTTATTTTATCTCCATTCTGTATACTACAACCTTAAATATCAATTGAACTTTGATATATCCCTAATGCCCCCCCCCGTCGACTTTTTGGGGGACAACCCCCACCCCCCACCCCCACCCCCACCCTGTCAACTTTTGTCAACTTTTGCTGACCGCGCCTCCCCTCCCCCGCCCCTTCAGGGTTGGCGTCAAATTGTGAACGCTCCGTAGCCGATCCCATGTTGTTGTTGTTGTTTGTGTGGGTGTGGGTGTATGTGTGTGTGCGTGCGCCCTTGCTTGCGTGCGCCTGTGGGTGTGCGCGCGAGGGGGGTGCTGTTTGTTTTCGTTGTTTTGTTGTTTCATGCCCCACCTGCCACCCGTCCGTGATTAGTGTACATACGTAGATTTTATTTCATGAGAGTAAGTAATACGATTCGTGACAGCTT
The DNA here is from genome assembly GCA_019095985.1 of Streblospio benedicti. Classification (NCBI taxonomy): domain Eukaryota; kingdom Metazoa; phylum Annelida; class Polychaeta; order Spionida; family Spionidae; genus Streblospio; species Streblospio benedicti. The sequence goes on from CM032666.1 coordinate 42,552,999, forward strand.
CTACGTACTAGCGCTAATAACGTACGTGAGTGATTGGGTACGTGATTGCGTGAGTGATTAGCATATTGTGCCTTAAGTATGCCTCAGTTGCAAGTACTGTGTGTGAGAATTGATTTCGCCTCTAAGCCTAAGCTCTAAGTCAATCAGAATGCACGATTTAGGGCTATGTCACAGAGCCAGTGATCTAATGCATAAAGGAACTGTCATTATTTATGAGGGTGGGGCGGCGGGCGGATTTATGTCATTGGCTTACACTAAAATTTTACCACCACCACCCCCCTTAGAAGTTGTGCACTCAAAATTTACCCCCACCCCCCTCACATTTTTTCCATTAAAATCTGCCCCCCCCCCCCCCGTCCCGATTTTTACCCTTCATTTCAGAGTGAATGCAACATAGCATTTAATATTGAATTTGATAAAAGACGACATGAAAATATAAACTGTATCACAACTTTAATGTTCACATACGAATGTCTTTTCAGTACAATTATTTGAATTTCATCAGTTGTACATTATGTCAACATATTTTACGTAATATATGTCCTGATCTTGATGTTTTATAATACAGTACTGTGATATGGTCATCATCACTATCAATATCATCAGTTTCATCTGAACTATTATCTGATTCTTGTTCCTTCAACAGTATCATCATCATTGGAAAGTTGGAAACAACCCGAACAACACTTTTTTCATTACTTAATTCATCATTTGCATCACATATCAGTATTTATTTTAAGCAATACACAGATTGCACCACAAGCTATCAGATCATAAAATGTTTAGCCGTAGGAAATTGTATATTACTAGATAAGTGACTTAGCTATGCAATGCATTGCCGGTTTATACACCCTCATACCAGGAAGGACAAAGACTGTCACGAAATATGAACAGATATTTTAAAACCTAATATACTAGTCAAATTTTAGAACAATGTGTCAAAAATAAGCCATTACATGGCTGGAAGATATTTTTTAATTTGATCAATTGTTTATGCTATGTTTGAATATCTTTACGACACTTTAATAAACAAATAACTAACTAACTAACTAACTTATTGTTGAAAGAATAAAACTGTTTCAAAGATATTTGGTTTTATTTTCTTTGTTTATTTATTTTTATTATTTGTTTTGCTATTTGTTTGCAAGTAATGCTAAAATCATACATGAAAGTTTTGAATCCACTATGTGTGATGCCCGTGCCGAGCGCGAAAAAAAAATCATTTTGTTTGAATTTTTTGCTTTAACTGTGATGCATTGAAATTTGACCCCCCCCCCCCCCTCCTTCCATTCCCTTGCATTCAAATGTGACACCACCACCCCTTAAAGTCCTTGCACTGAAATTCTTCACACACACGCACGCACGCACTCACGCACGCGCGGGCACACACACGCACGCACGCATATACACACACCATTCTGACCGTCCCCCCCCCCCCCTCACAAATAATGACAGCTCCCTAATGTTCATGTAAGAATGTGCAACACGGTGTTCTTTTGCAGAAAATGCCAATGGTCAGAATGTTTGCAGACGGTTTTGTGGTACGTGAGGCTAAACATGCCGACAAAGATGAAGCGATTGCTAATTTCGGTGATGTGTACGATGGCCTCGACTATTTTGAATTCATGTTTGACTATTACGTTGACCATCCCAAGTACTTTCCCTATGTTGGCGTTTACAAAAACAAAATTGTAAGTACTAAATAATAGTGTTAGCAAGCATTTTCATCGTAACAACATGCACATTTATTGTAGCTAGATTGTCTGCTGGATTGATTAACTTAGCTTTTAATGCATACATTTAGTACATGTTTGTGTGTTGAATTTTCACTGTTTCAGATTACCTATCAATACTTCTATCTGCTTGATGAGGACACAGGGATAGTGTCAGGAGGTAGCCGGACGGTGCCCGAATTTCAATCAAGTGGATTCTTCAAACGGTGAATCTCATCAAATAACATTTGATTTTCATTGATTGAAAAGTTTCTCTCAAATTCTATATTTTAATGGACAGAATTATACAACAAACATATACGATGAACTGCATCACCTGTCCATAATAGGAAGGGAGGTCTCGGGGTTGAACTCTCGGCCAATGTTGGACTCAGTTAATTCTGAGACCGGAGCACCATCGCAACCCTACCCTTCTTAGGGTTACGTCATCTAAATCATATGATACTGAATCTGCCACCCCACCCCACCCCCTTTTGGCATGCAGATCCAGGGTTGTTGTTGTTTGTTTTGTTTTTTTTAAAGGAGGGGGGTGCACTTAACGATTTTTCATGGGTTTCCTAAGCACGATCGATGGGGAAAATGCCAAAAACCCTACGAAAATGAAGTATTTTGGTGGGAAAAGGGTAACTGCCTCACCCCTGATCTCCCTATGCTGAATAAATATGGCAAATGCTATATGACACTGTTAAAAAATAGTTTCATTATGCAGTAGCTGTGTTTTATTTCCTTTTGATTAAAATGTATTTCTATTGTACTGTTGGAGTTGATCACATGAATAACTTTGATGAGTACGTGTAGCAATTTTAAATCATGCCGTGACGCTAACTGATGCTTGACCATATTACGATGTGATCTATTAAAATTTTGCAGATTTTTTGAAGTAATGTTAATGGTAAAATAAAATACCCGTATATATTTGTAATATCACTTGCAGATCCAGGTTTTCAGAAAGAGGAGTGGGGGCACTGATCTCATGGATTTCCTACTCACTCAAAAAACTATTAAAATAAGGTATTTTGCAGATTTCTTGATGCAGCATTGGAAGACTTGCTCACAAAAATCCCAAATGCCCCTATCATAACGTGGAAATTCACGGCATTTTTCTCTGAAAGATACAAAACATACGCTCCAGTTCATATTGACAGAGGTACTTTTAAATCAATGTTTATGAGGGTAAGTTATTGATATGCATTATCAAGTTTGTGTTATTACAATTTTGCTATATTTCTCTTATATATAGTATAGTGCAATGTAAATACGCAACGTTCAATTATGTGATGTCATTGATTAGGAATGTAATTATTTCTATATGTACAATGTATCCATCTATTTGATTTGAATAGCTATTTTCTTTATTTTGACAACAGAACCTTTTGGGTTATAAAATGTCCATGGGTGGAGTGAAAGAATTTTGCCAATCTGCCAAGATCTCCAAATTGTGTCCTGAGTTCCTCAACAGCTCAACAAAACTACTTCCAAGGGGCATTATTCCGCCACAACTCTCAGAGCCTTCAACTAGGCAAGCATTGTTTCCAGGAGATTTGATGATTGTATTCTGGGAACCATACAAACTGATGTCTTCAAACATTAAGTTTGTAATGGAAACTTCTCGAACCATCATGACATTCGCGAATGAAATGGTGAATGCTGCGACATTTATTACAGAAGTAAAATGCAAAGCGGGCCTGAGGTGAGTATTACTGTTTCTATCTATTTAGTGCGTCTGCTATCATGTATGCCATTTTGAATGTACATCTTATATTTGGTAATTCTGATGTCTCTCTAACCTAAAGGCTATGTCCTACCACCCTCCGCATAGTGAAAGTGGGATGGAAAATGGATAAAAATGCCAAAAAAAATGTCCATTAAGCTAACAACAATTAGCCGGGTGCACTTATGTGACATTCATTGACCATGTTTGCTCTGCCGGAAGACTGGTGACAGTCAGTCTCAAAACATTCCTAGGAATTTCGACGAGGTTTTCCGCTCCAATATGCTGCCAAGGTTTGGGGCACCTCAAAATCTTGCCAACGGATGCACCTACGTTGTGCCGAGGCTCTGTTAAGCAACTGCTAAGCATCAATTGTATATTAGGAGCTGTATGGAAGCAGATAAATACGCTGTCATAATTTTATTGGACCTCTAAGAGTACTTTGACATAACTTCATCATTCACTCGACCTCTCCTTGAGGTCGGTTTAGTGGTGTGTGTTTAGAAATTCAAGTTCCAGCATTCTTTCAGTGTATATTCGTCACGACATGGGCTGCATGAATGCGTATCACTGATGTATCACTGATTAAAATGGCATGCAGCCCCAATATCTGGTCAGTTAATGATCTCTTCACCCAAAAATAGTCTGCTCGATTTCAACAGCCTGTTTAGTTGTTTTATGTCTCATATCAAAAGTGATACGGTGCAAGAGCAGGCACCGCAGATATTACAGTCCGTGGTTAGAATGCAATCATGACATTGTGCAAACGCAAAGCAGGCATATTCAAGCTACCTTTGCAGTATCCAATGCTGCCGCCATTTTTCTAACCATCTGCTTTTGTACTCTATTTGCACTCAGATAGTAACTCACCAGTCCACTGACTTATCGCTGCCATGAATACAAAAGGTCATATTTCTTGACAGCTTGAAATTCCTCGAAACTGTACGCTTTCTATACGCCAAGGATAAATTTTCTTGGTGGGACATAGTTGCCAAGTGGGCGGGGTTTTTTATTATTGAAGCATAACTACCATGGGTACTGTACATCTGTGGGTTGATTGTAGGAATTGACCACGAGATTGGAGTGTCAATTTACCGATTGAAACGACAATCGAGTGGTCAAATACCATTCTATCATGACTAAAATCCACACTAAATGAGTGTCTGATTCGTTTTTATTTTGAAATAAATCATATCATAACGGTCTCATTGTCATTTTGACCGTGCGACGTCAGCAGCTGTATAGAAAATGTGACGGTACTAGTCTAGTGTAGACTGTGGTCCGTGACATCACATGGTCAAAATGGCAATGAGACCGTTATAATATGATTTATTTCAAAATAAAAACGAATCAGACACTCATTTATTGTGGATTTTAGTCATATTAGAATGAGACTAGTATTCGGTTAAAACCATTGAATTTAGCGTAGTTTCGAAATTATCAACTGTAAAAACATTTGTGAATGATACAAGACCAATATGCGATTGATTTTTGACACCAAGAAATAATAAGTACAACAACTATATGTGAGTAATCAGACTGTGGTGAGGTGGTGTCGTAGCGTGCAGTAAATCACTGGAGCGTGCAGTCAATCGTATAATTGAGCACGCTGATTGACCACTCAGCGTGGGCTATTGGCGGTGATTTTTGCACGGAATGATAGAATGCTGTATTTAGTAAATACTAGTTAGTAATTTAGTAAATACTATTTACGTTGGCGAACATCTGTGCAAAAATCAATTACATTTCTGAAGATTGTTGATAAGTTGACTGATGCATCTTTCACAAAACGCCTGCTGGACATCCACCAGGTCAACCTGTTATAGGCCGGCAAATGTGACTGAGACATAAATGTTAGTTTGATAACCGTTCATCATCTTTTGACCATCAATCGATTACTTGCCAGTGTGTTCGACCTGGTAGGACTCCTGCAGGGGAGGCCAATAGTGAAGCCAGGTTTTCCACGGTCACTATTGATGCTGAGTGGCACTCCAAATTCCAGACTTGCAGAGCACACCACCCCACTCTATTTTTGGATGATTTGGGCGCACATGTCTCAGGTGCGAGTTCCAGACCCCACCTACCTCTGTACCAAAATTGTGAAGTTGTGAACATTACCATTAAGGGCCGGTCACATACAATAGCACGTCCACATCACGTCCAACAAGTTATGAAAATCTGTTGAACGTGGTCGTCAGTGGTAATTTTGGATCAATTATAGTCTTTTATGTGCTGTGTACGTGATGTAGCCTCGGCGGCAGTTCCACAGCTGAAGCACTGTCTTTACACTGCTAGCCACGTCCAGTCACATGTAATAGCAAATCAATGCAACGGCCAGTTTGCCACACCGTGTGCTTCGTGTACAACCTGAATGTAGCCACAGTAGCACCCGTTGTTTTAGCCACGTCTTGTTGCGTCCATCCGCGTATTGAACACTGCAGTAGCGCGGCTTGTCACTTGTGTTTGACGTCTGCTGCACGTCTTTATCACGTGTGCCGTCCGTGGCTGGAAGTAGAATCAAGTTTTGAAATTTTCCAAACATGTTTCCACGTCGAACCACGTTCGAATTTGTTTCCACGTCTTCCCACGTTGCATACATCGGCTATAGCGCATCTTTAACATGTCAATATCACTTACAACCACGCCCACAAAATTTTCGTGGAGTTTTGGATGTGGTGTGAACGTGGTGTGGACGTAGAACGCAGTCTGACCGGCCCTTTAGACACAGGGTAGCTACAAATAACATTGCATATGAACACCAATCAGTGTAACGTAAACTATTTTTGTTGTAGACCACATTAAATGAGACATTATCTCCTGTCTTTTCTTTCTATATGTAAATGAAACGTGCTTGATATCTTATTGCGTTAAAGCCTGAAGCGAAAGCCTTGTGTTTCGTTCATTTGTAACTATGTATGTATGTATGTATGTATGTATGTATGTATGTATGTATGTATGTATGTATGTATGTATGTATGTATGTATGTATGTATGTATGTATGTATGTATGTATGTATGTATGTATGTATGTATGTATGTATGTATGTATGTATGTATGTATGTATGTATGTATGTATGTATGTATGTATGTATGTATGTATGTATGTATGTATGTATGTATGTATGTATGTATGTATGTATGTATGTATGTATGTATGTATGTATGTATGTTTGTTTGTCTCCGGACAAGCTAGAGCTTGTACTGATGAACCAATTTCGTTCAAACTTTATACAACCATGAGGTATGAGGCGACACCAAAGTCATTCTATTTTGGGTACTCTGCCAATTAAACTGTGTTTTCTACAAGACCATTTATGACATTTTACTGGTATTCAATGTACTTAAGCAAGCAAGAAAAATCAATATTCCAACCAAGCAACAAAGTCTACTTGGTGCGGTTTGTTGTTTGCTGCTATACAGCAGGAGCCAATATTGATTAGACAATGTAGGAATTGACCACGAGATTGGAGTGTCAATCGCAAAATTGAGCATGCTGACGTCTGATTTCAGATGTCAGCATGCTCAATTTTGCGATTGACACTCCAATCTCGTGGTCAATCACCATTCTATCATGACTAAAATCCATTTTATTTTAAAATAAATCATATTATAACATTCTCATTGCCAGTCAATTTCGTTTGTTTTGAGCGCGCGGAGACGTCAATAACTACAGTTTTGAGCGCGGAGGCGTTAGTCTAAGCTGTTGATCTCCGCTACAGAACACGCGCCTTGCGTTGTCAGCGGCTGTATTGATATTGTGAGGAGTTTAGACTAGCGCCGTGGGGGTTTTTTGGAGTGTATTTTCCATGGCAAAATTGAGCACGCTGATTGACCAATCAGCGTGGGTTATTGGCGGTGATTTTTGCACGGAATGATAGAATGACTATTTGTGACTGATAACATATATTGTAATTGTGTACTTTTAGTAAACAGCTTTGAATATGAATGAATATGAATACTTGACTCTACTGTCTACTTATGTACATAGCTTTGAAACTATTATTGATTATTATGCAACACGCAGAGCAATATGTTTCGCTGAATATTGATCACTGCTGTAAATTCATTCTGCGGTTTTCTCCTCAAATTCATAAAGTTCTTAATTGTAAATTCTATCATTCCGTGGAGAAATCACCGCCGATAACCCACGCTGATTGGTTGACCAGCGTCCTCAATTATACATTCTATCATTCCGTGCAAAAAATCTCCGCCAATAACCCACGCTGATTGGTCGACCAGCGTGCTCGATTGTACGATTGACTGCAAGCTCCGGTGATTTACTGCACACTACGACACCACCACACCACGACACTAGTCTAAACTAGACTAGTACCGTCCCATTTTCTATACAGCCGCTGACGTCGCATGGTCAAAATGGCAATGAGAACGTTATGATATGATTTATTTTAAAATAAAAACGAATCATACACTTGTTTAGTGTGGATTTTAGTCATCATAGAATGGTATTTGACCACTCAATTGTCGTGTCAATCGTGAAATTGTGCATGCTGATGTCTGATTTACCCGAACGAAGTGAGGGTAAATCAGACGTCAGCATGCTCAATTTCACGATTGACACTCCAATCTCGTTGTCAAATCCTACAATTGACTGCACACGCGGAGACCACTACTACGGCACTAGTCTAAACTAGACTAGTACGTCACATTTGATACAGCCGCTGTAAATTCTATCATTCCGTAGAGAAATCACCGCCAATAACCCACGCTGATTGGTCGACCAGCGTCACTTCGTTCGGGTAAATCAGACGTCAGCATGCTCAATTTACCGATTGACACTCCAATTTCGTTGTCAAATCCTACAGTATACATCGTTTCAGTATATATCTTAATTGCCCATAAGTCACAGTTGTTTTAGCAACGCCTTGTTCTTTGAACACTTTTGATCTAGTTTTTGGTGTGTTTGTTTTGATGCCTTATTTTTACGGTTATATTCATTGTGATTACAGGTTTGACTTGGAAATATACGTACGGGAAAGCCTCGCAGATGAAAAACGCCAGACCCTGATGATTCAACACATTTTAAAGGGCTTAGCTTATTTGTCTGAACAAAAGTACAACAGAGAGATGCCAATTAATATGATTATATATTTTCCACAATCCATAAACAGAAAGGCAGTTGTAAATCGCCTGTCAACATTATTTACCTGGCCAACTAACATTCCCGGTTTGGCAGAGCACGAACAATATATTGCTGTAGAGTATGATAGACAAGCATTTATGGATTTTCAAAGATCCCCAAAACCTAAATTATAGTTGTCACAACCACAAATACCTAGTGAATCTATTGTGGCAATTGACTAGTATTTTATGATTAGAACTAATGACTCACTGCTCGGACACACACACACACACACACACACACACACACACACACACACACACACACACACACACACACACACACACACACACACACACACACACACACACACACACACACACACACACACACACACACACACACACACACACACACACACACACACACACACACACACACACACACACACACACACACACACACACACACACACACACACAAACAAAGCCCCCCCCCTTCACGTGGAAGATTGTAGCTGCTCCACAAGATGCCAGATAGGTTAGATTGGCTGAAATAGTTAAAATTTGTGACGTAACAGCCTGAAGACATAAGGAGCTCAAACCATGCAGGCCAAATTTGCCCGTGTTGCAAGTTACCAGAGTTCCAGATGCCCCACATGCTCCGGATAGCTCTTCAGACAATCCAAAAAGGAAACATATGGACCAGATTAGCAGAGCCGTTTCGTCACTTGCATACCAACAATAGTATCAACAGTAGTAATCAAACGGGAACTGATACTGAAACCTGATATGATATACCGTGCAAGTACTGTACATGACAAACAATAGATATATTTTGACATCATCATGGCATTTTCTAAATTTGTTAACTATCATATTACCTCTAGTATACAATGCTTTTATGTAGTGCATAATATCATTATTGTCTTTAGAATTACGGTCGAGTATAACCCCTAATTATAATATTTTATGCTTGTTACAAGTTTTAGTGCTTTACCTGTCAAATACATTGTGGGTATCTTCAACACTTCGGACTTAGTGGTTTAAAACACATATAATTAGATTTTTTTTTACTATTAGAAACGACTGTATGATCTATAAACGTAAAGACATTACATATGTGTTGGAACTCCTACATTACTGATGGAGAGGGTGCTATATATAAGTATCATCAGCATATATAAGATGATTATACATGGTAATATTAAACATGCAACCCAGCTAATTCACGCTCATGTAGTTTCACACTCAAATCGCCTATATACATGTACACATTAAAAAGTACTGGAGACATGATGCACCCCCGCCGTTCACCATTAGACACCAGGGACGGATCCAGCGGGGGGGGGCTCGGGGGGCTCTAGCCCCCGCCTGCCATATTAGCCTTAAAGCCCCCCCCCCCCCCCCTGCCCCTTTTCCCACCAAAATACTTCATTTTCATAGGGTTTTTCATGAAATCCCGTAAGTGAGCCCCCCCCTTTCCTTATGTTTTCCTTACGTCCCTTTTCCAAAAACCTGGATCTGCCCCCACGCACGGACAAATCCGCCTGCCCCGCCGCTCTCAAAATTTGAAAATTAGCCCCCCGCTCTCAAAATTTGAAAATTAGCCCCCCCCCGGTCTCAAATTTCTGAATCCGTCCCTGGACACTGTAAGCATCGTAGAGACACACACCCATCTAATACAAAATTGTTGGTTACAGTACCATCTGCACACACATGGAGCATCACTGTGGTAAACCAGTGGGATGTATATTAAGCGAAGGGCACATTTGACCTTGTCCGCGTGTTCACCACAACGCGGCTTGAGGTTTGCCCGGTGTCTACGGCGTTTTCCGCATGCAGTGAGAAACACAGTTGTGGGCAAAACATTACGGGCTCTTTGCGTTATGTATGGGGCACTGGTTTTACGCAAGGTGGGATTACAAAAGTATGGGCGCACGTTCATGGTACAGGGAACCCACGGCCCGAGTACTGCGTCTGTGCCGACAACGTGCGGGTAAATCCTCTGTTTATTGTATGTATGTATATGTGTGCGTGCGTGCGTGTGTGCATGTGTGCATGTATGTATCTATTTATGTATCTATTTATGTATCTATGTATGTATCTATGTATCTGTTTGTCTCCGTACTAGCTAGCGGGCGTACTGATGAACCGATTTCATTCAAACTTTACTAACCTATGATATGAGGTTTGGGGCGATACCGAAGTGATTCGATTTTGGGCAATCTGCCAATTAAACTGCGCTTTCCACAGGGCAATTATGGTCCATTTACAACATTCTTATTACTATTGAATTACAGATCAATATTCTATTAACGGAAAAATAGACCAGTATACATCTAAATTGCCCATAAGTCAACGTTGTTCTAGCGACGCCGGGTTCTTTGAACACTTTTGATCTCGTTGGAATTGTATCCATAGTTTTCCATACACAAGCGTATGACAGCAAATGTGATGTGAAAATGGTGTCGTATTTGATACTTCAAAAAACACTAGTTGGCAAGTGGCAGGGAATATTTCCAATTAAGGAATAATAATTCAGTTTAATAATGATTAATAAAATTGATTAAACGTTTGGAAAGGAACATTTAATAAAGGAAAAATATCTTTTGAATATTTGCAGGAAGGTAGTCTGTATCGTTTAATATGACGTATGATTGAAATTGCACACACCATATAATATCGATATTTCCAATTTATGTCACTTCTATAAAAAAAGAAAAGGAGAAAAAAAGACCACCTCCATACGAAAAGGTCTTTTTTTCCAATTTCAAGCCCTCATAAAGAGATCACTTCAAAGCTCAAGACCCAGGCCATCATTAACCATCATTAAGGAAATACTGTAAAAGCTTTCTTACAAATTAAGGTGGAGACTAACACATAGTAGCCTTGTTACCCGTTTTTCAGATGGGGTCTCCGGGGGTTTATTGGTGTTAGAATTGGTCCTAAATCGATACATATACTAAAATCTTGAAAAGCTAGACCCAGGCCATCATTAAAGATGATCATGTAAAAACCTTCTCACAAATTAAGGTGGAGACTAATACATAGTATCTATGTTACACTTTTTTTACAGATGGGGTCTCCGGGGCTCTCATTTATCAAATTTCGTCAAGTAGTTTTTGAATTCGTCAGTTCCCAATTGCGCAAAAAAGTTGCGCACTCGTCATATTTTATAAACATTTGAGACACAAAAGTCCATGGGTACTTCCGGTATATGTTATAAGCCCATTTAAAATCGCATTTAATGCTATATTATTCAAAGTGTGTATTCTACACAACATTGATTGCTGTTACACTGATAGACGTTGGAAAATTAAGTAAGTACATCTATTTGAAGCGTCCATTCTTCAATATAGTGAAGTGGTCAACTTTTTTCTTCACCGGCTGTCTGCAAATTTGACCAAGTACCGGCTTTTGCTCATAACTTCGTCAATTTTTATGCTAACTAAAATCCGATTACATATTCGTAATCCTCATTGAAAATACTATCAGGAACGCTATTTGAGGCATGCATTCTCCATAATAGTGAAGTTAAAACGTTTGTATCATGCACAAACTACACAGGTCGTCTGCATTTTTTCACGAAGACTGGTATTCTGCCCATATCTTCGTCAATTTCAATGCTAACTAAAATCCGATTAAAGATTCATAAATACTCACTCAAAAATTCTATTGAGGGAGTGGTCATTAACTACAGAGGGGGGGTGGCGTGAAGAGAAACAGTTTTTCACCTAACAAATTTTTATCATGCCCCCCTATCGCCATGTCAGTATTTTTTCATGCCCCCCCCCCCCTGGCACATTGTATGTTTTTTCATGCCCCCCCAGCGTTCCATTATTATTTATTCTATCACATACTATCAGACAGAACCAGGATAAACTATCACACC